>VZRZ01001217.1:2059049-2282190 GCA_013398175.1 Climacteris rufus
AAAGGAGAGCTGTTTTCCCTCGGCGGAGTGGAAGAAGGGGAAGGAAAATACATATCCTGCTACGTCCTTAGCCAAACCCACAGGATGACATTCTCCCCCGTGAAACTCTGGGCTGGATTATTATAATAGTAATAATAGTTATGATTAGTGTCCCGTCCCCCCTCTCTCTTCCAGAGTGCTAGCACCTCCGCCGTGGCCCACGGAGTCATCCTGCGGAGAAGGCTTTCACAGCGGATCTGCGACCGCCGGAGCTATACCTGTGTGCAGCAGCAGGGGTTGTGTCTGCAGGAGGGTGTTCTGCTCTCGGGGTGTTTTTCCCGCATCACTTGGTGTTACTCCAAACTTCGCTGCTGCTCCTCTACAGCTGCCGAGCAGAAAATAGAAGTTCCCTGAAGTACAGTCCGCCTCGGAAACATACTTTTAGCAGCTGGTTGAGGAGGCAGAAGGCAAGTCCCGGCCAGGGAAAAGGCTTCTCACTTTAAAAAGCAGAGATCGCAAAGTTGCTGCTGCTTCTTCTTCTTCTTCTTCCTCCGTGCGTGTGTGTGCCTGCCCGTGAATGGGTCCCTACGTGTCTACGGAGTTAAAAGGCTCCTTTTCAAAAATGTCCTTTGCATCACGCTCATCAGACAGATGGACATTTACCGAGACTCACGCAGCAACATCAAGATGAAGCTTGACTTGTCTCCGCTGCCTTAAAACAGAAAGGAAAAAGCAGGGAGGAGGGTAAATAAAACCCGCACCGCACCATGGCCGGGGGTGGCCGCCCGCCGCCGCCGCCGGGGCTTTTTGTTGCGCGGCGATGTCACGACCCCGGAGGCTCGGGGGCCCGCGCCAATCACAGCCGCCCTGTGGGAGCGGGCTGCGGCCCCGCACGGCTTTTAAAGGAGACGCCGCCTCCCTCCCTCGCTCCTTCCCTCCCTCCTCCCTCGCCCGCTCCCTCCCTCGCCGCGGCTGCCGCCCGCGCCCGGGTCGCAGTGCCGCCGGGGCGAGGGATGGGGCGGGCGGCTGTCCCGTTAAACTGTAGTACCGGCGGCTGATCCGATACGGGAAGACCCTCAGCCCACCCGGTTCCGCTCCGGGCGGCAGTGCCGGAGCGGGACGCGGGACCGGGCCGGGTCCAACAATGACCCATTGTACAGCCCCGAGCGCTCCGCCGCCGCAAATCGGATTAGTGCCGTGCCCCGGACTGCCGGGGTGGCGAGGTGCGAAGGTCACGTAAGGTACCGGGAGAATCCCGGTGCTTTAGAACTACTTAAGAAAGACATATGTATTTCTTTATTTTTCTCCCCTCACCAGAGCGTGGAACCCGCTGCCCGAGCCGGGGACGAGGGCTGGAAATCGCGGGGGTTTCCTCGCTCTCCTCGCCAAAAAAGAAGCTCCCGGGCTCAGGAGGAGTCTCCTCGCAGCGCTGCTGCGGCGCATCCGATGCGGGCTCAGCCCCGTGCGGGCGGCGGAGGGGTTGGGCTGGGTGGTTTTTTTAAGATGTGGCTGCCCTCCAGTGGTGGAACGGCGGCGGATCGCCGGTCCCGGGACGCCAACCCCGGCGCGAACCATCCGCCGCCCGCCCGCGGCCCCGCACCTGCCCCGGGGCTGAGCCGCGCTCCCCCGTGCCCACGCCGCTGCTCCCCGGCTGGCAGCCCCGACAGCCCGTGGCATCGCCCACGGAGGAGGACAGCGAGGGCAGGGGTGAAGAAGGCAGGTCCGCGCTCAGTGGGCTTGGGCTTCCAATCCAAATTGCATCCCTCGCTCCCTTTCCTGGTATTGGCAAATGTCCTGATACAATGCCTAGCTCACGAGCAGGGCCGTGTCCTTTGCCCTATCTCTTGTTTGTCTGCCTGGGCTCTGCGGTAGGGCCTGGCCCTTGCACAGGTATGTGATACCTAGCAATTTAGCCAAAGCCATCGGCACACCATCATTAGCCAGGGTCCTGGTGCCTTCCCGGCAAGGCAAGTGCTCTGTGCTCCACCTCCTCTTCCCAATATCTTTCAGGGGCTTCATTTGCAAAAGACACAACCAGCCTGTGACACCCTGAATTACTGCGGAGGAGGCCTTAAAGCAATAACAATCAAGACAGCTCCATTACCAGCTCCTCCTTTGGGAGCGGCCTTTTCCCCTCCATCTTAAAACTTTTTAGTGTAAAAAGTCCCACCGATCTGAGGCAGGAATTCAGTGTGTTTGGGCTGGAGTAATTCCTCCAGTGGACCTTCTTGCCATAGCTTTCCTATCACGTTAGAGTGATTCCAGCAATTCCTGTGAAACATCACAGTAGGATGAGGAGCTCATCCAGGGAAGTACATACCAGCATAACAAACCACCCCAGAACTGCACCAATGTAATTAAAGAGCTGGAAAAGCTCCTTCATACCAACAGCTCCTCATGCTTGCTAACCTGATTTTCACTTGCTGCCACACGTATGGTGGCAGAGGGGACACAGAGCAAGGTGAAATCCCTCAAAAGCTGAGTTATTTTTCCGTTGCATTCCAGCGCAGATAATGTTTAATTTTATGACTTCCTGCAAGTCTTTAGCATGAACTGAAAGTTCGTGCAGTGTGACTTCAGGGTATGCCAATTATGTAAATCAGCACTAAAATAACAATGGCAACGTAGTTTACACATCACTGACATTAAATGAGCACTTCAACTTCTAATTGCCATTCCAGTTCAATCTTAGTGGGTCATGCCAGGAAAAAGTCATTTCTTGCCTCAACACTTACTCCCTGTGCCTGGAGCATAGGCTGTACTGTATGCCCAGCACAGCGTTATCTCCAGGAGCTCTCTATATTAGGATAATGAGCCTTAGAAGGGAGAAACGTGTTTGTGGTTGTTCTGAAGGCCCGCCTATGCTCTGATCTGATATCAACAGGGTCTTGCAGGTTTGCCCCTCTCTGATTTTAAGTACAAATAGGCTCTCACAACCTTCTCTTGGCCATAAAACATGTTTCCTTACTACTTTGTCATGCCTATTCTGATCAGGAACTGCTGGGACAGCAACTCTGCCTTCCTATCTGTTTCCCTGAGGTCCCAAAAAACAACACTGAAGCACCTCTAACATGCTCCCTAAGTGCACTGGCACCCACACCAGAACCTCAGGCCTGCCCCACCACCTTCCCCACAGAAAGATTTCTCACCAAAGCAGATCTGGATCCCTTGAGCCAGTACACTGGAATATGGGGATAAGGCTTCCAAAGAGTCATCCACATAGGCTTGGTTGTGGTCCATACCTCCTCAGCACAAAAACTGACTAAATACTGCCTTTGCATATTGTATTCAGGCCTGCTCCACTGCACCACCAGCACACCTGAGCTCACCAGCTGAGAAGCGTCTTGATGATGACAGAGAGCATCAGGGACAGGGGTATTTAGGTGTCGTGAATGCAGCCTGGATATGCCCCCCCAGAATTCCAGCTCCACAAATGAGCGCCTGTCCCCTTCCCACCCCTAGAGCTGTGCAGCAGCACACCTGAGACAAAGAAGCCAAAGCTCAACAGGGCATTTCCTAGAGCTGTAATTCCTCACAAGCTCTGTGATATGGAGGAGTTGAGTGGTACCTCAGCTGAAGATCCAACCCTATCGAGGTGGGCTCCCACAATGTCATTTCATTTTACAGAGTTACTTTCAGATCACTTCTGCTCTTCAGCTAAAGAGAGAGAAACCACTATCTATGCTGAAAAGATCTGTTTTAGGAAACCTGACTGTTCATCTTTGTTAATCACCTTTGTGAAATTTCACTTCCCCCCTCCAGAATTTGGTATAGTTGACTATGCTGATTCACTTCTTTCTTCTTTCCCACATGCACTCTTTTTTTTGTTTGTTTTTTTTTTCTTTGAATTTGTTTTCTTGTTTTGTTTTGGTTTTGTTCTTTTGGTCAGGTGTTTAGCCAGTAAATACTCAATTAGTGGCACCTGCTGCTAATGTTTCAGATCCAGGTGTTCCTTTCTAGGACCCAAACACAGCTGCTAGAGATCAACTTCAGGTGTTGTTGGGTGTTCTTAGTAAAATGATGGAAAGGTAGCCAATGGTCAGAGTCTTTTTTCAAGAGTAGACAGGCAAAGAAGACAATCTTTTCTTCCCTCAGCATTTCTTCTTATAATGACTGTGCAAAATCACATTTATACAGTGTTACCATGTAGTGTCTTTTTGTCCAACCTGGTTAAATTGCAACCAGCATGGCTGGTGGCTACGGGGAGAAGACTTCAGCTGCAAGACCTAGACGAGAAAGGCTCACTGGGGTCTGTGACCACAATTAGCAATCCTTAAGAAAATGACCTAAATTCTGGTCTAGTTAGAGACACAAATCTGTAGAATTTTGCTTCACTCTATGCATGTTGATACTCAACAATTTTACAGCTGCCTCCAGCAGCGCTGTTTGACCAATGCAGAGCATTTTTGAAAATTCCCAGTTTAGACCACTGTCCCCTGGATATGATAAGTATGTGAGATGTGAAATATTAATAGTAGTGAGCTTTTTTTTATAGATTTTGCACATTTTAGTGAATAAACCTCTTGATAAAACTCCGTGCTGAAGTATGAAACATATCCACGGTACAGCATCAAATGTGAGCTGAAAATGAGTTAAGATGTGTTAGTGATGTTGAGGTTTTTCCTTTGGAATGGGTAGAGATTATCTGAAAGCTTTTCTCTTCCTGAGCTGTACTTCCTGTTGGCATCTGTGTGAATATGATGTGTGGCCATTCTTTCAAACATTATTTAATACTGTTTTCCGAAGACGTATTTGTCTTTTGGTGGTTTGTCTTTTAACATCTATCAGCTGGCTCTGCTGCACAGCCTGTCTCCTGTTCTGTGAAGGATGAATTCTCACCTGAGAAGATAATTTACAAGAAGGTGATTTGTTTCTGAAGAGGGGAAATGCAGCTTATTCAGAAATGTCTATTTCTTTTTTATTCACCTTTGCTGAAATTTGGCAGCTCTTCAAAGCTGTTGCTCTGTTTCACATTGAGTCTCGATTTCATTCATCAAATCTCAGCTTTCTTTCCGTCACAGTGGCAGGGAAATTGGAATTTATCAGGAAATACAATGCACACCCAGGATTTTCTGCATTTCCAGTATGCCTTCACTGCTAGTGAATGATAACAGTTGCTCCCAACTTTGTTGTGTCTGCAAATGCAGGCTGCAGCGATCAGTTCACGTGGCTGTGCAGCTTTGAAATTGCAAGACAAATTCCTACAATTTGTAAAAAAAATTACTGGGGAAAGAGGAAAAAGGGAGGCTAATATGATAAGCTCTTTTTTTTTTCCCCACTGTTTTCCCCTTGATGCTATGACGTTCCAGACTTCAAAATCCTGTGTATTTTACCTGTGGCTTTTATAATGAAGAGATGAAAATGCCATAACACCTCAGTACAGCCTGGAGAACAACTAAGCAATCACTGGACAGATTCCAAGGCACTGCCAGCATTGATAAATATTTAATTTCATGCAGAAGACCAGACACAGGCTGGGGAGATTCAGTAGGCTGTGAGCTGATTCAGAAGATCTCAGTTCTCCTCCCAGCAATAGAAATGTCCTTTAATTTCCTATATTGCCTTTATTTTCCCACCTTGAAAATGGGACGATCATGCTGACCCTCACAAGTCCCTGCAAGACCTTCAACTAAAAGCACTAAGAATTAGACACTGCTATTGTTTGGGCCTAAATATTAGGTTAATGCCAAAAATAATCTCAAATATCTGGGATTCCAAGGCTCAATCTTGCCTTAAAGACAGTGGCAAAGTTCCTACTTGTTTCAGTGGTATAGGCTCACATGTTTAAGCAATGAAGAGACAGGGATGCCAACTCTCCTAGTCAGAAGATTCGGAGCAAAGTGGGATTTTTTAATTATATAAGTCTTGTTAGGAAGACAATGAGGTGAGGGTGTTCTCCCACAAGAAAGGGAAATGGCTGCGTCATAGATGGTCCACTTCAAGAGCTTATAATTTCATCACTGCAGAGATGACGTCAAGCAAAATGGAGGATAAAATAAAGTTACGCATATTGCCTTAAGAAGTGCATATTTTAGCAGTGAAACTGGATAATGTTTTGCAATTAAAATAAAATAAAGGCAAGCGTGACGTTCTGTTTAAGCAGATTGTCTGTATGAAGGCTTTATTGTAGTTGCAGATTTAGGGCATATGAAAAGGTTTTCTGTGCTCAGTTGCAGGATGAAAAACATTGCATCATCGGGCATTCTTGTTCTCTAACACTTCTTTGCCTTTGATAATGAATGCTTGCAATTTTATTTTCTGGTGTAAAGTCATGTTTTCTCAGGTCATTATCATTCCAATTTGGAAATATCCTCTTAAAACTAGACAGAACTCCAGAAAGCAATAGTGCAGCTTTGTGCCTGCTCCGTGGCATGTGCTCGGCACAAGCGATCAGCTGCTGCACCTGCTCGGCGCTGGCAGCAAAGCCCTTTGCGAGTTGCTTTCAATCACATCCCTTGTTCCCAGCTTCCAGAGGGGCTCTGATGGGCACAGGTCTCCATTCAAATGCCACCATGGAACTGTTATGCAGAATGTACTGACTGTGAGGGGTCTTAGGAGAACAGCGTCCTTTGACCGCTCCCAGGCTCCGGCCCGCTCCAGCACTCCCTCTGCGCCGTTCCACAAAGCACATTCCCCATTGCAGGAACTCATTATTAGCAGCACACATTGAACAGCTCCAAGGTTTATCCTCAGAACCTCTGTAACCTCTAAGTCATAGAGCCATAGTCAAAGTCATCTCCCTCTACTCGGCCTCCACATTCCTCTCCACAGGGAGGAAGAACCACCCACTCCATTTTACAGAAGGAAAGAAGGGGCAGAGAGCAGAGAAAGGCTGTTTTTTCTGAGAGGTACACAGGGACCCAAAGACCTACAGAGGTCACACTGAAATTTTCTACAATGCATAAGCAAGTTAGACAGGGTTTTGGGTTAAAATCCCAAAGCTTCAGATGTTCAGTACTCAGCTCATGGAGGCATTTTTGAAAAGCCCAACACCAAATCTATTGCCCAATAGTTTCCTGACAAATTCCTGCAGTGCCTTGTCCACAGTTCTTACTGCAGCCCATAAATCCTAGCAGGAATATGATAATCTCATTCAATTACAGAGAAAAGCTCTGATCTGATAAGAGTCTATTTGCACTGAAGAGAGAGGTTTTTAGAGCCTTGGTCAGGATAATAAAGGTACTGCTCAGGGTATCCACGTACAGAGTACCTGGATCCGTCGCCACAGGAGAGGGACACAGTGAATTCCCTCATTTGCTGTGCCATCACCTCCTGCCTTTGCTTTTCTCCAGGCCTCACTGCAGGATGGGCATTGTGCAGCCAATCTGCTCAGCACTTTGGGAAAGTCTGGGCCAACCTTTACATTCCTTAATACTTTTAACTACCTCCCCTTGCCACACCTCAGCTTCCTGCTTTTTTTCTGATATTTGCAGTGACCTATCTACCCTCAGTTTAAGTGCTTGTAAAAGTAAGCACATCCATCAGCCTGTTCAGGATTAGCCTGGAAAAGCAGTGCCATAAAACATTCATGATGTGCAGCATTGTCCAATTACTAATTCCATTATTCCCAACAGTTCTGCATTCTCTGCCTGGACTTTTGCAGCCTTGGTGTTGTGTTGCTGTAAGGAGATTTGCCCTACCTTACATTTTCTGTTTCCTCCACAGTATTCAAGTATTCAAGTGTAGAGACTCAGTAAACATTCACATCCACTTAAAGTGGGTGTACTAAACATTCCTGTAGTCAGCCATGGAATAAACTCCTTTCAAATAAATTAAAATACTAAACAAACAAACAAGCTGGGGAGCCATGGAAAAAACTTCATTTATGTTGTACTTTTGAGTGTCTCCCTTGCACTCTGCTTCCCTTTGTACATCCCAAGTCCCTGCATACAGCCCCAACAGCCACTGGGTTTTGAAAAGGGAGCTGCCCCAAAATTCCTCCTGCCCCTCCTTGCCAGAAAAGGCAGCCAGCACGTGAATCAGGAAAGAAGTAAGATCACTACAAGCCCCAAATTAATACCTCAGATAATTTTAAGCAGACTGAATGGATTCTCTAAGTCCTGGTTCAGATGCTCACATAGCCTAGGAAGAACCCTGAGGATCTAAAACTCAAGTATGAGAATAAATCCTTGAAAAATCAGGGCTGCTCTCTCCATACCAATGGAAAATTGAAAATCCAAGTTGTGCAATCAAATGTGACATTCATTTCTGCAGCTGGTGGGAAAATAGTTTCCTTACAAAATAAACTTAATAAAAAGTAGACTGTTTCGTATCTCTTTTTTTCCCTAAGCAACTTCTAAAATGTCAGACATTAATTTTGAGGAACCCTGACAGATTAAAAAAACGCACCACTGAAATAATATGCAAATATTATTTTTTCCTTTCTTCCCTTCAGTCATGTACAATATTGAGCACATTCTGACAAAACAAGCTGAATTTGCCCGGTCTGAAAACATGAAAAAGCTTTTCTACAAACTCTCTGAAAGAGTATCTGCATATATGATAAAACAAAGCTTTACTCCTCTTAAGCTGAAGTGATTTCACTGCTATCCCAACGGAATGCCATTTGCTCTGTGGCTTTCCCAAAACTCCAAGTGGAAAGGAGGCTCCTGAGCTGCCAGTGATCATTTAAATTTTTAAGCTTTTAAGCTTTTTAAATTTTTAAGCAGAGCAACAGGTTAGCAGAAGGACTGTCACTGTTGTGTTCAGAGAAATAGTATTTTCCAATGCCCCTTAAGAGGAGAGTAACTACTCCTGGGAATCTCTTCATTAGTCCTGCTACTGATAAAATAATTTGTGATATCACTACTTCAATATAAATGATGTAATAAAACCAGAAAATGGTAAATAACTCTCCTGAATGAGGAGTCTTTAGAGTTCTTCTCATATTGTAGTATTTCCCATCCTAAAAGCAGAAGAGACCTCAGCATTGAACCCCACCTTAAGGGGGAAAAGGCAACTCCAGGTTAACTGTGGGGAAGTGTCCAAGGCCAGGTTGGCTGGGGCTTGGAGCAGCCTGGTCTAGTGGAAGGTGTCCCTGTGCATGGCAGGGGGTTGGAACTGGGTGATCTTTAAGGTGCCTTCCAACCCAACTTTGATCCTGTGAAGTGAATCTGTCTCCCCCTTGCTAAGCCAGTGGTGTGCAGGGTGGGCAACTGAAGCTGGCACCTGCACCTTGGAACGTTTCAGCCACTGTTCTGGGCTGAAGGAAGGATTGTGGGGCCAGAGTGCCTCTAGTTCTTCCCTGGTTTCTGAAACTGCAACTTTTCCTTCACTTGTGTGGAAAGCACTTTTTACACCAGAAATCCAGGTGCAGCAATGGCAAAGCAACCTGTCATATCACTGCCCAATCTCAGAGCCCTGACTAAAGTGTACCTTACTCCCTGCTTCCTTCTCTTGCCACAGCTCCATGTTCCTCGTGAGCCCACTGCATTTCCAGAGAAGCAAAACGCTCTTCTTCCAAAGCCCAGGGCAAAATTCCACGGGAGCAAGCTAGACCCACAACCCTGTTTGTATCTCTTCCTCTGAGGCTACATCTCTACTAGTAAATGAAGTGTGCCTGGGAACATTCCTGGGCATGGAGGCAGATGGCATGGGAAAGCCTGCTGCACTGCTAGCTTCTGTTCTGGGATGGCTGCGTGCAAACTGCTGCTTGGGGATGGTCCCAGCAATGTCAGAGCAAACCCCGGGCAGAAAGCACTCGGGACAGAGCTTCCTGGCCTGGCCCACAACACACCAGAGGTGTCCTGACAGAACCACCAGTCAGTGGCTTTCAGCTGGGCCCAGATGTGTTCCCAGCACTGCGCTGTGGGCCAGGGCAGGTGTTCCCAGGGCTGTGCCCACCTCTGGCTGCCCCAAGGATGCAGGACCTGGGTTAAGGCTGCCACCACTTCAGTCAGCTGCTGGGGGTTTCACCCAGTGCTGAACACACTTTTATCTGCACAGGAGCTGTTGATAAGGGAGCGTTTAAAGGCACCCAGAGGGGAAACCACTTGAAAGCCGAGCTGCAGTGATCCAGAGAGCAGCTCTGAGGCAGGCTGGCGTGGGATCCCAGGGAGCCAGAGCTGTGGTGAGGTGAGAGGATTCCCAAAGACCATGTTCAGCCATTCCCACAGAGGGGCTGAGAGGTATTTGCCACAAAGTGTGTGGCCAGGATCAGTGGAGCTCTGCATTGGCACACTAAAGGCATGTACCACAACATGGTTTTGCATTGTGTTTGTTCCACAAGCTGGTCCAAACTGGCACCCCATTTATGACTGGCATTCCAATTTATGACTGGCATTCTCTTTACCCAGGTGTCACACTGTGGCCATAAACCCTGTCCTGGTTGCAGGGAGCAGGGAAAGGGATTGCCTTTTTCTCCCACATCCTCACTGAGGGCTTCCTCCACTTCACATGCAGAACCATTCCCTACCTGTGTTCTCTCCAAGAGAGGATGAAAGTTCTCCAGATATTTAAGCTAACTCTGACAATTTTCTCTGGCCCAGGTGAGGGACCAACTGTATGTGCTGTTCTGCTGGCAGGTGAAAGGGGAGAAGCAGTTTCAGGAACGGGGAGAGGAGCAGGGATGAGCAGCTGGCTTGGCAGAAAGTGCTGCTGCCAGATGAAGATGTGAGACCAACACCTCTTTGGGCAGGTTTTTATTTCAGTTTTGTTTCTTTAAAAAAGCAAGCTCAGTGATGGGTGTGAAGATGTTTTTATCCAGTTCACCAGATGAACACATGGTCCCAAATTCCTCCCAAAAGCAATCTGTCCTAGAGACAATTATTCAGTCAAACCTCAATCAAGTTTTATTCCTTCACTATCAAGCCATAAATTGTGCAGGAGGTACCAGTGATCACTTAACTGTGCCCAGGGTTTCCGTACAACCACAGCAAAGCCACTTCTCCCATTCCTGCTGCAGCTCAATAACCCCTTGTTTGGATTCAGGTCTGGCATTTCCCATGGCACATTTATGCGGGAGATGAAGACCCCTTCCCTCCTTGCTCCATCTGCCCTCTGTTCAGCACAGGAACTTTCTGAAGCAAGCCTGGCTGCCTAGAACAGAGTCCCAAACAAGTCAGCTGATCAAAGCACAGGCTGCCACCAGCCCTCCCAGCAGATACCTCCTTCCCAGTCCTGCTCCATCTCTTCTGCCAAAACCGCTGCAATAAACAGGTTCAAAGAGCTGGTTTGTCAGAAAAGCAATCCCTTCTTTGAGCACGTGCATAGCACCTCACTCACTGGGGTCTTGATCTCGGTTGAAACTTCTACATTACAAATACATTCTTTCTCTTTATATTTAAATTAAATGTAAATTCATTTAATAAGTAAATCCCAGTTTAGATCTTTAACTTGTAAACCAGGATTTAAAAATCTATAGGAGCCATGTTCCCTTCCCTGACATAGTTGAAGGTACAGTAGCTAATGTTCCAGCTAACATTGTTTTGTTCAAAATCAAATGAGGTTCATATTAAGCCTACAAAAGGAAATAAAGATTGATGATCTGGCCTGCCCACCTACAATTCTTTCAGTAACAAAAATATTTTGTAAGTTCATTTATTATTGAGATCAAGCAATGAATTTGGAGCTACATAAAATGGTTCCAATTAGATTCAAGTAATTGCCATTTTGAGTGAACATAAGCTTTTCTGGATAAATAAAAGGGCAATAAAAGTTCAAGTAAGCTCACATCTGATATTTAAGCCTTCAAAGGGGTTTTTTTCCTTTCTTTCATCCTCTTTTTTTTAGTGTGAGAGAGATGCGCACACACACAACAACGGGGGGAGGAGGAACAAGGATGTATGAAAAAAGAGGAGTGACCTTCCCAAGCTGATTTCTCTTCCTGGGTGACCCAGTCTCCCTGGGAATGCTGCCCATGTGATCTGCACCAACTGGATCAGCAACAGCACCAGAAGGAAGAGCTGCCACAGCACCTTTAAAGTGAGTGGCAATGGGGGGAAAAGCCAGCAAAGCACAGATTTCAGAATCTCACCATATTTAATTTAAATATTCTCAGGAAGACCACGAGTGATCAAAGAGTTATTAGTGAGGGAAAGAAGATGGATTGTTTCTCATTTTAAGACAGCAATTTCTTCTTTTTATTGCCCTGATGTCATCATTAGATATTTCATTTCCTGTGCCCACCCAAAGGTCTACGAAAGCTCTCTACTGCCTCTATGAATGGTTTAATCTCTAGAGCACAATTTGCTCATAATTGCAATGAGATCTTAGCTACACATTCACATTTTTATATAGCTTCTTTTGGGTCTGAATGCAATGTAGGACACTTTTTGCTTTAGCTCAGCTTTGGTTTGCAGCTTTTAGTGTTCCTGTTTGAAATCTTGGAGAGGAATATGAAGTCTAAACTAGTGAACTTGTAAAGCTCAGCTGAAACTGTGTGTACTCAAGCCAGATGAACACTGACCCTTTCCTAAGAACAGTTGTTACAATATCCTGGTATTTCTGGGACTAGATCCTGATTGAAACATGACAAAACACCAGGATCTTTTCCTTAAGGACACTCTCCCATGATTCCCATGTGGGTTCTAGCTTTAGATTTTCTTCTAACTTTGTAAATATTTTTTCCTTAAAGCTTTTGTTCTTGAACCATTGTTAACATGCAGGAAATGTCAATTTTTTGTTTTGATGAGAAGTGTCTCCTTTCTCTCTCCCCGTAAGCAGTTCTTCCAAGAAAGCAGAGGAGCCTTATTGTGCCAAGGCAGGTAAGCACAGACACCCAAAGCACTGCTCTGGACGCTCGCACTTATCTAAACACCATCTTTCACTAGAAAAACTCATTCAGCAAATATTTCCCTGAACTTGGGACAGACAAATTCATTCTGCTCTGCAGGAAACTCTGGATTACCTACAATAGCACACAGACCTCCTCTGAAATGGGCTGAACAGGACCAGTGCATGTATTTCGAACATGTCTGATGATCTCTCTTCTGTTTTTTTGAGATTAAAACAAGCAAACAAACAAACAAACAAAAAAGGCAAACCACATGTTTTCTGCTCAAAAGAAGTCAGTACCCTAAATAGTGCATGGAGAATGGAAAACTTATTGCCCCTGGTTGATGGGAATTGAGGCACAGGGAGGTTTAAGTCACACTTTCCCATGGATTAATGTCTTTTTTTTGTCCCTTTTATGTAGGAAAAAAGGAAGTTCTAAATGCAGTTGGCTGTCTGCTCCACCAAAGTTAAAGTCAATTGACTGTGCTGGGGAGTCTCAAATGTTTTCTTTCCTCATAAATGATCGTCATTAGCTATGTAAATAGAACCCTAATGAGATACTAATTAGCTGTTAAGATTCCGATCTCAAATAACACAAACAGCGGTGCAGTAACCATCTATTTGTGTTTGCCAATGTGAAAGCACGTGTCACCAACCTGCAGACGACTCTGCTCCTGCACTGCCGTCTGCTGCTCTGGGCACTGCACACAAGTACTGGAGGTGAGCAGGGTTTCAGCAATACCTGCAGCCTTCTCCTCAAGGTTGTGTGGCTGCTCCTAAAGTATTTGTGAGGCTACACCCCCAGATGAGGTCCTTTGTCCTTGTTTCTCAGGCTTCGGGAAGTTTTCCTTACTGTCATCTTATCAGGAGAACTGAAGGGGACACACGGAGTTCATGGACAGCCTCAAGGAGGACTTCATAGAATCACAGAGTCATTTGGGTTGGAAGGGAACTCTGAATGTCATCTGGTCCAACACCTCTGGAATGAGCAGGGACATCTTCAACAGGATCAGGTTGCTCAGAGCCCCATCAGCCTCATCTAGAATGTATTCAGGAATGGAGCATCTGCCACCTCTCTGGGCAACATATGCCAGTATTTCACCTCCTCATCACACAGATTTCTGTCTTATATCTAGTCTAAGTCTACCCTCCTTTAGTTTAAAACCATTACCCTTTGCCTTATCACAATGGGCCCTACTGAAAAACCAGTCCCCATCTTTCTTATGAGCCCCCTTTCAGTATTGAAAGGCTGCAATAGGCTGAACAACCCCAGCTCTCCCCCGTCCTCTGACTGCCTTTGTAGCCCTAAATTTTTCACTGGTACCAACAGAAGCAAAATTAACCCACTGAGAGATGCCCAGCAGGAGCTGACATGGATGTCTATCTAACTAAAATGAAGTATCAATAACCTAGCTCACACTCGATGAAAGAGCCAGTCTGAATTATTTACTGTATGTCATACTTCAGGTTTTAATTTCAATATATGGTGAGATGTACAATAAATTATTCAGAAGCATGACAAATTAAAATGCAGTTTTAAACCCCATTGTATTTCCTACTCTTAGGTTAACAGTCCAGTTTGAAATGATGATTTGCTAACCCATTTTTGCTGAAGGTTTTTCAACCAGAGAGGCAGAGAGGCACACAAGTTTTCCATTGCAGCAAATCTTATCCAGCTTGAATCATTTAACAGCCCATCCTCCTTGAGATACATTAATGAAATACAGCTTGGGCAAGAGGGTCAAATGTTCCTGCAGCAGGTTGGCCCACGAGCCTGTGCTTTGTTTGCTCCAGCTTTTCCCAGGGGACAGGCAAGGCTGTGAGAGTTCCTGTCCTCTCACATTATTGTGTGTCAAATAGCTTCTTAGGAAGAGAGATTTTATTTTACATTCTAACTTATTCTCTTCTCTTTATTCATGATCAGTTTTGTAGGTAGGTCTGGGAAATAGAGATGGTGTTTTAATGTGTCCAGGCACCCATTTTTTTGTGTTGGGATCACAAAAAAGAATGTTTCTCTTCTACTCTGAAGTCGTGGGTTCAATAAAGGGTTGTTGTTTGGTCTTGCAACTCATTTTTAGACCAGCCTTGCAAAGTTCTTCAGGGCCACTTGTCAAGATATTTTCCATCCTCTTTTTGGCAAAGAGAGTAAGGAAACACTTGTCAGTATTCCTCCTTGGGACCTCCTTGGAGACATCTCTTTAGACATAAGCCCAGGTGACAATGATTCAAGTTTTATTCCTCAATGGGTAACACCTCTGCAAAATTACAACCTCCTGACAGAGGTTGCAACAGAATATGCAATATTCAGTATTGCAAGAGTGATAAGTTTAAGATCCAATATTTCCTGACTCATCAGGGCCCACAAAGGAAATCTTTGTAGTGTCTGAAGGAAGACATTCCAAGTTTCTGTCCATGAAAGAGCCTAAGTTCTTTAAAAATCATGACATGTTTATGCAGAGTAAAATAATTTTAGGTCAGCTTAGGACATTCTGTCCCTCTAAAATCTGTACTGCTGAACTTGTGTCCAGATCATAGGAAGTCTATATGTTGTAACAAGGACATTTGACAAAACTATATTTAAAACAAAATCTTCAAAGCCTTTGACACATACCCTGGGCTTTATACAATGCTCTGCAAACAAAACCTTGTTTGTGGTTATGTTTATAACTGGCTCATGGCTTGTCTGTTCCGAAATCATGGGACTACCCCAGAGGTTTGATGATGAAAACTGCTCCCAGTCAAAAGGCTCTCCATGGAAACAGAGTTCCATCAGGCACAATGGTTCAAGGAGCCTCAGAAAAGTTTCATTTAAAATATCCTGCATCTGATTCACTTTTGCCCTACCAAAGGCAAAGCAAGAATTTGGAAAGAGCCCTGCCTGTCTTGCTGGAATACCTGGAAGCAGCAGATGATGGGTGTGACCCTGAAATGGGCATCCTCAGCCCTGTGCCCCAGCTGGGAAACAGTGAAAGTTTCCTGCAGCTCCACTGTGTGTTGGGATCTGCAGTGAGTTCCCATCACCCAGCCCACAGTGCAGCCACAAAACCTCCAGTGGCAACACTGGTGAAAGGCTGTCCCACTGCTGTGCAGGGATGGAACAAGGAGCCAAAGGGCAGTCAGGGGACCAGGAGCACCTTAACTTTTCCCTCAGAGACAGAAAGTACAGCCTCAAAGGAATTGCTACAGAAGGGAAGCTGAGCAGCTGCCAGATCCAAGAGCGGCTACTTTACCTGAAGTTTAAAAAGGAAAAGAAGTTTCATTAGGTTTCTGGTGAATCAGAAACCTTGGATTTCTGCCAGCCTCGAGAGAACCCCCTGTATATACCCATGTATGTGGGTATGGATTCTGTATGGATTCCTTGTCTCTGAGAACTCTCCAGCTGAAAAGGTTTGGCTAAAAGGTGCCGTACCCCCTTCAATATTGGTCCCTGAGGTGAGATGAACAGAAATCAGTTTGTTTCTTCCTTAGCAAAAGTAAGGCTGCAGTAAAGGGCAGTATGAGGTGCTGGGACTTCTCTCACTTCAGGGAAACATCCCATCAGACTAGGATCCAGTTAAGTACTGAGTCCACAACATGCTTCATTAAGAACAATGGGCAAATCATTCTGTGCAATGTGCCTCCGCTTCTGCACCTGAAATACTAAGTTAACTAGCTACCAGGCATTGCATAACCCAGTTTATACATTTTAGGATGTGCTGACATGCCATACTGCCTGAGCACTTGGTCAGAAAAAATAACAAACATTATTGATATTACAATAATACCTGCAAATTATAGATGTCTGCAATTACATTAAATTAAAACCTGGTGCGGTTCACAATAGTCAGATGGGGTAGCATGAAACAGGAACTCTATTACAATCAAACTGTTTCAGGTGAAATATTTGAGGTTTGGGATATTTGGATTTATAAATAAAAAGCTCAGATTTATATAGATACCTCAGGTAGTTTAGTTGAAACAAACCTTACTCTTCACAAAAAAAGTGTTGCAATAGCAGATTTTGCCAGTCAACCCCGAGGTACCATGACAGGGTTTGTCAGGCTGATCTTCCTGCTACTTCTGCTACTTCTGGTGTTACTTTGGTGTTCAGAACTGGAAACTGGTTCCTTGCTGTCCAGCAATCATACATTAGAGTACATAGCTTTTTTTAAACCAAAGCTGGGATTGCATATGAACCAGTTGTGTTGGCTGAAGCACTGTACATGCAAGAAATAAGGACAGCAGCATCCGCCTGAAGTTACTGCTCAGAACTTAATTAATACCAGGGGTTTTCACCCTCATATTAATACTTTCCTCTTGAACTGAATGGGACTTGACCTTGTCACAACAAGATCAGGCCAAGTCTGTGGAAACAATGTTGTGACAGCAAAGCCAAAACAAAGGAATGTCATCGTATGTGTCAGAGGAGGATAGGATGGGGTTCTCTTACAGTAGCAAAATCAAGTCACTGTGAATCCTGGGACACCTTGTCAGCTACCAAGGCTCTCTCTGAAAAGGAAATGCAATGGGAGAACCTGGAAGGTGGCAATTTCTTTAAAAACCAGGAGATGTGGATGCACTCCCTAGCTGGAATAAAGAGGCTCTACTGATTCTAATGGGGCTGGACAGATTCACATCTGTAGGAGATCTGGTCCACTGCACCCAAACTGTGGAAAGGATGTATAAATTAAAATCCTGCCTCAGTGCAGGGCACACAAATTCATCACTAGTGTGCTTGGGCACTGCTCCCTGGCCCTCACTGTGGAAATAAGGCCACAGCATTTTCATTTGTGGGTAGGAGCTCTCAGTTGCTCTTGCCCCTCTCCACCGTGCAAACCCCCACTTAGGGCTGGTTCCTTTCCCGCCTGATGCTCCTCTGGAAGAGCTGCACTGTGAAATCCCTGTTCCCTCGCAGGGGGGAGTTCCCTGTGCCCCCTCCCCTCCAAGACTTCACAGTGCAGCCTTAGAAAGGGGATTTTCCAGTATAAACAGAGCTGAGCCAAACTCTTCTCCTGGCCTCTCCGTGCCCCGGCCCATATTTGCCCCACATATAATTACCTGTGGATTTCACCTAGCAGACAGAGGATTTCACTTATAGCCCCAAATAGGCAGGCTCTGACGTAATGGCAGTCTGAGGAATATAGGTCAGGGAGGTGGCCTGGCCACTGGAAATGAATTTTTGAAGCAGAATAAGCAACCTTGTTAGAGGAGAAGATAGTAATCAGCAGTGGTCCTTGGATCTAAACATTTCACCTCCAGCACTCTTGCAGCTACAGCCCTCATCTGTTTCACTTTCCTATTTTAAGTTCCTGACTCACATCCTAAATATTGACTTCTATTTTTCTATTAGCACTGGATTTTCAGCCTCCATATTGACTTTGACTGTACCTATGGTTGATACTAAGCCTCTCAGGTCAACAAACTTTTATAGCTGTTAGCTGCTTAAACCACATTGGGCAGGAACTGGCACTATAGAGCAGTAGCTAGAAGCAATATTATTGGGAATTATAAATTATTCCTCTGCCTGAACTTTTCCTCTTATTCACATAGCTACATTCATTTCTAAACATGTGGCAAATGAATCGCACAGTGAGGACAATTGGGACTCTGTGATTTTGGGAGCACCCGCTACCACTAGCAGGGATGGATCCTCCCCTGGGAACAGCAGAGTAATGCTGGAGTCATAGCAGGGGTACAGCAGCCTAAGCTCGGCCAGGAACGCCTGTGAGGGCAGGCAACACCCAGCCAGAGGATCAGAAGCCCCAAATCCATCTTAGTTTCACACACAGACTCCTAACATCTCCTTTGGCTAATGTTTTAGCAGCACACGGAACTGAGCTGTTGCAACCAAACATCAGAGAGACTTGGCCATCCATCATTTGTAAAACACTCGATGTATGTAAGAAACAATAACAACATTAAAAGAACATTATGGCAGTGACAAAGCCAAGCCTAAAAAGTGAGGAAACGCAGCAATTAAGATTAACTTATGCCTCACAGTATAATATTTTTCCACAGACCACATACTGTTTTTTTGGAATTAGGACCCATGCTCGGGAGCAGGGACAGGGAAGGTCCAGCTGGCAACAAGCTATGTCAAATATTTTACTGACATAGGATGAGTGCAGCATTTAGATATGAGAGGAGCTGTATCAAGCTGCATCCCTTAAAAGATGCCCCTTTGGGTGCTGCTGCCCCTGGGGACTTGCCCAGCACGTGTCCCTGCACAAAGAGCTCACAGAAAAGGCTGGTTTCCTGCCATCCCCCTCTGCCACACAACCTCACAGACAGCCAAAACGTCACCTGGATTTATCTCAAACTTGAAGTCCGTGCCATGTTCAGTTTAATGCTTTCTAAAAAGTTGTTATCACTGAGGAAATGATTACTGGGATGATAAGCTATGAATGACTTATTCATGCAGTATTTTCAGTCCTTCATCAGTCTACTAGATCTAGTGCTTATGTTCCAATCCTTCACATACTGATTAATTTTTCATGTGCTACCAGGCCTTTTTTGAGCAAGGACTGCCAAGCTAATGCAATCTGGCCATTTAGTAAGCTGTTCCTTTCCTTTTTTGTTTTTCTTACCCCATGCCTGGAGTACAAGCCTGGGGAAGGAAGGAAGGGTCTGTCAGAGAACTTGTATGATATTTGTGATTTATTATTAATTGCTGGCACAGCACTCCCTGCAGGTCACAGGACCCTGCCTATGCTAGGCAATGTCTGGATGCTGTGCTAGGCAATGTATTGACTAGCAAGAGGGCTTTTCCCAGCCCTTTTAACCAGGCAGATGTAGTTCCCCCTCCTGTGTAATGGGAATGGCAATAAAGTGCTGGCTGATCAAGTGCACGGGGGGGCCGTGCTGCAGCAGAAACTGGGCAAGTGTCTGGAGCTTAACCCTACACAGCAAACCTAGGAAACAGGCTTTTCCCTTGCCTGAAGTCTGCAGAATTAGAGTTTTCAAGGATTTACCACTTAATGGCAAAATTCTGGCCCACAATTACGCTGTGTTCTCTCTGCCAAAGCACATACGTGAGTTGTAATCAGAGAGGGGCTTTTTCCCATCCTCCCTCCAACTTTGCCATGAGGTGGAAGAAACTGTGATGGGTTGCTCTTGCTTTCCCCTGCTGTGCCAGGAATGCCACGTGCCTCGTCCCAGAAAGCCACAGCACAACTCCTTGTGCAGAGAGAGCACCAGGCTTGCAGCACGCAGCCCATGGCCCCACCAAAACCAATGGACATCCTTCCACCTGCATCTTGTGGCAGGACCAGGGCCACAAATACAGCCCATGAAAAGTGAGCAGAACATGAAGAAGCTTGTGCCCTAAGGGAAGTGGCCAGCACCAGTGTTCAGAGTGAGAACTGACTCTACTTTGGCAGAGATTCCCTGCACAACTGTAGCCAAGTCTCTCAGGTATTTGATAGTTTGATTCCTCACCTGTACAGCAAGGACAAGGTAATCCTGCCTTCAGCAGAGCACTCTGAGGATGACTGCCCTAGGTTCTGGAAGGGACTCTGATGTACAGAATGCATAATGACCTGCGGATACCTAAACCTGATCCTTCTGGTGCAAACATTTATAGCCCCGTAGTTCCTAATTCCAACGATACATTACCCCATCAGCAAGATGGAGCAAGATAAGGCTGTTGTCTTACCCAGATCTCTAGAGCTAATCAGTGAGCTGGTTGGCTGTGCCAAGCCAGCACGATTGCTTCCATGCTTGCCCCGTATTCTGCAAGCAATGCAATTACCAGGCATTTGAAAAAAAGAGACACACACACACACACACACACACAAAAAGCAGGGCTTTGTGACCTACCTGTTGCCATCAGGGTCCCAGGTGACCCAGTGTGGCTCTGCTGTGTGCTCTGAACATCTCGTCCTTACCCCATCACTCCACACATGGGAGACTATCCCCTCATTGCCCTCACCCAGGGCCCTGACCTCAATTATTAACTGCGTTTAGCAAGGACATTATTAAACCTGACTCTCTGCTCCCAGATGAGCTATCAAGTGTCTCTCTTTAACCCAGCAGGAACCTTTTTCTCACCCCATGCCCTTCTTATTACCCTTTAATGTGCCCTGAAGCCTCTGGAGCAACTCTGTCCACCCGGGATAATGTCATTTCTTAGAAGGAGAAGGGGAAGAAAAAAAAAAGCAAAAGTCCATTCCTGAAGATTTTTTCCTAACTGGCTCCAAAACATCTTTCCATTTCCTTTCTATTTTAATCATCCATCTCTTATAACAAATTCTAAAAACCAACAGGTCTATCCAGTCACAGAAAACTGCTCAGCTGAGGAGTAAAGCATGTTACAATTTTTAGCTGGACACTGCTCCTTTATACCTGCAAAAACTGATCGCATCTGTCTATTATGACTAAAAAGCAAGGAGATATTAATAACTAGCTACTAATTAGCTTGCATTTTAATCGTGGCTTTTATGTCAAACAAAAACAGGAGTGCCACTGAAACATAATATAAAATGTCAGCAAATGTCTCCACTTTTGAGCTTGGCAAGTACAGCCTGCAATGTGCTGATGACACCAGGGCACGGAAGGGCATTAGGCAACACTTCGTGCTCCTCTTGGGCTTTGGCACACGAATGTGCTGGGCTATGGCTGGGGCATAACCCTGGAGTGAGAGCAGTTTTAAAGAAGCTTTGCTTCCTGAGCAGCACCAAAAGCTGAACCAAGGAGACCTCAGCAGCCTCTAACTTGGTTTTCCACTTCCTTGCTCCTCTTCAGCAGGTTTTTATGCAGCAGGATGTGTCAGGGTTCATCTTGTTGGCCTCTGTGCCACCCTCAAAACTCACAGGCATGTGGGTTAACTGGGTTAAGTGGGAAGCTCAGCTGGTTGGATATCAGCAGTGTCCCTGCACCTCACTGCAAGGCTGCAGCCTGTGCATCACCCACCCAGCAGCAGCGGCAGCTGCCAGGCAGCAGTGCAGCTCTGCCATCTGTGCCATTTCCAGCACAGCACAGCACCATGCCAGCAGTGCTCCTTGCAGTGCCCCATGGCTGCACCCGGTCGTACCTCACACCCCGCTCTGTCCACCCAGCCCAGCGACCTCACATCCCTCCCAACACCTCCTGTGAGAGGAGCTGCTCTGGGGCTGCACTTCTAAAAGCAGCCACCAGACTTTGAATTTCCAGTACCATCCTCTGCTACACGTCCATACGGTGCCCAGCATCCTGAGGCCCTCATCTCCTCCAGAGCCCCTAGGGGCTGCTAGATTGCAAAAAATACACACCAAAGACCAGCTGGAGAGCACACAAACATTCCTCAAACCTATCCTTCCACTCATGGCAAGCAGCTGAAAAATGCAGCAGCCTTCAAATAAAATGCTATGACTGAATATTGCAAGTGCAACAAGCGTTTTATGGATGAGAATGCTCCCTCCCCTCAAAATATTTGTTTTCAATACCCACAAAGTAGTATAATGTCATTTAGCGAGGAAAATTCTGGCAGTCGATGCACAATCTGGCAGAGCTACAAGTACTGTAGGTGTTATGATACACACACAACATGTTTTACAAATAGAAAGTGGTTTCCAGAGTTCTTTAATATATTCTAATTTCCCCCACCTCTACCCAAAAAAGCTGCAGTTATGAAAATACTGCTGCATACTGAAATATTAAACTAGAAATCTGAAGAGAGTTGTTTTTTTAAAAAGCTCTCTTTTCAGCTATTCCTTCTTCTCCCCCCCCCTTTTTTTTTTTTTAAAGTCAGGTATGTTTTTAGCAACTTAAACAGGTTGGGTTACCCACAAGAAGTAGTAATTTTTCCACCTAGCAGATTGAGGCATTCATACCCTCTTCAAACATTTCTAAATTTATTCTCCAGTATTATTCAAATAGAAATATTTGCATGTACACCCTGAATTGGATAAAACTCTTTTAGTACTAACCCACGGATAGAAACCACACAAATGAAGAAGATTAACAAAATGCACCATCTTTGAATCCAGAGCGCCTTTGCAAGAAATCCTTCCAAAAAGCCATCCTGTCTCAATTGGTTATTATGATTATTTCTTCATTTTACAGGAGAATCCTTCTCAAGACCCTCGCCTGAAGAACTGCTGGCTAACAGCCACATGGGCAAGGAGGTATTAGCCTAATTTATAGGTGGGACACCAAAGAAAAAAGAGACCAAGTGAGCTTCTCAAGGCCACCTGAGACACCTGTGTCAGCTCCAAAACAGTTTTCTTACACATGAGCCCCAAGCCTCAGTCACAACAGGAGGCTTCCTTCCCAAGAAATCCCATCAGCTGCTTCTTGTGGGCTTTTCAGGTGAAGAAAGCTGGGTTTGAACTATTTCAAGTCTCTGAGCTCACCAGCTTCACTCTGAGGTGAAGTGACCAGGCTCAGTTTCAGGAGCAGACCCCCTTGTAGAGCACTGAGGTGCAAGAAGAGCCAACCACTGCCCCATCCAATCTCCTACCCACAGGAGGGCACGCCAACACTCTGTGTGGGTGCACTTCCAAAGCAGAACCACACAAAATCAGAGTCGAGAGCCCAACGTGACCCCGCAAGGAGCGTGCCAAGGATGTATCATGCAGCACCATCAGCACTGTAGGGGCATCCTGCACCCAAACCTCGGGGGCCTCACCTTCTCTGGGCAGTGGCACAGAACTGCAGGCACGTCACAGAGCAGGTCAGCATGGAACTGAGCCCTGTTGCTTCACTCAGCACTAACTACACAGCCCACATCCATGCTGTAAAGGTACATGAGAAGTTTCTTCTGGGCACCTGGGTGAATGGGCAGGTGTCTGCTGATGACATCCCAAACCAGTGTCATAGACACTTTCATATCATAATTCTCCAGGATTATCCTCTCCAGGATTATTCCAGGAAATGCAGTATTCTCGATTCACTCACGTGGGATGGGGGATTAGCAACCAGGCAAGGAGATCCCCTATAGGGAGAAGAGCAAGGTGGAGGAAAACTGCAGCCTACAATCGGGTTTGGCAGGCTGTGCTACCCTAGGAACAGGAGAACCTAAGGGAGCCAGGCCTGGAAACTACTGGGGTTTCTCAGGCTTTGTGACCTGTTTATTCCCACACCCTACTATGTTCAGTCCAATATGTCTGCTCCACAAAGAAGTGCAGCTTTTCCAATTGTGAGCACCCATCCATGCTGCCAGCATGGAACATCTCCCAGACATCTTTTAATTTTAACACATGAGGCAACCATGAGGCTCCATGTAGTTTGTGATGAGGGGAAAGTTCTTGTGCTGCACTGCTAAAGAGGAGTTATGTGATGCTGTGAACAGGGCTAGAGCAGTGTGGTACCTGTGCATCAGCTGCAGCTCATGACCACAAGGTTTGTGTGTAGCCTCAGGACAGAAACTGAGAGAGTAAGTTGGTGCAAATTACACGAATTACCTAAATAATGCTTGTTAGAAAATTACATCCCCATTCTGCCATCCATTAGCCTGCAAGTAGCTCCACAGACAGCAGAGGAACTAACATGAAAATAAAATATTACTCAGCAAAAGGAGGGGCTGAATGACTGTGCCTTTAGCATTTCTTACCTGCTTGCAAATAGACTGCCACCTTTACAACTCTATTTATTGGGCCAGATTCTCACCTGAACTCAACAATGCTGATTTAGGCTAGCTCTGAAGCTGCGATTTACAGGCATTTGCTGATAGCTGCTGCAGCCTGTTGTCTGTCTCCACGTTGTTTGCTAAATTCCATAGTATGGCCTGTGGAATTCCCACCTCCTGCTGCTGCCCTGCTGCCCCAAGGTAAGGAATGGTGAGCCCAGCTTTGCAGAACCATTAAGACATTTGTGACAGACTTTTTAACCTCGCTCTTCCCCTTGCAAATCCAACCTGGGAGACACAACCCTGACCATCAGTCCAGTCTCCAGTGGAGGTGAGTCCCAACCCAGCAGTCCATGTGGTTAAGTCCTGAGGGACTTAAGCATGTGCTTAAGTTCTCTGCTGGATCAGTGCCTTTGCAACCAGTCTGACTGCTTTGTTAGCAGTGCTGAGCACCAGGGCTGAGCTCCAACAGGAAATAGCAGCTTCCCTTTGAAGTCCTGCCACTGATGTTCACGTAGGTGGGACTTCAAAGAAGAGCCACCGCTTCCCCTCCCAGTATCGGAGGCCCCAGTGTTGGAGAAGCAGTACTGCTGGTTTTAATTGCATTAAGGGATGCTTTAGGGCGGACGATTCAGCCCTTCTCAGAAAAAGGACAACTTGAAAAGGTTCCCACCTGCTGGCAAGAGACCCAAGGAGAGGTGAACTCGCACCCCAAAATACCCTTTAATACAGAGGTCTGTGCAAAGAAATCTCATTCCCTTCTGCCACCTGTTTTCCATAGTGCTACTGAAAACTACTTTGTGAGCATCTAGTTTACTCTGGAGCTGGACTCCTGGCCATCGTGAGGGCCCCTTGACAAGAGGGATGGGGACGAGGAATGGTCAACCTCAGCTCCCATAACAGAGATCACTGGAAAAACTGACTCCAACAACAGCCAAACTGAGCCAGCATGAGGAAATACCCCCACAGGCAACCCACATGGCTGATTCTGCTGCTGACTGACAGTGCAATCACACACTGGAGCTCCTTTAATTTCTCTGTATCTCTTTTCCTTGAGGGAAAACAAAGCAGAGAAGTCCACATCCGAAATGGTGTCAACGAACTCAAATGACATCAAAACGTGGCTCCACCTTTTCTCTTGCACGCTGCCAATAGCCATCAATTCTGTAATCTCCAGCCAGAAGCAAGCCCCAGTCAGATGGGAGAGGGCTCAGACTCATAACACAGAAAGCCCTGGAGACCACTGAACACACTAGAGAAACAGCCAGCATTCCCTGGCAACAAGAGAAACAGTGAGGGTTTACACGGATTTGCAAAGCTCTTCCACTGCTTGTTCACACTGCTTGTTTTTCTCTTCCCTGAATTCCCTTCATGTATCCAGATTCCATTCTTTTCAGCATTCAAAAGCCAGCTACACAAGCAGGCATGGATTTTGAAGGAAGATGAGTAATTTTGTGTTCTACAAGGAGTGAGTCCTTTGTGACCTCACCACACAGAGTTCAGCTGAGCTCTGCTGTTCTTGTCACCAACTTCCCATAACTTGGTCATCTCCCCATGTTTTGTACCTCCTCACACAACACTTGCACATTGCTTTTGGAATAAACCCGAGTCAGCAGGAAAGCAGTGTGTGCTAGTGGGGATTAATAAGAGCAGGAATCGTAACCCCAGTAAAACCAGCTAAGCAAAGATGTGCCCCAAAAATGCAGAGAGTTCTCGGTGCCAGACCCTGAGGGGCTGACAGCAGCAGTGCAGTGTGACAAGACTGGACTTGACCACACAGATGATCCCAGCACAAACCCTGGTGTCTGATCTGGTGAAGAGTGACCAAAAAGCTCAACTGAAACAACTTCTGGCTCAGGAAGAAAAAAACTACTATGGAAAGTCCCTAATGTGCCTTTCAGTGACACAGCCATGTGGTCATGGCTTTGCTCAACCAACTCAACAACAGAACAACTTGCATAGAAATATTAGAAAAAAGATCTCTTTTTATCAATAGAGAAGTGATTTTTCCAAGACATTTCTCTCAGAGTTTTGAGCTTCTACCAAAAAAATGCCAGTGTGCATTCTCAGCCAAAATTATGCAACTATTCCATAACCAGCAGTTTCCCATTAAAGAGTTTTGAGATTTAGGAGTCTGGGGGTTCTAATTGCTATTTTTTTCTGAATATTTAATCAACATTTTCCACTGAGGGAGAAAAAATATACTGGCCAAGTGTTGGTTTCCTTGCAAGGTTGAGAAGGGCAAGGGGGAGGAGGGGTCGCTGTATTTTTCCTTAAAGACACAAACATTCTCTTATAACTGAAGTCACCATGGCACTCGTGAACCTGACAAATTTAGAGGACTTAAAATCAATCAATAAAAAAGGAGCTTGACCACAAAGGAAGTTCTGGTCAACCCTTCAGCTTTACATCACAGACAACATTAATTTTATCACAGTCTTAAAAAATTAAAATAGAAAAAGGCATCTTCTTGGAAAACAGCAGTTATTTTCTTCCCCTGCTCAGATATTTTTATAAGCCGGTTCCACCAGCCTCACTCCTGTTGAGAATCACCTTACCCTGCAGGGCAGAGCATTTATTTAGAGGTGAGATATTATGTCCCAAGCAGGACACTAAGTTGCCTCCACCCAACAAAAACTCTACTGTGCAGCTGAACTGGACCAGCTACATCCCAGGTCCCAGTCTGGTTTGCAGCATTCCCCATACTGTCTGGATACTGGCCTCTATAAATAAACAGGCCAGAAGGTCTGGAGAAGAGGTGAAGCCTTTCTCATTAGCTGTGAGCAAGGAAGGAAGTTGTACCTTACCAAAGACTGCAGGGATTCACAACTCCCTCCTTCCCTTAATAGCACTGCTGGAGGCGGAGAGGAGCAGGGCAGAGCAGCCTGACAGGGATGGTCCAGCAAAACAGTTGAGACAACCAGGGAAATGAAATCCTGCACATGAGTAAGGGTGGCAGAACTTGCCTGACAGATACCTTTCTTGCTGGCTAATTAGAACCACAATTTATAGCTCTTTCCATTAAATCTTAGCAAAAGAACACAGGGGCACAGCGACTGATTTGAATCACTGGCAAACACATCTTAACCCTTTTTTGTTCAGAGAATTGGATCTGATAATTTGTTGTCACCCTCCAACACGTTTTTCTGGTTACTTATACACATTAGTCTGGCAAAACTTCCAGGAAAAAGTTCTCAGGTCCAGGAGGAATCTTCTGGTCAAAACACCCATAAACAAAGCTGGCCAGAGCAGCCAATGGTTTCAGCAGCCAGAACAGGCACATTTGAAGGCCTCTTAGAGATCGGGGAGTTGAATCTGGACCTCCTAAATCCAAGAGGGATATCTTAACCCCCAGGCAAGAGGCCATTCTTGGATGTTGCTTTCCTGTAGGAGTCACTTCATACTGGCTATCAGTCATACAATATTTGCTGGTAACAGTGAGACAATTCTGCAGAACACTGACCCAGAAAGAGCAGCAACATGACCCTGGGTCTCCTGTGTGCCAGGCAAGTGACTTAACTATCCCCTGGTTTATTGAAGTAACCAGGAAAAACAAACCCCTGACAGATGCTGTGTCTTTCAGAAGGAATGGAAAAAACTTGAAATCTCCCAGCACCTTGTGCAACAGGAGCAGCGTTTGCTCCCCACTGTTACAGGGGGTAGATCCGCGCTGTTTATCCCCTCTTGTCGCCAAAGTCAGGATCTGGCCTGCTGCCTTCCACCCTCATTCAGAATGCACTTTCATCTCTAGTGTAAACACCAAGGAATATCAAAAGCCCTGTTGACAGTACTGCTCTCATTTTCTGCTTTAAGAAGTTGCCAAAATGTACAAAATTAAACTCCCCAAATCACAGCAGGCTGTTTTGTCAGTTTATCCAATCAGTAATGTAATACTATGGTAACCTCTATCATTCTCACCCCTTCCTTCCTTCCTTCCTTCCTTCCTTCCTTCCTTCCCTCCTTCCCGCCTCCCTTGCCTCCCTCCCTTGCCTCCCTCTCTTCCCTCCCTTCCTTGCCTCCTTTCTTTCTGTCTTTCTGTCCTACCATCTAGAATTTTCCCCAGAAGGGAACGCAGTTCCTCCAAAAATTAAATTGCAGCATCAAATTTCAAACCTACAAATATCAATCAAAGATTGTTGTGGTGACTCTGAGGAATATTCCTGTGCATGACTCCTGCATTGTCCGGGCCATGGGAGCAGACTATGAATATTATTGTGCTAAAGGAGCTTCTCTGGGAATTTTCTCTCTGGAATTGCAGGAGTCAGAAAGAGGAACGCTGTGGGGTCCCTCACCCACTACGTCAAAGAGCACATTTGAGGATTGGCCGTGTATTTTAAATTTTCTTCCTAGTTCCTTTCAAAGCGAATGGGGAAATGTGGCCCTCAAAAAATATAGAATTAGGTTCTTCCTTATTTCATTAACAAAAACAAGAGCAAAATGAGCAGCACCATTTTACAAACAGCAACTCTGTGGAAAGCAGGAGCAATGCCAAATGTTTCTCTAGCTCCGGAGTTCCTAAGCAGGGAAATACATCCCCATAGTAAGACATGCATGACATTTGCAAATGACCTTCACTTGAAATCAAAGTGTAACATACATTACCTCAGTACATAATTCATTCTTAATCTATTAACAATATGACTCATTAACATCCTAGTAGCAGTAGCAGTGTTAATAGGAGCAATACTAATAATACTGTCACTGTAGTGCTAACAGGTCCCAGCATGCCAGTTCTTCCACAGGCATTGAACCAAAGGATTTGTGACCCAGCATCACAAAGGTGGTGAGGCCACAAGTTTGATAGCCCTACCAGTTACTTCATGGGATGTGAGCTATTATCTCTCCTTATCTCCCTGAGCAATCACAGAAGATCTAAATGTGCAATCATAAGAATTGTTCAGGTGCAAGATCCCTGATAGTATCTTTGCTGGACATGGGATGAAACCCTAAAGAATGGTTTGGTTTTTTTTCATATTCCTCAAATGTTTTTCTTGTACTCAATCAGGTGCCTACTGAGCTCTTGCAGAGATTTCTGCATCTCCAGGGTGCAAGAATACTCTCACCTGAGGGAAAGGTTTTATGAAGTAATTTTGCAGAACTTGTCAAGAACTGCTTGGGAGGAATAACATACAGCCCAAGAAATGCTGTTCTACTTTCCCTTTTCTTCCCTTGATCTCCTTGCTTGGAAATCTCACCCGAAAGGACTTGAGGAGTGACTCTCTTAGTCTGGGATTTCCAGGAACATAGTTCCCTGATGTTGAGGGAAAGTGCCTACATAGCTAAGCCCACCAGCAAACCCCCAGACCCTGACAAAAGCACTCTCACCTCCAGCCCAGCTCTTCCTGAGAAGTGTCACACTCACAGTGGTTCTACTCTGCAGGGGGAAGATGCTTGCACAGGACAGTTGAAAGTTATTGCGTGATTTCTGATGTACAACATAGTGCATTACCGTAAGTGCAAACACTGCTCACAAGATTTGTGGTGAAATCAAAATTCAGGTTTCAAGCATCCTTAAAAATCTGATGCTCTACAAATCCAGTTTTGTGTCCTGGCTCTAGAAAACTGATTATGGAAACTGGAGAGTATCCCTGGCTTCATGTGCAAACAAAATCTGCAGGCAGAGGTCTTCCTCTGCACCTCTGTGCGAATGGCACAGGGGAAAATGAACCATTCTGTGCTATCTTGCCATGTTAACCCTGAATCTGTGGGATCCAAACTCCACACCACAATGGAAGGTAAGACTGGGCAGGCTGGGAGCCATAGATGAGGTGGAAAATATCCACAGCAGCATTATATAAGGACAATAAAAAGCAAGACTATAATTACCTTCCTGCTCACCCTCACCATGTTGAATGAAGTCTCTGCCATTAACATCTCATCTACATACAAAGGGAGAGCATCGTTGAGTACACTAGAACAGGGAAAGCACTACAGCTCTCTTTTGGAAAGAAAAGTCATAAGGAACAAATCACTTTGACACCAAAATAACTGCAAGATCTCACATGAGGTCTTGTCCCACCATAACCAGTGGTAAAAGAAGTAATACAGAACATTTTCCTAAAAAAAAAAATGTTTCAAGGCAATTTTTCATGTAAACCTAAAAAAGGTTCCTAACAGTACATGCCAGGAAAATTGCCTAGTATCCCAACCCTTCCCCAAGTGTCAAGATGCCCAGAACAACTTTTAAAACCCCTGACATTGCAATAGCCCCAGCCAGCCTTGGGGTCTGCCCAGAGATGCTGAAGGTGCAAAACCAGGGAACTGATGTGGGCTCCTAATCCAGAAATTCAAAGAAGGAAAACCCTGCAATCGTAGTCTGTTCACCACTCAGGTGGCTGCTAAAGGACACCCATGGAGACTGATGATGACAATGTTGTTGTGGTGATAACTCCAGGGAGCTCTCTGGCTCTGAGAGCAGCTGGGGACGGGACTCCAACCCTACAGCCAGGCCTGCCACAGCCCTGTCAGAGATGGCTGGGGTCATCCGAGGAGTTGTCAATGTTTACCTTCACAACTGATTTATCTGGCTCCCACCTGCTGGCTTTTCAGAGCCCCCAAACTATTATCAAGAATATTGTATTAACTACTATGTGCCCAAGTGAGTGAATAGACAGGCCTATCCACTGTTAATGGCAAAACAAATTCTCAAAGGCAGCTCTTTCCTCCTCCCTTTCCCCAGGGTTATCCTTATTTTTAAAGACAGAATCAAAATCAGCCCAGGTCACCCCACTCCAGGTAGGAGGGAAAAGGCACCAGGATCCTCCTTGGGTGTTTTTAGTCTCTTTCAGAGCTCTGGACAGATCTTCCAGCTGATAGGCAGAAGCTTATTGTGCACTTGCTGGAATAGCCATAGCTCTCTGCCTTACTCCTCCAGAAACACTCTCCTGCAATCTCCACTGCAGTGAAAGATAGCAAGGACATCCCATTCCTCACCATCTGAAAGAGATGAAAAGCTCCTTGATGCCTCTCTCCCACTGCATTTGTGAATATATGAACGGTCCAGTCTCAGAGGGGAAATACATGACTTGGATGACACACTGATTCCAACAACTTTGAGGTCTGCAGAGGTGTCTATCTTTGCCGTGCTTCTGTGAAGCCTCTATTGCCAAATCATACTCCTTTCCAGAGGTGGGATCAATCTTCCCAACACTTCTGCACTGCAAGAATATGGACTTTTATATTCAGACTGCTTTTATGGAGACTTTGAGAGGAGAGCTCCTAAATTGAAACCACATTGCCCTGAGCCAGAGCCTGCTGCAGGAGCCCTGTGTGCCCCCTGAGTCTCTCCAGTGCTGATTGCAGCCTGGTGAGAGCACAAAAGAGTAGGGCTTACAGCTCCCAGCAATCTGCCAGCATGGAAACTGGCCTTGGCTAACAGCTTGCAAACCTCCACTCAGGCTCTGGAATGGGCTTTCGCCTTTCCAGGGTCTTGCTGGGTGCAGAGTGGTCTGAACAGCTCTTTGTGTCTGTAGCTGCTCCAAGAGAAACACCTCTCCTCTTTTTTTTCCAAAGAGAAGCTGTTGGGACGTGCTCACCATCTCGCTCTCTTCTGATAACCCTTTCGGCATCCTTCCGTTTTCTGGTTATTCATTTGTTACCCCTGAAATCTGATTCCTGATCTCAGCCCTCTCTTATCAGCCCCTTCTGCTGAGGAGTTCCAAACCAACGGGTTAGTTTTAATCTTTGTGCTCTTTCTCTGTCCCCGAGGCCTCGTGTTGCCGGGGAGGAGGTGAGTGATAGGACTGACATCGGAGGGGGGAAGGGGCTGCCATCCATTAACTCGCTGTTATCTCTCTATTCATCTGCCCACAAAACAAAGGTATGATTGTTGCTCCAGCTCCCAGACCTGCGCTGGCTTCACTCCAGCTCCCGTGGGTCAGAGGAGGCATGGAGGCATGGCCGAGCACAGCCCAGCAGCCAGGGGTAAGGCTCCTACACGGGCTCTGCGCCCAGGTCCTACAGCCACATTCTGCCCGACCCCGGTAGCCCCGAGCGGGAACTGAGCCCATCCTGGCCGGAGCTGGCCTCCCTCTGGGTGTATGAACCTGCCCATGAAACACGGGTTGGACTCTGCACCACCCCGGCATCTGGCAAACCCATTCTGGGCTGTGCTCTTACTGAAGCAATTATATAGGATATAGGGTGCTAGAACATGAGTTCCTTTATCTCTGTTTCCCACATTACACCCTTTCCTAAGGCGAATTGATGCAGCCCCATTGAAGCCGAGGCACTGATTGACACCAGCTGAAGATCTGGCCCCGATTCTGCCGTGCCTTGCCTCTGGGGAGTCCCTGACACCTGCTCAGAGTGCAAAAGGCAACCGGCAGCAACTGCTGGAGCTGCAAAGCGCTGCAGTCCCATCCCAGCGCCTTCAGAGCCCGACGTGCCACGCACCGATCAGTGGCACAGGGCCCAGATCCCTCTGCATCTCAGTTGGTTTTGGCGTTGCAAAGACATCCTCTCTTCAGCTTCTAGCAAACCCTGAGATCCCTGCCAAGATTCATGAAAGAAAAAGTTGTGACCCAGTTCCTGGAGGGTGACTTAGTGTAAATAACATTCAGTGGCATGATGACACCCTCACGAAATCTAGCACCGCTCTGGTCGGTCCATGAAATATGGAGCCAAGAACCAGTCCTGAACCAATGTTACATGCTGAATATCTTTTCCTTTCCTTGCACACGCAAAATCCCTGGCAATTTCCGGAAGAATTGCAGTTGTGCAAGCCAAACAGGGCTTGGCTTACTTTCTGAATCATCCAAATAGTGCCAGTTTGCATGGACAACATCAGCATTTGGGCAAAGCTTGCCAGCATTGAAAAAACCCTGACATCCGAACTAGACCCCAGTTGACTGCAGCTGGCTGGCTTGCCTGGGCTGTCCCTTCTGCCAGCTTTAACTGTGAGGCCAAAGAGCCTTCCAGGGACTAGGCAAACCAGTCTCCATTCACTGCTTGCAATACACCTGCAGGAACTGAGGCTGGACTTTCTTTGTCATTTTACTGCTCTCGGTGACGCCCTGTCCAGCTTAGCACTATTTGGTGGCCTGTGCAAACAGTGGTAAAGCTGGACAGCTACCAACACACATCTTCACAGCCTCTGTTGTCCTTGGAGAATTCCAGGCATGACAGTCTCTTCTGGTTTTTGACATTGCCATCCAAAACGCAGTGGAATTACTGTAAGGTCTCCAGAACTGTTTTCAAACAAAAAGGACCCAGCATTTAAATCTAAGGCACCATGTTTAGATCTGTGGGTTGCTTTGGGCTTCTAATTTCCATGGGGCTTTGCATAATAAATACAATAATAGGCTGGGTGAGTACATTGAGCAGTGGCTGTCAGCCAGGAGCTAATGAGCTCCATTGCAGACTGTTTAGCTCTGGACAAGTCACTTGACCTTCCAAAGTCACATCATCCTCTCCTGTGAAATGGGATGGTAATACTTGCCTCACAGGGGTGTTGTGAGGATTAATTAGTTGCTGCTTGTACATCACTTTGATGATGTTAAGAACTACATGCCTGCTAAGTATTGTTATTGTATCATGGCTGGGAAGATATTGCATTGAGGATTAAATCCTGCCCTTGGAAAAAGATGCGTCTTTCCCCATGTCTTGTAAAATTGGCTGCTGGGATTGTGCAAGCAGCTTTTATATAACGTTGGTACCAAACATCAGCATCAAATCCCAGAACAATGGCCTGCTGGGAGTCATGTGATGCCCCATCCTGCCACAAACAGCTTTGGGCAGGAGCCCAACTGCAAACTCTTCGTCTCTTTTTCCCCATGAATTGAGATTAGGAGATGTTTCTCCTAATGTTTCTCAGGTCTGGGGCTCGGTGCTGCACAAGCTGCTTGCTGCCAACAGGACAGCCCACCTGGGATGGGGCACTGGGGACAGCTGAGCACACTCCTGCACACAGGACAGACCTCCTGGGATGGGGCACAGGAACAACTGAGCACACTCCTGCACACAGCACAGCCATGACAGCTGCAGTGAGGCAGGACGGCCACGGGAACACGTGGATACCTGCACGAGCACAGACGGATAAAGGTAAGCTCCTCTTGCTGAAACTCTAAGCCTTAGCTGGTGGTTCCTCTCCCTGAGAGAAGAGACCTTCCACCTTGACATTTGGGTCTAGATGCTACCAAAGAGTGCACAAAGAAAAGAATTCCCTTGCTGCAACAGGCTACAGGCTGAGGATCATTAATAGGTCAAACCACAGTATCCAGTCTACTCAAGACACACAGTGGAGTTATGCATCCAAATCTCAGCAACATTTAGTGGAATTTGGCCAAATGGCTCCCTTTGATTCCTTTGAAATTTGAAACATAACTGTCATTGTACCTTAGATGTGTGAACTGCTCTGAGAAGTCTCCCATATAAATTAGACTGCAATCAAAGAGTTCCATTAAACTGAATTTTATGAAGATGGAAGGTTGAGGTGAGGCTGATCAGCAACAATATTATCTGAAAAAACACAAAACTCCAAAGCCAGCAAGTTTGAAAGGGTTAAAGAGGAAGGTTGTTTGGGTAGCCAGTGTACATTAACTATCATTTTCAGTCAGCATGCAATGACTAGTTAGCAGGGCTTATCATCCCCAGCTATGTGAGGAATTACAATAAATGCCTGAAATGCAAGCAGGTTTCCGGCTTAGGTAGGTAAATAATGGAAGTCACTATTTTTGTCTGAGTTGCAAGAATTCCCCGCGCACGCAGGCTCCCCACCCCCTCCCCACTGTAACACAGCTAACTCCACTCCCTGCTGCTTGGAGAAATGAAGTCCTTTCATGCAGCCTTGGGACTTCTGCTTTGTCTGTAGAAGGAGGCGACTCACAATTTCCTTTTTGGTGGAAAGTGAGAGGTTACATTTTCTGCATCCGTTTTAAATACTTGCAGAATGAAACGACCCAAGGATGAGAGGAAGGAGATAAAAGCTCTGAGACGGGGTCTTCGTGAATTGTAGGGGAAAAGTAACAAAAGAAGCAACCAGAGCATAATTCTGGTGTTCCTCAAGCCTGCTAGCAATCCTCCTGTTGCCTTCAGTGACACGAAGCACCACCCCATGCTGAAAATACCGCCAAACTATTCAGTGATTTGACTGCTCTTTGAACAGCCACTGGAGAAAACGTCTGGCTGCCTCTGCAGGATAGAAATAGGATAAACTTTGGATAGCACTTCGTAGTAAATAGGGAATAAAGTCATTACAGTCAGGGAGTTGATTCTCATTTAGCCCAAGGCCCTTCTCCCTGCCCTGGCATCCCCAGGCACGTGCCTGACCTGGCCTCTCTCAGAGGCCCCTTTGAGGTTTGTGCGACGGAGCCTTTGCACTCTGGCTGAAGGAAACACCAGGTTTCCGCCACGGGAGGGGAATCAGGGTGGGATCCTGAGCCCTGCAAAATCCCCTGTTGACCTGGCCGGGCTCCAGGCAATTCCAGAAGAGCCTCAGCCGTGGTGAATGCTGCCACTGTTTGGGAAGCACTGCTGGGGGAAGCCCGGCACAGGCTTGGAGCCGGGGGGGCAGGAAGGGTTAAGCAGCACCAGGCTGGAAGAGCGTCCTCCCTTCATGCTCCACACACGCCGTATTCCTTAGCAAAGTGAACATATTAACACTGGCATGCTCCCACACACTGCCTTGGCTCTCCTCCAGGCACACTAGGCCACAATTTTATTTACACAATCAACTTCTTGATAAACACAAAACTTACAAAATATACCACACCCTTAAAATAAAAAAGGAAGAGGTGTTGGAGAGATCTGCAGCACTCTGACCTTTTCAGCCAGAAGGGCCAACATGCTTTGATTTGACAGCCCCATCCTCAAGGAAACCACCTATGGATCAATGAGGATCCGCCCTGGCTTTTAGGCTGGGTCCTGCTTGGGGGACACATGAGGGCTGGGAGCTGCCAGTGGGATTGGGACTGACTCAGGCAGGTTTCCCCCTGGGCAGAGGGGTCTCTGTGTCTCTATGAACATGACGATTTTCAACTCTGTCCTCATGTCAATCTAACCAATTGCAAGTGGAAGTTGAGGGGTTTATTTTGGGAGGAAAAAACTTCTGATTTTCTGTGGCAACCTGATTTTCTGCAGACATATTCCACTTGCCCAGAGCACCAGCCAATTCAACTCCAGCAGCCCCCCAGGGCACCCACTGCCTTAGGTGAAGTTCTGCCTAAACATCAGATAAAGCTGCCCAAGCCTTGCAGTGACCTGAGAGGCATGTTGCTGGTATCTGGGTTCACCTGAATCAGCTCCACCACCTTCTCCTTCACCTCTTGAGCTCACATTTCTCCACTGGCCCTTCAAAGAAATTGACTTGCTTGGTAAAAGGGTCACAGCCTTCCTCCATCAATTCTGCAGGCCCTGGAGATCAGGGTGGCATCAGGTGCAAGCTCTCCAAGAGCCAGGGCTAATGGGAGTTCTGTTAAGCTTTACACTGTACACACGAAAACAAGAAGACGCTTAAACATTGCCTAAATCCCACTTGAGAGAAACTGCATGAGAAAATACGATGGGCCAAGGACATTAAACTGATTTGTACTGGCTGAGGATCTGGACATAACTTCTTTATTCCTTGCAGATAAAAAGATCTGCCTGAGGATAACAAGTTTTTGATAGTTTGGAAAACAAAGACTGATTCTTTTTATAAGTTTTTTTACCCTTCCCACAAATAGGCAGAACCACCTTCAAATACCTGAGACACACTGCAATCATTTAGACAGATAAACATCTTGATTCCTAGAGATAACAGGAGTTGAATGGTTGGCCTCAAACCCAAGCATTCGTGACAATTCTCAAAATGGGAATTTCATTACTCTCCCATTTCCACAATGATTTACATACAACTGCAAAGAAAACCCTTCTCCCTTTGCAGCTGGAAAATGCACTGTAACCAAAGCCTTGCCATAGCTGCTGAACACACAGAGGTGGATGGGTGAGCAGGTGTCCTGGGCCATTCCCCTGGCTGCAGCTCAGAGCCCGAGACACTGGTTTCTTTAGAGGACCTCGGTATAACTGAGATGTGAAAGAAGGCCCCCTACCAGGAAAGGACAGGAGCACTGGAGATTAGAGCCAAAGCCAAAGGAAGGAAGTCTGCAGGGCTGGGTAGTAAAGGACCATGGCAAAAAGCACTTGCAGGGAGTTTCTAAAATAATCTGCTGTCTGCCAGACATTTTGTCTCTCTTCACAGGCTGGGAAAGGAGAACACGGGTCCACCTAAGCAGATCAGAACTGTGATGGCAATTTCTCAGGCTACCCATTACAAAACAACTGCTGTGCATTCACTCCTCTCTCGTCCTCTCCAGAAAGCAGCAGTTGAAATGAGAATCACCAAGATCTGTCAGAGGAGATCTTATTTTTGCCTCATCCACCCTGTCAGGGTCTTGCACAAACCACTGTAACAAAACATTTGCAAACAGTAATTTAGATCTGTCTGCTACACATTCAGCTGCACATGAACAAAAGGGTCTCCTTGTATTGTGAATTTCTTCAAATACCAGACGTTGCCTGATTTCTCCAGAATTGGCCAACTCCAACAATTTTATAGTGTGTGGCACTACATAAAATGACTTTCCACTAGCAAAATTTTCATACCTAAGGACCTCCTCTCTGATTTAAAGTCAATTTTTATCCTCTGTGAATAACAACTGAGTGCCTCTAATGCAAAAACCAGAAGGCAACATTCACTCAACTCCATGTACTAAAATCTGAAGCCAATCTCAGGACTACACTTTTTTGGATGATAATTAGACTACTGTCATGTGAAAAAGAAACCAGGCAGAGTCAGGGTCCAAACGAGAAGTACCAGAGCTCTGCAAACAAGGACAGGGACAGGAACCTTCGAGTTCTTTCCAAAGCAGCACTGATGATTTCTCAGGAACGGGCTTCAAATTAGCCTCATCAAGCCTATTTCAGAGCCACAGGAGGGCAAGATGTGGAGGAGGACTTCAAGGGTGCTTTCAAACGAACTGAATCAGAGGTTTACCCAACCCCGCTCTTTCAGAAGTTTCTGAATAACGCACCAGCTTGAACCACTGGAAAGAAACAAATAAATGAGCTGGCAACTTTCACAGGGAGGAGCCTTGAAGCCCAGTTCCCAAGACCACGCCAACCAGCTCCGTGTGACAGCACACAGGAATGAAAATAGGTAGGTAACATTAACAGAAATACACTGAAACTTAATAACAGCAGCTTGTCAGGACATGCACCAAAGAGAAATGGCTCATAATAGCTACAGCTTGTATTATGAATGTTTCATAGCCATCTGGCTACAGAGCTGCCTAAACTCAGCTCATGTGTTGTGTGTGCTCTGCTAACCCACTGTGCACGCTCTGGAAGGAGACTCTTAAGCTCAAGTCAAGCATCTGTACTAAAAAGTGACACCATTTCTCTTGTGAGATTGAAAATGCCTTGGAATAACAAGGCAGCAGTGAACAGAGCTAAAGAGCTCTGTGTCCACCTTTGGTGGAAATCAGGAAGTTTTGCCTGGGACAAATGGGGTTATTCCAATTTAAACCAACTATAAGATTCAGCCCATTGTAACAACCCCTTGTTTCAGTCATAGCTTCCATGTGTCTATCAGTAGCTTAAAGCAAAGGCACAGTTTAAAAGGAAAAGTAATCCCCCTGCCTTTCCTCTCCTGATCTGATTCACATACAAAATGGGCTTATGAACTCAAAAATTATGGGAGGGATTCAAGGAGGAGGAAAGGGAGACACAAGAGCCCTTTTATTTTGCGTCTTATTCACAATGAAAATTGGCACAGAAGCCAACCACATACATTAACATAGTTTGGGCAAGTTTAACTCTCATGAATACATTTCTGTGGAAAAACTATGTGACTATGGAAAAATCCCCTCTTTTCTGCCATTTGAAAAGATAACAGGCTTCTATGTGGAACATACCCAGAACCTGCCCGATTCAGAGACATGGAAATACAAAGATGAATAAGGCTGAGTTTCCCATGCTAGGGGCCCATGGAAACTGAGAGGGGTGAAAGAAGTAAGGAGACCCATTGACTTGGGAGAAGGACTTTCATGCTACAGGTGAAGGAAGTATTTGAAGGCACTGGTAACATTGCAGGCCTGTTCCAGAGCCCATTTAAGTCACTGACAACATCACACTGACTTCACTGCAATGTGGGTCAGGGCTAAAGAGTTTTAAAATATAATCCAAGGCTATTTCCACATCACCGTGTAGCGAGTGGGATCCTAAACAGTTCAGGTGTGCCCGGCCCTGTGACTTACCTGTCTTTTGTCCATATTTCTGGCAGCTAGGCTGGCTCTTGCTTGGGCTCAAAGTCTCAATATTGCACTGAGGAACTGTGAGCTAAGCTTGGCACCTTTTGGCAGGTCTGTCTCAGACTGGAAAGTGCACCAGACTGTGCCCCTAACTAAGTCAGGCAGCCCTGAGGAAGGAAAGCTTTGGCCAAATGTACTGGGGCATCAATGGCATATCTCTTCTCTCCTTCCCTCCTGTATATCCATTGTCACTCTCCAAAGTCAGGCCCAGGAGGGCTCATAGTGGGAGCTGGAGCTTCCACCATGAGCAGCGGGCATATCCACTGAACAACACCGGCATTCTTTGTCTGAGGATATAAGGGCACTTTGGACCCAAAATCTGGAATTTAAGGGTAGCCCAGTCACAGCAACTACTTCTGGGATCCTCTGGCCCAACTGCAATCCAGATGCAGCCCTAAGACTTCTGCAGAACTTCACAGTTGTACAAAAATAGTGACCTCGCCTCATACATCCTTTATTGCAGTCATTCCCATTAAAAAAACCTTTCTCCTTTGCTGACTGGCACTGTGCAGTGCTAGTCCTGCTCCAGTGCCACATTCCTGGCAGAGGATGGTAACCTCAGAATGAGTCTTTTCTTTTGAATGAAGCAGTTTGCTTTATTATCAGCCTGTCAGATACAGTAGTTTGCACTGCAAGTCCTTCACCAGATCACTTCACAAGCACATCACTGTATCAGGCCTGTAATATCATGCTAATTTGTTTCATAAATTACTAATTGAACTTTCTAAATGATTCATATTGGTATGGCAAGTATCACCACAGAGAAAACCCAGTGATCTCAGAGGAGGATAAATCACAGAACAATCCTCTCCTGCCATGTAACACCAAACGAAACAGTAGGGTAGGAGCAGGACAGGGAATTTTCCTCCTCAATTAGCAGTTCAGAGCCCGTATCTCTGTGATGAATCTCAGTACCACCTGTATTGCACCTGTCCAAATGTGGAGTTTCCACTGATGTCAGTGTGTGGAAGAAGCAAAGTGTACAGACCCGCACATCCAAGGCAAAGGATCTGCAGAACAGATCAAAAGGGAATGTTCTTCCTCTGGAGCAAGTCCTTCCAAAGTGCTCTGTTGTTTTACTGACACCTAACAGAAGGACATCATCACAGATGTCATCACTGAATGTGCCTCCACTGGAGAGATCAGTTTTGGCCAGGAGCAGCAAACAGGATTTTTCCCAAATTGGCCAGTGCCGGACACTTCCTGCCATACAAAATGCTGTCTTTGCTTTTTCCAACACAACTGTCTCCAAAGTCAACCTAGAAACAAAGTCACACCTTGCCCTGGTTTGGCAGCTGGTGAAAGGTAACTGATTATTTCAGGGCCAGTTTTCCAAAGGCACAACTCTGCTGCTTGCTGGGGTAGGCTGGAGGGAGGTCAGGCAGGTTTGGCTGACTGACCCTTCACTCACTGACCTGCTGTTTTTCCCTAGGAGCCAGCCTGACCACCACTTGCCTTGCAGCAAAAGATGGTGTTTTTCTCACCTAAATCCCAACAATGCTGGTATCTACACCTGCTCAGCCACACTCACCTCCCACCAGAGTTAATGGAGTGAGTAGGCACTTCTGGGAAGAAAATCACCTGGCCTACAGCAGATACCTCCCCTAGGATGAGATCAGTATCACTACCAGGCAGCTGTAAAGACCATTTAGCTTCTCATCAGCTGTCCCTGTCCACATATATCCAGAGAATCCCATCCCAGGTGAGTGCTCAGATGCTGAGTGGCTGCAACAGATGAAAAGCATGGCTGTTTTGCACACATTATTGAGTGCATCCTTTACTTCCTGCCCACCTATTTTGCCTTGTTCTAGGCTGCATTTTCTGACTGAGCCTAGGACAGGGAACCTGCTTCTCCTCCTGCACCTCCATAAGCAACAAGAGCATGAAGACCACCACGTGCACAGGCGGTGCTGCTCCAGCACAAAGGCTTGGCACAGAACTGGTCAGCCAGGTTCCCACAGGGATACATAAAGCCCCAACAGGGACCTCTGCAAACATCTCTGCTGGTATCCTGTGCAGTCCTGGTCAGTGTTTCACCCAGCAGATCTCTGGAATTAGAAAGCTATGCAGTTCCAATGCATAACAAAACATTGTGCATTAGCTCCTAAGAGAAAGATGTTATTTCTTTTACCCACACACGGCTTATCTTGTAGTAGCCATCAACTTTCCATGGAAAGATCACGCTCCACTACTATACATCAGCCATTAGAGGCAGCTTCTAAACTTTAATATCTCCAAAGGAACAATAATTGTGACCCTTTCCATATTTTATATTTACAGCCCACAGAATGAACTCACTGGAAGCAACAGGTGGTGTGTGTTCAGCTGCTTGGAGCAATACTCAGCTTGCCTGTTCCCAGCAAGGGCAGCTGCCACCAGGGAAGCAGTGCCCTGTGAATGTACCATTCAGAGGGTAGGAGAGCCCAGAGTTTGTAAGGCAGACATCAAAGTGCTCTGTAACATGCAGATGTTTTCCATGTAGAGACTGAGAAAAGTGACGGCCAAGACTTTGTAAATCCCATGCTGTGTTTTTTCCTTGGTTTTCTCCCTTACATCCCCCACTTCCTTGCCTTCTCTTATACGGAATAATGATACCACTAAAAATGATGGGCTGTATCCACAGCTGATATAATTTGTTGTGACTCCACAGAGCTATGCCTGTTTACACAAGTTGCAAATTTCTCCCATCAATTTAAACCTCTACAGATTTACATCATGGGGAACAGCACTACATTTTTTTCCCATAGCCAATAAACTTCTTCAAAAAAGAAAAGACAAACAAACCACCCTTGACATCTATTAAACTTGTATTTGGAGATAAAGATTTCAAAGGATGCCTTCTCCCACCCTGTCTCATGTCCTTCATGTTGCTCCTGTGTTTATTAGAAGGTCCTCCCAGTGTCACGTGGGCCAGAGCTGAGCTGAGTTGCCAAGGACAGTGCCCATGGATGAACCCGTGGCTGGATCTGCTGGCTGACATGTAGCTCTGTTCCCTTTTCAACTGTGAATACATCCCATCCCAAACATCCCATCCCAAACATCCCTGAGTCCTGCTGAGGACAGAGCCCTCCTCACTGCCACACAGGCTCCTTCATGGGATGTAGGTAAAAATTCCTGCTCTGTTTGCTCAAGGGCAGTAAGTTCAATGCACAGCTCCCTCTGCCTGGGTGAATTCCTTAACCAACAAACTAAAAGATGTTTTTAAAAGTTCTCAGTCTTTTTCATTTCAAGAAACATTTCATCTTCCTATGGAATAAAAGCACATTTGAAACCTCACCTTTTTCTATAAAATTAATTTCTTGTGTTCCCACTTGCCCTAACCAGAAGCTCTGTAGCACCACGTCTACAGAACGGTGTTTGTACTAAAACTTTGTGCTGTCCTGCAGAGAAACACAACGAGGTTTCACGTGGCATTACCGACTGACTTCCCCAAAAATTTCCCTCCCGTGGGTAAGTGCCAACCTGAACAATAAGCACACATGAAGGCAGACACTTCCCATTGGGAAGCAGTTTGCTGAGCCATCTGGAGAACTTGAACACTTCCGAACACTCAACAGCAACAACTTCTCTGCTGGACAATACTCTGACTGAGCCTGGGTTTGGGATACACTGAATTATCCTGAAGAGCCAAGTGACTTAAGTGCCAAATTCCTTATTACATTCACTGATTTAATTTGACCACTGAAGCTCTCCAGGCTTTTCTGGAAGCCCAAGTTGCGATTCCAGGAACCAGTATGTCCAAGATGATCCCACGGGTTGAACACTCATTAAAAGCATGACCTGTTCCTGCTCGAGGCAAATGATGGAGTCCCTGCAGGAGTGCAGGGAATTAGGTGGCTGCATCACCCACCCAAGCAGTGTATTTTCTGTACTGTGGAGTTAAGACCAAGACCAGTGGGGATCTCTGAGGCCACAGTAAAAGCCTTACATTTTTTCCAATAAAAGTTGAGCCTAGTGACCTGCAGAACATGTGGAAGATAGATTTTCTGGATGAATTGTGGAGAAAGCAGCCAAGCTGATCAGGAGTTGGCGCTCACAGTGACCAAGGAGAGGCTGATAGAATTATTATTGCTCAGCTTCTAGAAGAGAAGATGAACAGGAGACCTTCTTCTTGTCTGAGCTGCCTCAGAGACAGCACGGAAGGCAGAGCCAGCTCTCCTGGAAGGTGCAAAGTCCTGTTGATCACTGCACTGACCCCTTGTCTCTCCTGGAAGGTCCTCAGTAAGGCTCTCCTATAACCCACCTTCTCCAGCGTGATGTGTGCTGCTTCCTGTGTGATCTCCTGCTCCAAGATGAACGTTTCCATCCTGTCCCTCTTCGCCTGAGACTGCTGACTTGCTGCAGGTTAAGCTGCCTCTCGAACAGCCCCCATCCCAGTTAGCCCATATCCCAGGATTTTCTTTCATGAAAAAGGCACTGTGAAGGCTGGACCCTGTGCTATGATTTACACTTTTTCATCTCCTGCAGAAAGCCTGCCGTGTATGTGATGATACCATTCAGCTCCGTTTACCTGAGAACTTAAAAAAATACCATCGGAGGTTGTTTTTTCCATATGGGTAAATAGTAGGGGTGGGAGTATTCCTTATGGGAAACCTGGAACAGTCGCACTCTGTCAGCCTGACATTTCCTGCTGTAATTGAAACTTTTGAAGTTAAAAATTCCATTTACACAGTGTCTCTGTAAGCCAGGCAGGGAGAAGGGCAGAGGTGGGCTCAGCGTTAGCGCGCGGTTTCCCCACCCTCCCCCTCCATTGCAGCCAGTTAAATACAGCAGGTGAGTGCAGAGATGTAAGTGCAGGAATATGAGGAAGGAAATACCAGCTGAGTTAGGTAATTTGGGTCAGAGGAAGCCAGGCATAGTTACACAGGCAGGTACAGATCAAATCAACTCGAGGCTCTAGGTCTCTGCATCTGCCCATACCCCTGCCCAGGCGGGCAGGGAACTGTGCATCCACGTGGTCCTGTGCTCACAGGGGGTGTGTGGCTCAAATATCCAGGCTCTGCCTCGAGAGGATGGAAAAAAGCTCCCTCAGAAGTGATGGGGACCAATGGGGAGAAACAACTTTATCCTCCTACAAGTTAAAGGACATTTTGCTGAGTGTCTGAAATTCCCATCCAGTGCTACACAACCTAATCCTCAAAGAAATCAGCCAAACAGCCGAATTCTAACTCAAATCCCAGCCAGCCTTAGGTGAAAATCCAAGCAGAGGATCCCACTGCTCCTAACATAGGCTTATCCCCACACCAATTCCAGACCCCAGCAGGACTTCATCCCTGAGGACCTGCACAAACCTACACAAGCCAGTCCCCCAGTCCCAGCCAGTGCTGACTCAGTTCATTCACAGGGATTCTTCCAGCTGGGAATACAGCCTGTGGGCCCATAGGGGATCCATCCAGCATGATTTGCCCAGCCTCTGCTTCAGATCTGCAGCAGTCCCAGCCCAAATCCTCCCTCTACCTGCAGCTCTACCTCACCCCAGCAGCTCCTGTCATTCCCAACCCTCAAGCAAGCCAGATTCCTGTCCTCCTCCCACACAAGACCTCCAGCAGGCTCTCCAGTGGTGAGCAGCAGCAGCAAGAAACATCAGAAGGATGGTATCAACCCCAGCCCCATCTCCCGCTAGCAGTAAATACAGGAATCAGACAAAGTACAGGACAAGATGGAATCCCTGTGAGTAATGGACATAATTACATTAGCTAGGCAAAGTAACTTTATGTTAAGAAATATTTTTGGCATACCATGAAAAGTTTGAATCCTGTCACACCCCAGCAGTTACAAAAGTCAAAGGCAACATAACATGAGCTTTATTTTAACTGTTACATGCATTTGCATAAAAATGCTTCTTCAGAATGATAATGCAAGTGTGCTTCCCTGTTTTGGGTTTTTTGCTGCTTTCCCTTTTGATGCAACTTTCTTGCACCCTCAAAGGCAGAAAGTAGAACAGGAAGCAGTTCTGCCTGAGACTCTTTTCTCAGGCACCTTCAAAAATAAAGTCTCAATCCTTTGAGCTTTTCTCACATATCCAAAAACAAGGCAGTTAAAAAAAAAAAAAAAAGTACCTAGACTCAGCAATCACTTCTGAAAGTCTGGTTTTTCACTGCCAAATCTGACCCTCCAGCCATGACAGTGACAGCCACAATAACAAGTAAATTACATTCCTCATTATTTTTCCTAGCAATCCTTGGGAGCAATGGGCAGTGCAGGGTGAGAAAACTGGGCTGGATCTGCAGAAACAGCCATTTTGGAAAGTAAACGAATTATTTGAACAAACACTCAGATTGATTCCCATTTCTAACCCTGTAACTTAAATGACAACTGACTACAAATTCAATTGACTCCTTGGGGTTCCACAAAAATCTTCATTCAGGAACAGAAGTAGGGAAAACCTATACATCTCAAAAATACTAACATGCATTTAGACCCACTGACTTTCTCAAACTCTATGACCAAAGTAGGCAAAATTATAACCCAAAGTTAACAGTTATGTTTTTATGTTAGATTTAATATACAGGTGCTCATTTTTATTTAATTGAGATCTATCTGGAGAAAAGTCTGAATTTCTCTATCCAAGAAGCTGCTTTACTTTTAAAATCACTTTCTTAAAAAAAAATAAAATTAGAAGTTTAAAAAATAATAAATTAGATATTTTCGTTCAGATAGCACAATACATTTTATTTGAGACAAAAGTAATTTAAAAAAAGTTTTTGACAGAATTCATATCTTCAGGAAAAAATAATTTAGGAAGATCTAAACCCCAGAACTGCCAGTGATCCCAGTGCCTACCAGTTCTCATAACTCCCACCAAGGAATCTTTCACAGGAAAACTTGTAATAGGTGTTCCAGTAGTCCCAGGCAAAGTTGGGATGATAAATTGCAAAAAGATAATTTTTTCTACTACAATGGCATCAAGAAGCCTCTGAAGACTGTGGGTGCTTCAACATGTAAAAAACTGGCCCTTACTTGAGTGGCTCACAACTGAAAGGGAAGCAAAGATGGGAAACCAAAAGTAATGTGACTTGCTCAGTGCCACAGCAGAGACTGACAGCAGTGGTGCAAAAAGAGCCTGGTTTGCCTCGACTCTTCCCTCAGTGACCTGACTGATAGGAGCCTATGGTCAGACTCTCTGATAAAACCTTTAATTTGGTTACTCCTGCCTTATTGCTGCCTCATGGGCTGGCAGAGCATTGCAGAACTTCAATAAGGACAAATGTAATGGTCTTCAGCAAATACCCAGAGGGAACCAAGGATCTTTATCTTGTTCTTATATTGATCTTGATTTTTTCCCAGCTGGAAGAACAGAGAATTCCTAGTGTGCCACTAGCAGAAGGCACATACCTAAAATTATCAACTTTGAGATGAAGAGAAAAATCTGAGGAGAAAAAAAGGGATACCAGGCAAATAAAAATCAGGAAAGTGCTGCCAGGAATTGATGACAATACTGAGCCTAAGAGTTGTTGGGGTCTCTGGTCTAATGCTGTGGATAAACATTTGTCCAAATGACAGTACATGGTGTAAAATCATGTGAGATGGGCCAGAACTAAGTCATGATTGATGAGCCTTGGAAGAGAAGGACTCGGCTCTCCAAGGTTGGTTTTGTAACCTTTGATCTTTATAGCCACGCATTATAAAGCGGTTTCAACTTGTAACTAAATTCCTGACATACTCAGCTGTAAAATTCAGACATATCCTGAGTAATAAAACAAATACATAAACTGGAACTTAGGTGAGAGTCATCTTTTACTGTCACTTAATGCTGGAAACACCTAGAGCTTGTTATGCCACATTCAATAGGAAAACGCCGTTTTAAGAGCAGTGTGAAGGGATTTGGGCTGGAAACAAATTAATTGCTCCAGACAGCCTACTTGATTCATCCTAGCTGGCTCCACAGGTTCCAGTGCCTCTAAAGAGCATCATGAACACATACCTTTTGACTGTAACTGTACCATATGATGTTCATGAAACCCAACTTCTATCATTGCATGTATCAGAGCCACGGGCCCTCTGCAAAAACATCATTCTGCCAACTGTGAATATCACCAATAAATCAAGGCAGTTGCACAAGCCACAACTTAGGTGGTATTAATTAGATCAGTGGAAGTTATGATCCAACATAATTATCATTGCTACCCCACCTACATTTAATTTCAGTGTTTCTTCCTATCTTTCCCCCAGAAGGTCCATAGGGAAGCACTACATGCTTCAACAGTGCCAGCCTCCAGAGGCAGCACAAAAGAGCAAGGGCTGGTAATTATATGAGTGCAAGTAAGGGGAAGGGGACTATCATGAGATGTGATCAGATACTATACAACACGGGGAGAGAAATAAATTCACCCTTTGCTGCTTACACACCCCATAGCTTTGCAGCTGTACATGAGGTCTGGGTTTTGTGCTGCCTCATCCAACTCACCAGTCCCTATTCACCAAGGTGTGTGCATAAAGAAATCACTGTAAGCACAGGGAGAGTCTTACCAAAGGAAACCTGATTTCCCAAAGTCTTACATACATGCTGGAAATGGCCTGACCAGCATGGCCCAGGGGAGGCAAGGAAAGGACAGTGTCCTTGGGTGGGACTTGCAGCATCTCTGACCACATCTGTAAGAACAAGCAGTCCAAAACAAGAGGAACACGGAGAGAAATGGTAGGCTCCGAGGACTTGAAATCCACACAGGGCATTACCATTCTGTGGATGCTTTCCTTCAGACCAACTGCAGTCCAATGGCAGCAGCAACCAGCACAAGCTGGCCCATGCAGGGTGCAGCCCTGAAGCCATTCCAGAGGAATCCTGTTGATCTCCTCTATGACTGCTCGGTGACAAAAATGAGCAGTTCAATGGGGATCACTGGGCAACATTTCAGAAGCACACTGTTATCTCAAAAAAATTGCTAATGCCTATGTCCCCCTTAGAGGCATCTCCATACTGGCCGTGGACAAGTGTCTGGGGATACATGTGCTGACATCCACCAGCTGCTTCAGAGATTTCTGAGCAAACACCTCCTGAGGTGGCTACAGAGGGAGAGCTGCTGCAGTGTCACCAAGTCAGTGTGACACTGACCCAGGCTGAAACAGCCCAGCGTAACAGGACCCTGCTGCAGCTCTGCAGGGGTGGACACTGTCCCCAGGCAGTGGCCACACAGAAGCTCTACAGAACGGACACTGTCCCCAGGCAGTGGCACACGGTGTGGCTGCAGCACGGCCCTGTGTTCCTGGCTGTGCTCCTGGGCCATGGCATTGCCTCTGCCAACAGGGACATCTGACAGCCCCGTGTCTCTGGGGACTGCGCTTCAGGAAGGGAGAGTCACACAAGAACAAACACAAATGGGAAACCGAGGGTTTGCAGGGCTGAGCCCTGAATCACAGCCCAGGACACAGTTGTACTGACACTACATGGTTGAGGAGCTCCTACCTTTGAACTGGCTGGAAGGCCTTCATCCAAAAAGGTACCGTATCTTTCAGGTCACAGCAGTCCTTTCTGACTGTGTTGCACCATCACAGTGGCTGGAAGACAAAGAGGTTTTCTGCTAAGAATCCCCAAAGATGCTCTGTTTTAGCAGGTCAATTGGTTCTCTTCTTCTTTGACCTTTCTTCTATGCATCTGCTCTTCCCCACATTTACAATAAAACATTTTCCTTTGACACTGTGCAGGCTGTGCTTAAAAAGAGCTTGGTGTAGTCAGGTGTGTTCCTGGTGAGCTGCAAGCTGTGGTACAAAGACCCCACTGTTTTCCAGAAGGCCATTCAGTAATGTTCACTCAACAGAAGAGCCCAACAGTACAGCAATATCCATCAACCCCTGCATTTGCTTGTAATTAAAGAAAGGTCAGGAGCTGTGCCTTTCTGAGAATCACGCTTACCTTTGCATGGTCAAAACTCAGACAAATTTCACAATGGGAACATCCAGGAACATGAAACCTGGGACATGAAAAATATTAAATAGCCAACTGTGTAAATTTTTGTGAAATGGATTTGCCCCCGTGGTTGGGTACAGAACTGTTGAGAGAGTATTTGGTACCTAATAGCAAAAGCTGTTGTGTTCCAGTTTTCTCATGCCTCACTGCTACAGAAAGGCCCTGATTCACACCACTTCATTATCTTTCCTCATTTTTATAGGCAGCCAGAGGGCATGCTGGATCCTCAGTTTGTTTGTCTGGATCCACTCATTAGTAAATTACGTGTAGTGAGCAATGACGTGCACCTGGACATTTAGTCTGAGTAGATTCTTTAACATTCAAATCAGTTGTGCTACTTCGGCAAGAAAAACAACTGATCTTCCTGAAATTTGAATTTTTTTCTTTATGCTTTCGTATCTTTAGGAGCCATAGCATCAGTGGAGAGGAAATACCAAAGAGCAAGAATGAAAGAGAACAAAGAAAAGCACGAGACTTCTCCCTGTGAAGTGCTGTCAACAATCCCTTTGCTGTGAACACAAGGATCCCACAGCCAAGACTACGGCCATGTCATGGTGACAATCTGAGTGGCAGCATTTACAATTTTTGCTGTACAGCTAGACAAGAAATACCAAAGAAAAACACAAGTATGTAAAGATTCAGCTGGGAAATTTGCAGCAATGTTGAGTGCAAGCCTGGTGTGTTTTTCTGGAAATCTGGACACAGAAGCTACCTATAAATCTACTTTTAGGGACAAAGGTTTTAATTCCTACATGCTTATCTTATGGTATCACTACATATAATTTGCTACTGTAGTGAAGCGAACTGTAACAGAGAGGGACAGATACAGGAGAAAGTCAAGGCATGAAGTATTCCATATCCTTCTGACATACACCCCTTGAAGACCACGGACAACAATCAGAGGCACAATCCAACACAACCCCTTGCTCTATTTTTCCCATCATTAGCTGGGTACCACAGAGAAGGTGGTTAAAAATGTCTTCTAAAATAGCTTTAAGGATTGGAAATCTGATAAGGCAAATACAAGTGGCAAAGCTCCACTGACGTCAGTGAGACTTATATAAGGGAAGATTTTGTAATGGTAAAAGTAATACTGGAACTGCAAAGTCCTGCACACTCAACAAGGAAGTTTTTCAGGTTAACCTCAACACAAGCCACAGATTTGTCCTCAAAACAATTTCCCCCCCACCTCCCCCGTCCTGCAAATTAAAACTGAACTCAGACTATTTCTGCAAAAACTGCCACTTTGTGTGTATGATCACACAAGCATAATTCACTGCTACTCAATAATATGCAACTGAGGTATTAATATGAAATGACATTTTTAAACGTGAATTTTGAATTTATACATATGAGAATGTTAATGAAAAGATGTGACTCTGAAATGCAGTATATTTAGCCAGTCCTGGGACAATATGGTGTGGGAGTCATTCTTCCTACACACAATTCTTCTTTTCAGGGCCATCAAGTAAGTTGGTGTGAATTAACACTGGTCATTTGAAATCAATGAAAAAAAAATGGAGCTATGCCAAATTACATCATGAAGGATCCAGCCTTTTGACTTCAAGTTATCCTCAGTTAACACCGGCGTAATCAGAAAAAGGCGACATTTACTTCTCTGCCCAATGAAAATAGCCTGGGTATTGGCTACTTTCAGAGAACTGCCTGAAAACATTACACAAACCATGAATTATTCACAGTATTAAACAAATAATTGTGACTAGTAAATAAATATTTGAAAGTAATGGCTGGTTCATACACCATTCAAACAGAGTGTAAGGGGGAGATATTCATCATATGAATTACCCATTAAGAATTACTGGCTCAGCTCTAGTTATAACTGATAAACAGCCATGTGGATAACAAGGCAAGTGTTTGGCACATCTCCTGCTTTCATTCCCAGCAATATGGCTTCCTTTTCAACAGTCACACAAGCTCAATTATTCATACCCCTTCTACCAGAGGAACTGACTGCCCTCCATGCACCTGAAAGGCGGGAGCTGGCGCTCAGTTTCCCCAATCCCTACTTGTCTGGTTAAATTCCAGGCCAGGCAACAGCCCTCTGACAGAACCACATTCCTGCTGTAGTTTCAATTACCTAAATTATTCTTCACCTCCTGTCCTAAGCATGGGCATATTTTTGATGGCCTGAGCTGGGACATGTGAATGTAAACTGCTACCAGATGTAGAGAGGAAGAATGATTTCATATCGGAGGCAGTGGCCTCTGACTCAAAATATCTGAGTCTCTGCTGTGCCACAGGCTTTCTGTAAGCCACTTAGGCCCAAATCCCCAAAGGTATTTAGGCTTTTAACTCCTGCTCGTTTCAGTGAGAGTTAAAAGCCTAAATACCTCCATGGATCTGGGCTTCAGCCTCTGTGGTTATGTCTACACAGCACGAGGGTATCCGCAGTGCCCAGCAGGCACATCAGAGCTCACTCCCAACACCCCGGCTCTGGGAGAAGAGCAGTGTGCTGGTGTTGGGCTACTACTCAGCCCAGAGTAGAATATAATCTGTGTGTGGACAGCCCTCAGCAGAGCATTCCCAAGAGCCAGCCTGGGTACCTCCACACTGCGCTCCATTCGGCTGGGTGGGTACAACCCACATGCCCCAAAATCCCACTGCAATTTGGGTCACAGCCTGCCTTGTTGGGATACAGGGATCATCCCATAAGATTCACGTGGTGCATGGCCATTCTGCTGGTGGGCAGCCAGCAGGTTTGGTTTGGCTAACAATCCTACAGATTCCATTTAAATTCAGCTTCCACTAGCCACAGAATGGCAGCAGGGGGCTGTGCAACACGGTCCCAGCTAAAATATCCAGCATCTTTCGCTTATAACACCAGCACAACATCTGACTGTGTCTCCAGAGAGAATCAGAGCAAATGGTTAACACACAGTTATGGTAGTTAAAAAAAGAAATGCTTTGCTGCTATTCTATTGTCAGTTTTGGCAAGCAGCACTGGGGAAGCAAAGCACTGATAACATTGCTTTATTGTTCGTGTAGGTCCCAACCTTAACATGCTACATCTGTATCTTCTGTCTCAAGAAGTTGCTTTCTTTTCATCAAACACATTCCAGAAGTCAACAGTAAAAGCACTGACAAGAGACAGCAGATTGATCCATTAACTCTCACTCACTGCTAACAGTTCCTTGGCTGAAACCAGACCCTGCATTCCACTTGGGAAGATTTGGTAAGTTCAAAATGTAAACACACTTGCAGGATTTGGTTACTGCTTCATACACTGCAGCCCCTGCCTCAATGTGGCAGGAGGTGCTAGGAATCTCTACAGGTGCTGTACCTCTTATTTTATACAGATGTAATTAAGGAACAAACAGGACAGGCCAAACGAGTCCTATGTTAATATTATACTGCATTCTCAGTTAGTGCTAATCAATGTGGTTGCAATGAAGGATATTACAGCATACAGCTCTTTCTAATATGTCTAACAATAATAGTAATAATAATAATAAATAGTAATAATTATGAACTCTCCCTTTGCCAGAAAAGGTGCAATTAAATGAGTATGGATTTCCCTTTGGAGACAGGCCCTTAAGCATCTTCCTTTTAGCAGTAGATAAAATGAAGTCTTGCCTGTCATGGCTTTGAATTTGGTTTGCAAAACCAGCCTTTATTTTAAGTTAGAGTTATCCAACAATGCTCCTTTGTTGAGCTATTACTCTCCATTCGGATGACCGAAGCACACAGGCTCTCTGCTCACCGGCCACCCCTCCAGTGCAGTGGGAAAGCACGGCACAAAACGCCGCTTCTCACGCGTTCGCTCCCGAAGCTGCCAAGCCCAGCGCAGGCTCCGCTCCGACTGCGGCTCTCTGCCCCCCTCTACTGACTGCCACAGTCGGTCCCGGTCCAATCCCCGCACGCAGGGACTCAGCCCGAGCTGCTGTTACCCTTGGAGAGGTGACAATACACCTTCTGAGAGGTGGCAAGATGCTGGCTTATCCTGGGAGGAAGCTGATTTTTCCTATGCAGCAGCTGGACAAACGGGGTTTTGTCCAAGCAGGCCTCCGAGTTCTGCTTCTGCATTGCTCACAAAACAAAACTTGTGCCACAAAATTTGACGTGGAGGTAAAACACTGCTGCAGTATTCCAGCCAATCCCTTAATACTGGGATTCAAGACGGTGTCTTTGATGTCCCATCAGAAATGAAGTCGCTTCCCCTTTGGATCAGGTTCTTGGGATGAATGACATCTTCCATGATGGACACCTAATTCACATGAGAAGTTACTGTTCTTCAAGATTTCACTTTTTTTGATGTGATAGTGGCATTCCCAAAAAAAAACTTTCCAAAGAAACACACCTAATCAAAAAGCCACATTTCTGAAAACATGCTTTCAGTGCACATATGAATCTACCTGTTACTGCCTTTTGCTTTACATGCAGATTGTGGTACCACATAGAGTCCTGTAGCTTGTGAACAGAACCAGCAGAGATTGCTATGGGGAAATGCCAGGAGCTGCTCCACTGACACCACTGGGATTTTTGCCACTGATTTTAGTAGTCATGATTTCATGCAGGAGTCTGCTGCCATTGGACTCGAGGTTTAATTACACAGCTTCTCACTAACTGGCTCTCTAGGTATCTACAAGGCTGATTTCCCTCCAGTCTCACTCCTAGGGTTAGTTCTGACTTGTTACGGGGGTCTGCTTGAAAGCTTTGTGTTCCTCATGCTTCCCTTCTTCCTCTGGTACTGTACAATCACAGACACAGCTCCCTGGGCCAGGCACACCTGAGTATGTGTCATCCATATTGACATCCTAACAATTTCAGTTTTCTCTCCTTTGTTGTCTCAAGTTTCAAATGGTTTTTTTTGCCCTTCCCCTGCTTTTCTCTCCTCTGTGATCAGGTCTTATGTATTTAATATTCTTTTGTTACACAGGCCAATAAACAGAGAAAATTACTTGTTATTATGGACCTGCATTGGCAATTTGGTCTGTTTCCAGATCAATCTGGCCTTCTGATAGGACCATTAAGAAGTCATTCCCCTGTCATACCCATCCCTGCCTGTACAGAGAGATGTTCTGCACATTCCAACTGCAAGTCCTTCAGGGCTCACAGCAGTGAGAGCAATGGAACCTGAGGCTGGACAGAACTGGGAGCATCTCCATAGTAGTTCTGGACAGAGAACTTCCAACACCTGAATTTGCAGCTGTGACTTTGTCTGCCTTACAGTCAAAGGCACGACAGCAACACACTGACCAGCTTCAATCCTGCTCCTCTGAACACCTTAAGCAGTGGAGACACTACATTCAGGCACCAGCTCTTGAATATGCAGGTGGCATTCCGGGCAGGCTTGTCCGGCCTGCCCCCGACCCTGGGAAGATTAAAGCTGGTTGTTTTTTGTTATCTGCACTGCAATCACACCTCCAGCTGCACTGTAGGTGCACCGTGGGTGACCAGGGACTGTTCCCCTCTCTGTGCTGCACTGTCAGAAGTGGCACAAGTGGTGTGACCAGCAAGGGGGGGCTGGAAGGCTGGGCTGAGGGGTCCTGCCTGCCTGCAGCCTTCATGGTTTGTCCTACAGCAGCCATGGTTTGGATAGCAGCTTACACACACAGTGACAATTCAGTCTACCCCTTTCCTCCCCACACTCTGGAAAAGAAGACAAGAAGACTTAGGACTGGAATAGCCTTGATTCATTTTAGCTGCTTTCTCAACAAGTGATCAGTAAAAGGGAGAAACATACTCCTGTAGGAAGCTGCTGTTTGCAATATGTATTTTAAATCCTGCAATGAGCATGAGAGGAGCTATCAAGGAGATTTACAGAAATTGAATTACCACCTTTCTTGCAGCAGTTCAGAGTTTACAACTTGTTTCTACTTACAGAAGAGAAGAAAGTATTTTACTTGTCTTGGATCCTGCAGAGGATGCTTGGGATCCTGGAACGAGATGGTGAAAATCACTGCACTGCATTGCTACCTGACGTGGAGACAAATGCCACCAGCTGCAGCTGTTATGTGTGAGCACAACTAATGTGAAAAAAGAATAAAGCCTGTGAGTACCTAAGTGTGCAGCTGTCCTCTAGCACAGCCAGAGCTTCTGCAAATTCCAATCCATAGATATGGGTATGTACCTTATCTGCACACAGAAGTGCAACAGTAAGTAAGAGAAAGGTAAGAGCAATTTGGACTCTTCAGTTTTAGAGGCTACACTGAGAGGGCCTCTGAAAGGTGGAGCCTTTGAGGAAGTCTCAAGTTCCAGACAGAGAATTTAAAATCGCAAACAGCTTCTCATCATCTTTGCCTAAATTTGCAAAAGTCAAGAGAGAGCTGTAGCTGACAGAAAACCTGCTTTCCTAATGTGTGACCTGGTTATTCAGAGATATTTTCAACATGAGAATGATGAAAAACTTATATCCAATGAATTCCTGCTACATAACTGCTTAGTGTCACATATTCAAAATGGTCCAACATTGAGACCTTAGCAGGGTTGCCTCAAAAGTTTCAGTGCCTCACTTTGGCTGAGCAAGTGTAAGTTTGGATACTTATTCAAAAGTTGTTTGTATCCCTTAGTCCATGGAGCCAGGGTGAAAATTTTGTTGGAATAATCCTTCTCATGAGGTCTCCAATAATACCTGCATCCAGCTGGGCTAGAAAAACACTGGGAGCAACCTTTCAGAGACTTTCCTCATTTTGCCTTCCAGTTCCAGCTGAGACTCGGAAGAGCAATATTTTGTAAGCAGGACCAGCAGTGGGAGAAGGAAAAAGTTTGCTAAGCCTTGGTAAACACATCCCTATGAGCCAGCACCGAGTGCCTGCCTTTGCACATACCCAAAGTCCAGGGAACCACAAACAAGTGTAACTGGCTACACAAATCATATATTCTCTCGATAGAAAAATACAACTGTGTATGTGCCTGAGCCTCTGCACTTAAGTAATTGAGGAAAATAAGTCACTTTTAATTTCAAAAAGCTCTCAGCTCTGTCCTTAGTAATTAAGATAGCATGGATGCAATAAATCAGTGCATGTGCCAACCCACAGAGGTCAAATATAATCAGGCAGCAAATTATAGTAAACATTTATGAATCCCTTGTATACGGCACATGACCCCACCCACTCGTTCTGGCACAGAGGTTTGCTGTTGATTGCACTGGTCCTTCTGGCATTTCATGTCCTCATGCAAGTCATACCAAGTAGCCACCCTGAAATATTGTACTTGAACATGATCAGACTCATTTTAATCATTGTGTGTATTTTAAATGATGACTAAGACACCGAGAGGATGAGAGAAACCAAAACGGTCAGGGAGCCTTTTTAAAAAGAGGAACAAGGAACATGTAAATTGAGGTTTCTATTTAAGCAACAAGAAACTTGGTGCATCCTTCTGCAGGGGAAGGATGGTCTTGTGGCTGAAGCACAGGGCTGGGCTGTAAGACCTGCTGACCACAGAAGTCTCCAGGATAGCACAGAAAACCCATGGCACAGTCCCTGTGAGACCAGGGTTCCTCAGCTCCCCGTCTGTAGAACAGGGATGATTATGCTCCCATCCTTTATCTGTCTTGCCCATCTATACCAAAAAAACACTTCATTGAAAGGGACTGTCTTTAATTAGGTGTCTGTGTGTGCTTAGCACAATAAGGTGCCAATTTTAGCTGAGGATCCCCGAGTGCTCCTACCTGGCAAATGAAACAGGCATTTACTGCAGGGTTAATGACCAGCTGAGATTACCTGATCTTATTATTCCATTTGTACTGCTGTCACACCTAAGAGCCCCAGCCACAGACTTGAACCTGTTCTGTGTTTGCATTTGATGCATACAGCACATAATGACAGTGCCTCTCCCAAACAGCTTAAAATTAAGTTTTACTCTCCCTTCCCCCACTGCCAACTTGCAGAGAGTTTGTTCAGGGAATGCTTTTCAGATACATCTGCCACTGTGACAGCTTCAAGTAAGTCCTTGTGCCTGCTCAGATTAGATCTAGATAACACCTGAAAAGTGCAGGTGAGACTCTGATCACTTGAAGGAAAGTGAGAAATATTTTCTACAAAACGTTTAAAGAAACAAAAATATTCCCTGTGTTTTAAAACACAGTAATGTCCTGCTGATAATTCTTTTTGACAAAAGGAAAAAGTAAAACCCAAATAAGAAAGACCAAATAAACAATTTGATGTTTTGTCTTTAGACAAGCAATTAATGTTGATGGAATTGCAGAGTTTTTATCAGTGGCTGACTTGAGAAAAAACATTCCTACTGTATTTCGCTCTAGAAAGCTTTGAAACTAAAATGTCAGGGACTCTTACACACAAGCACAGAGGGTTTGGGATATGAAATCTACCCCCAACCTCAATCCTGCCTTCAGTCTAAAGACCTTGAAGCTTTGCTTGCATGTTACAGTATCTAGGGAAGCCTCATACAAGACAGTACATGCTGCATTCGAGGATACTTTGGGTGCTGAAGTGGAGTTTCTGGTAGGGGATGAAAGAGATGGAGATATGAGATGTCCCGTGTTACGAGCCGTTTCCTTTGCCTGTGGTGGCACTGATCCTTGGGAGAGACTTACTTTCTTCTAGTAAAAAAACTTTTCAAAGGAGGTTCCTTACCAGCTGCAGATGAAAGGACAGGAGCTGGCATGAATATCTCGTCAGCATCAGTGCCTGTTTTATACTTTGCACCTGGAGAGTCCTGGAATACAAGAGAAACCACCTCTACATCTTTAGTTCCCAGAGCAAGTCTGGGACTCTTCAAAAACTGGCATTTTACCAAGAAGTCACAGACAGCAGGAATTAAGTACCTTCTCTCTTGCCTCCTTCAAACTGGAAAGAGACCCTGCAGCTTCATTTGGTCTGTGTGTGCAGAGGTGCACAAAGAACAGAGCAGGGACTGAAGAGGAGACTCATCCCAATGCTATTCAGCTTTTCATAACTATCAAACAATGATAATTTCTGAAAAGGAAATCCCTTTTATGTAAATAGTCAGCAACAAACAGAGAAAATAATGACGTGGCCTTCCCTTCCACCCTGCATTCATATCTCCCTACTAAAATAACTGCCTTTCAGGCAGAACACCTTCCTGAATATCAAAGTGGATAAAAGCTGGGAAAAAGACCCCATGAGGAAAGCAAAGAATCCCTTTCAGAAGGGACACTGTAGTGCTTATTACATCACAGGATGTTCTCTCCTACATGTCACCTAGATGTCACCACATGCTGCTCCTCACCCAGTGCTCACCAAAACCCAAATTCAATGAGCTTGGAGTATTACATGAGACCAGAACTAACCAGACATCCTTTTGGAAATGTCACCTCCTGCCATGTGAACCAAGTTAGAAAGATAACAAATTGTCAGTCCCACAACCTGGAAATATCTGGCCCAAGAACCTTCCAATTTACACAAAATGCTTGTTGTTTAAATTTTCAGTAAGTTATGCTCAAGTTTGGAAGTTAAATTTGATAGGCCAGAAGGCAGAAAGTTCTCTGCCAATTTTAAAGACCTTTTACAAAGACCCTGTGAATGCAGGTGCATATGACAGTATCAGGGGTGATGATCTGAGCTGCTATTAGGAAAAAAACCGAAACAGTAAAATTCTAATTCCCACAGATGAAGATAATGAAGTTTAGAAACATGAACCTGAACAATCCTCAGTCAAATAAACCCCCAGAAAGTGTTATTTACAAAATCTCATCATTTTTAACCAGCGGTGTGATTTGAGAAGCTTGACTCATGGCTACTTAATGCTTTGGGTTTGCTAAACTAGTTGGCAGTTCTAGTGGCAGAAGCAAGCTGCACTTTACGCTGTAAAGTCAATCAAGCGTCTACCTGGCAATTAGCCAGGAATCCTAAAATTATCACCTCATCAGAAACATGTTATTACTCACATGGACAAGCCCTTGTTGAGGAGCAGCTTCTCTGAACCCAGTGCTGAGAACAAGGGAGAGGACAGTGTCCATCACATGTGTTTCCCCATTGGGGTCAGCTGCTTCCAGTAGGGTGGAGAGCAGCATTTCTGTGGCAAAATGGTTAGAAAAGGGTCCTACCATGCTACAGCTCTCTCCTGGAAAGGAGAACTAGGTTTAGGATTAGTGAAATGTTTCTCAGTTGTCCTGAGATGTTTCTCTGGAAATGAACCCCAAGCCCACAAACACTGGCTCCACTCCACTGGTCCTAGAATGCACCACTGGCAATTTCAGCCCCACTCTGAGGAGGGTTTGTTCTCAGCAGGATCATCTGGGAGAGCAGCAGCAATGTGGGTCAGGGTTACATGAATGGAAGCAAGTCCAGAGCTGACTATGTCTTTTCATTGATTGAAGGGCACTTCTGCAGGATCACACAGTTTTTCCAGCATTGCTGATTAGAACTGGGCAAGACTTCTGTTGAAGAAATGTGGCTTCTTCAACTAACACAATCCAACTGTTGGCAAAATTCTGGAGTTCTCATTGAACACTCAGTTTCAATGAAAATCCCAAACTAAAGACTATGACTGTGGATCAAAAAGTATCCTTGAATAAAAAAATGAAACAGTATTTCAGATGTTGAAATTCCCCTTTATGATAGTTCTCGCTTTTGTTTCTTGTTGCAACCTTCACACAAAAGAAATTTGAATAAAACATACATCAAAAATAGTAGAGGAAGGGACTTTTGAATTGTATTTTTCCACATGGAAAAGGCATCTTTAAGGCAGTCCTGTTAATACATGTGGAGACAAAGCAGCATTAGTAACATTGCTAACATTTAGGAGACATGGATATCATTCATCTCAGGATCTTGGAGACCATGCTTTTTTATTCAAAGAACTTTAGATGTGGCACAGCAATCTTTGGAATATATCCATTAAAACTAGATGAAAATTAAAGAAGGAAAATACTGAAACAGTAATTGTGAATTAAAATCCATTGGACTTAACTCTGGAGCTCAGATCAAATATTCTTCTCCTAGGAAGAGGAAAGGTATTACAGCCTGGCCAACTGTTATTTGGAAATAGAATTGTAATTGTGTATTGAGTTCTTATCTTAGGATGAGGTAATCCACAGTGTGCTGATGAACGTTTATCAACTGGGCTGGTTAAGCCCCAGGGAATGACAAAGGGGAGAAAGAATGGGAAGGAGACACATTGGCTATGAAACACTCCTTGCTGGAACAAGAAACAATAGCGTGCTGCAACTGAAAAAGAAAGAGAGACACTTCCTGGGACAAGATGCCTTGCTGAGGTACATCACTACCAAGAGATAAGGGTATTTCAATGACAGGTTGGGGCATTGAAACCACAGCAATTCCTGCAGCGAGACACAAGGTCTTTCTGAGGTTTATGTTTAAAGTTTCTAAGGTCAAGTGACTCTTGCTTCAGATCAGCAAAGTATTTGTTTCTCAGGTAAAACTGTTTAAAACAACTTGTTATAGAAAGCAAGTACTAAGCAAATATTGAATAACAGAGACCTGTAAAATCTTTTCAAATTTTGCACCCAACCCAACACACTGCTTCACATTTTCCCGTGGTTTTTCCTATAGTTGAATCAGTAATTTTCCAGCCAGAAGCTTAGCAAAGCACCACACTTCAACATTTTAGATCTTACTCTGTAGCTACTCTTAACTGACTAATTATAATCTCCATAATAAATAGCAAATTTACTTCAGATCTGCTGCTGGAGTCAAGCTCTCCATAGGAAGGGAGTTACAATTCCAAACTCAGAGAAAGAATTAACATTATGCCCACTCAAGCATGCCCAAAGGGGGCTTAGGATGGGAAGACGAATAGAGAGATGTTAAAAGCAAGGCATGAAGAGTTTCACACTCACAGCAGTTCTTTTCCTAAAAAACCTTTGGCCGGTGCTGGTTAGATCTTTCAGGAAACATCACAGAGCAGAACAAGAACTGAAAGCACACATCCTGCTTGTACTGCTGCCCATCCTTTTGCAGAAGGAATTTTGCACCCTACTCCCACCACCAAATCTGAAAATCTTTGCTTTACACCTTAACAGAACTTCTATCCAATTTCTGTACATTCTGTGCAGCTTTGCACTGGCTCAAGTAAGCACCAGGGTCCTGGTATAAAAATCATTTCCAAAGAGGACTGTGGGCATCATATTAACTAAAGAAACACAGGCAGGTGTGGAGGGCAATGCTTCCCACAGCCTCCCCTGCAGAGCAGTGCTCTGGTTTGAGAAGAAAGCTCTTCCCTGGTGGCATCACAGGGTGCAAAGCAGGCACAGTCCCGTTACACCAGCCATGATAAGAGGGAAACCCTCAGCCAACCTCCTGCTGCAAACCCTGCCCTTAAGGAGGGGTGAGGCTTGCAGAGAACTCACTTGCTGAGGTGCCATGAACTTCAATTCTTTGGTGCCTGACACAAGAGAGTTTAAAGGGGTCTGAGGTTTTACAATCCAATTACCCTGTATTGGGCATCCAAAGCCAAGACCTCCTATTTCACCAGTGATAATCCTATTCAGAAATTCCCTCATTCCCTGGGCTGCATTTGAAGCAGTGTGAGCAGCAGGCCAACGGAGGGGATTCTGCCCCTCTGCTCTGGTGAGACACCACCTGCAGTGCTGCATCCAGCTCTGGCGTCCTCAGCACAGGAACACAAGAACCTGGTGGAGCAAGTCCTGAGGAGGCCATCAAAATATTAGAGAGATGGAGCCCCTCTCCTATGAGGAAAGGCTGGGAGTGCTGGGTTTGTTCAGCCTGGAAATGAGAAGGCTTTGGAATGACCTAATTTTGGCTTTCCAGTATCTGAGAGGAGCCTACAAGAAACATGGAGAGAGACTATTTACAAGGACCTGCACTGGCAGGACAAGCGGGAAGGGCTTTAAGATGAAAGAGGACAGGTTTAGGTTAGATATTAGAAAAAAATTCTTCCCTGTGGGGATGGTGAACCTCTGGCACGTGTTGCCCAGAGAAGTTGTGGTTGCCTCATCCCTGGAAGTGTCCAAGGCCAGGCTGGATGGAGCTCTGACCAACCTAGTCTAGTGGAAGGGGTGAGAACTAGATGATCTTTGAGGTCCCTTCCAACCCAAGCCATTCTACGATTCTATGTTTTCCAGCCCTATTTTTATGTCAAACAGCAGGCTACAAAACCAACACCAGCCTCTGCCAGCTGGTTGAGTAACCCCACAGAAATATGTACACAAAGTTCACCCAAATCCCATACATCACAACAAATAATTGATTACCCTGGTGATGTTTAGGACTCTTTGTCAACCTGACAGCTCTTTCACAGACTTAACAATCAGGAAAATAAAGAATAATTTAGCCAAACTCGTGCTTCTTGTTCTTGCAGGTCACTGCTGTGACAGTCACCCAGGCACAGACAGACTCTGGCACACGAGCAGCTCTCCCTGCTGCCGAGCTGGACAGCCAGCAGTGACAAAGGGAACAATGCTGGCACTCCAAGAACTTGCTGAATACCACCATCTACTGGCATAAACTGTGGAAGAAGGGAAGGAAAGAAGTGGGGACATCCAGGAAGCAAGGAGGGGAAAGTGAAAGAGGCTGAAGAAGTAATGGTATGAGGAAGATCAAACCAAAGCCACCTATCATAAAATAGAAGACCATTTAGATGAGTATCAAAGGAGCAAGAGGGGAAAAAAACCCAAGATAGGGGAGGCTGTTTTCCTGATAAAGTGCCTCCCCACCATGCAGCTGGCTCTGAGTGCTGGGCAGGAGCCTGCAGACACAGCACTGGAGCCTGGCTGCTGGGAAGCAACACGGCTCAGCACAGCAGGTGCAAGCAGGCCAGCCCATCCCACGCAGGCTTTCCACAGCCCCCAGCCCTCAGATCACACTGGCTGGTCCTGTGTACCATGGGCCACTACATCTCAAAATCCTTCCTTATTTCAGCCCAAAGTCTTCCGTTTGCTCCAAGCAGCTAAGAGGACACATCTGGCCTTAAATGAATGCAAGCAAGGAAATTCTGGAACTGGTTTGAATGGGTGGTCACCTCCTTCTCGCTGCAGTTGCCCTCCATGCCGATGTCCCTACAGGAGCCTATTGCCCAGGGACTCCAAGTGCTCAGGCCTGGCTTCCTGCCTTGGGCTGCTCCTGGCCCTGGCAGAGCTGTGCCCAGCATGTCCTGACATACCCCAGCCTCTGGACGTCTCTGTGTTACAGAGCTTCTCCACAGGCAATAATGCTCACCCCACTATTGATCAGAGCTACACTGGAATTTGTCTCCAGGTTAGGGAAGGCTCCATATGTCATTACCATAGTGCCCAAGTCATCCACCCACTTGGCCCTGCAAGGCTGTTATCACACTGATTGCTGTATGTACACCTTCCAGGAGTGACTTTACAGTCGTCTACTCATCCAGAGCCATAATTAGGGACAGGAATGTGCTATTGCAAAAGAGATTTAATATTCATTTGAATCCTCAACATTAATTTGCTTCAGCTGTGTGCCAGCCCCCTTTCCGTATTTGCTTTCAACGAACATTTTAACAAATTAACTTTCTGGCAGGAATATTGGTGGAAATGGTACATCTTAAATCAATACTGAGGAATGCTCCTGGGAAAGAACTTCAGTGTTCATAATTGTGCATATTCTCAACAGAAACCCAACATTCAGTGCTGTGCTTATCCAACCCCATGCGCTGGGCTGCAGTTCAAGAGGCCTCCAGTCCCTGTCTCTGCAAGACTCCCTGTCTGATCCCGGACAACTCCAGTGATCTTTCCAGTTCCCTCTGCTCCTGGGCCAGCACAGCCACGCACAAGGGCTCAAGGCTTCCAGCACAGTCAAACCGTCCCATGGTGACTGCCCAGAGGAGCCTCCCAGAGCCAGCATGGACATGGCTACGGCTGCCTGCCACAGGGCAAGGCTACAAATATGTGCTTTTAATTGGGGCTGAACAACTCCAGTTGAAATAACAGTGATGGCTCTCAATTTGCTCTGGTTTATCTGATTTAATCTGAATTATCTAGCTCAGGTTAAAAAATCCAAATCAAGAACACATCTGCATTTTTTTCTATAGAAAATCCATCAATCCTTATCTCTTTCACCACATTCAGGTGACAAAAAATAAAGGAAAACCTTTACCTTTTCTTCTTGTCCCTAATGAGACCACAAATTATTCCCCTTCTAGACCACAAGCAGCCCTGAAAATCTAGTCCTTCTTCTTGAAAAACGACCTTAGAGTATAAATGCTAAATTAAAAAATTGATCTCTCAAGTCCCTATCTTACAGCTCTCTTTACAAGGAAAGGGCTCAGCCACACAACTGGGGATTTCACCACTTCTCTCTGCAAATGCTGGGGTTTTACTCTGTATGGGAAAGGTTGGAATATTAAGGAAGTTACATTCTGCTTAAACTTTCTGCTGTTGTGACACTTTCCTCTACTCTTCTGTTTATTTTACCTCTTTCCTTGTTCAGCCTAACAGCATAGCCTTTCCTCTTGTCCTACATTTGTCTATTCATTTTTTTCCTTTTTCCCCTATTAATTTCTACCTCCTTGTTAAGCCAGCCTGCATCACCCTCATAACAATTCAAAGAGATGGTAGCACATTATCCAATTATTTCTTTGCAGGGATGTATCACACCTCACCAAAACCTGTGGCCGAATGCACTCTGGCCTTTCCTTCTCCTCCACCACATCCCAGGACAGAACACAACCTTCAGTCAGTGCCACCACACCCTCTGTACATTGTCACTACTTCTCCACCTCCACAGCAGCCAACTTTCTGTCCTTTGCCTCGTCACTCTCTCAGGTTTTCTCACTTCAGTCAGGCTCTTTCTCTCTCCTCCTTATTTCTCTTTATTCACCCTGGGCTGTGAGCCAAACGCCTCAGTACTGATAGTAAAAAAAAAAAATAAACAGAGAGAGAAAAAAAAAAGAAGAAAAAAACTCAACTCCAAAGGTCTGCATAGGATTAAACCCCATTTGCCCCAGATGGCTTGGAGACAAGGAAAAAAAAAAAGAATTCAGACTCAGAAGGACTAGAAAGTCAGACTTTCCAAGTAAGCAAGTAATGCCAGAAAACATACGGGGCTAATTTCATTCACATGATACCAATGCAAATTACTTGTGTTAGGGATCAAGGCTGGGATGTTCAAAAGGGTTAAAGCTCATGTTTTTAAAAGCTCTTTACTGACTTAAGAGTCAAAGTCCCATTTTCAAGAGGAAGTTAAGAGCAAAAACCCCCTTCTGGAGTCAGTCCTAATTCTACTAGTCAGACTGGCATTGCCAGATTCTGACTTTGGCAGCCCCTCGTTTTCCCTGGGGAAGTCCCCAAGATGTCTCTGAGAGGGTAGGCCCAGGCTATGCCTTGGCAGGGTGACCACCCACTGGCTTGGGTGACACAAGGAGCACCCAGCAGCCTCCCCATACGCTGTGCCTAGAGCTGCCCTCTGTGGCAGGGCTCAGTGGTGCCGGGCAGCTGTCCCTTGAACCCCTCATCCCAACTCCATCATCAGCTGGACGTGGATTTAACTGAGGTACTTTCATGTCCAGAGGCAGACACCTACCTCGTTCTGGCCGTGCAAGGTGGCGTGGGAAAGCCCTGTGCTTCCCTCTCCCGTGCATGTGTTGGGCTGGGCATGCCCAGGAGAACTGCAGAACTCTCTGTGTTCTGTTCTACAAGTGCCAACCTCTCCCTCACCAAAAGGAAGAGGCACTTGCCATCTCCCAAATCATTTAGGGTACAAACTTCAGAGGTACCTTAGGGCCACATGTGTATAGATATTTACTTCTCCAAACTGCACTTACATAAAATACTCCTCAGTGAATTAGGAACATAGAGTATCAATTTTCAATTGAATTTGTGCCTCTGAGTTCTAGAGGTGCTTTTTGAAAAAGCCAGTCCTGTAAGTACAGCCAGCAAGAAGCACCAAAAGACTGATTTTGAAGCAGTTCACCATCCACACCGGAGGCACATTCTCACATGCACCTGGCTGACACATCAATGGAATGCCCACATGTTCAAATATGACAAGCACACCCAAACATTCTTCACCACCCTGTGTTCTCTCTAGGGAGGGCAGAACTCATCAGTGCTTTTCTGAAGTGAGCTTGGTGTTGAGATCTTTTGAAAGCCAGGCCCTACTATTTACTATTTATTGCTCTGAACAGCTTCAGTCTTTCAATACTTGCTGACAGAAACTGTACCTTTGTCTCCAAGGCAGCCTCATCTTCCTTTCCAGACATCATTTTGGACTTCAGTAGCAATAAAGGTAGATTAACCAGCTATTTTGAAAATCCCACCATCTAAACTATGTCACAGCAACTCAACACCAATTAAATTTTGGCTCTTGAATCTTTCCAACAAACTGGCAGTTAATGATCTATAGGCAAAGACTATTTGACAAGCATAGCTGAAATGTAAAGCCATATGTGAAAATCACCATCTTTTCACACACAACTTGTGAAGAGAAAGAGGAAAATATGAATCAAATTAGCTATCATTATAAATAGTGGTCTGGAAATGAATCACAGATGTTTTGATGGAGAATGGGTTTTTTCGTAACACAATTCTTCTGAAAAGTGCCCATTCTGCATGAAAAGGATCCTTTTTTTCCCTGAAGAAACTGATTGTTCAAAATATTTAAGTATTCCAGCCATGCACAAAGACATTTTTGCATGCCTTTGCAATGTTCCATGGGAGCTGGATTTTGTTCTCTGGTGTTCATCTAAGCCAAACTCCTTAAACGAATTACATTTCAAATGTCATATATCTATCATCTTTAAGGGAGGAGACCACAGAGGATCAGTCCAAATAGAACCCAGGTTTAAGGAAGCTTAAAGAAAGAAGTTTAAAGCCAGGTCCTATGGCAGCTTTTCCAAACAGAAATATTCTGGTCTTTCACCTTACATTTTCTGGTTATTAATCTTTTCTTTTTTTTCTTTGCTATGGTTACAATTCTTTTCCTTACTCGGTGTTTATGCTAGACATGAGTCAGGAACAGCCATGTGATAAGCAGAAAAGGAATAGGATAAAGACCCACTATAACATGTACCCTTGGCCAGCAGCATTTGGAGTCATGTCCATCTCTGTGGCACAACTAAATATAAACTAAAAGAAAAAATGCCTGAAATTTAATTTAACATGTGACAAGTGTGGCCATCTATTTAAGAAACTAACTAATATTTGTGGGGTCTGGTGGCAACACGAAATTAAGACAGCAAGGTGATAATCTTCACAGGATTAGGTAGGAGAAATTTTTTCTAGCCAATAGAATATGAACACACTGTAGGTGGGGAAGGAAATTTAATTGCACCTTAAAACCTTTGACGTTGAACACTTACAGATTTTAGTTCCCAGGCATGACAATGGAAAGTGTGGGATTTTTCAGTACAAAAACACTTTGATGATTTAGCTGGAAAAGCTCCACGAGATAAATGACCAGACTGGCCCAGTAAATTTGCATGTCTCATTTTAGGAGGACACACAGAAGGACTCTGAACCCCAGGCAATAGTAAAGTCAATATCAAAGCACAGGCTTGTCCAGATTCCCTTGCTGACCTGTGGAAGAAGATGCCTGCTCTTCTCTGACACACTGCATGAGCTAGAGCATTAAAACTCCTGACCTCTCCAAAAGAGGAACACTGTCTGTACAGCCTCTCCAAAGGGAGAACCAGAACAGTACATAATGTGGCATGATTCCTTAAGAAGGCTTTTTAATCAAGTAAAACGGAAGAGTGGTAAAGCCCAGAATAGAGCTCGGCTTAATATGTTTTAATAAGAAACAAAGAAGGCCCTGTTTTGCACTGTATTGTTCAGGCTTGCCTTTAGGCACATGTGGAAAAATGTTTACTAAATAACTCAAATGCTTAGCAGTGAGATGCATTTTATTGCAAACCAAATTTTCTGCAAGCGCACACATGCCAAAAGGGAAGCAAAAGGTCATCAAGTTATTGCAGGTACCAAGCTGTCAGTGCTGTTCTGCAGGCACAAACCCCTCCATTTCACCAAAAGTGATCCACACAAAACTCCAAACCAAACAGATTCCTCTCTCCAAAAACAAAAAAACCCTGAAAAGCAAAAAGTGTACCAGCCTGCACCGTGAGCAGGAGTGGCACTGGGGAGACTCATGCCTTCAAATGAGCTGCAGCCATGCATTAGGTGATTGCCTCTGTAACAGCAGGGCCCCTGATCCCAGCTCAGTCCTCACTCTGCCAGGTGAGGAAAGGCAGAGCAGTGCCTGACCAGAACAACCAGATGAAGAATAGCTCCCTCTGGCCTAGATTAATTTTCTTAATATACTTCGAGAAACACCTTCAGCACACTCAGCCCTTAAGCCACTCCCAAAACCAAACGAAAAACAGGATGCAAATGCCCTCCCCTCTCCTCCCAAGTCCTCAACAAATCAATTGTAATGTTTATAGCTTACTTAACTAAATTTTCCTTAAAAAAATAAATTTAAACCCCACCCCTAACATTCAAACGGACTCATTATTCTGAAATACTTTAACTTCAAGTGAACATCTCATTCTTTTGAAAAAAAACCTCTCAAAAAAATGTCTGATCTACTTTGCACAGGACTTTACATCTTGCCAATTGGACTGAAATACCTGCATCTCTATGTCACTTTAGAAAATAAAAGTAAGGTGGTTTTTTAAACATTGTTCTGGCATATCAGATCCCCCACCATAATGACATGGTTGGAGTTTGAAACTAGTGCCAGGCAGACCTCAGGCAGGGCTGAAAACACCTATAAACTACAATATGTACCTGCCAACTGCACCATTTCCAACTAAAGCCTATGGCCTTTTTAAGTTATCTACTGCCTCAGCCATCTACTGCTTGTACTCTCCCCTTTTTCTACCAGCCACAGCAAAATCTCAAAGACTGTATCAAAAAAGCTGGTGCTTGCAGTACACTCGACCTTTGAACCACATGTTGCTGAACAACTCACTACTGTTTTAAGTAGAATGATCAAACATACTATTTCCTAAGATAAACACAGCAGGCTGAAGTGACATATTTCAAAATCTCCTGTTGTTTGGAATAATCACTTTCTGAGAAGCAAGCAGTGATCCAAGTCCCTGCTAGTAATGAGCAGGAATGCTGCCTGAGTATTATCAGCGATCCTGCAGTTACCATCCTAAGATGTCTATAATTAACTACTGCCAAAAACAACACCACTTACCCATTCACAGAATATTCCCAACAACTGCAAGTTTGTTCCTGACTTCAATATCCCTTTTAGTGTGAAAAGAAATTACCACACTGATTTATTCTATAGATCTAGTGCTTCCTGTGGGTAATCAAAGTCTTTATAAGCATCTGCAGCTTCAATTGCTTAATTTCTACCGCTGTTAGCTCTGGAGAACACACATGTGTGTAAAGGAGCCAGCTGGATTCCTCTGACTGTTTGTGCATCCTCACCCAGAATCATTCCCATCAGTTACAGCTAAACTGATTTACACTATGGTGAGCCCTCAGGGGACTAGGCAAGACCAGGGCACTGTGCAAGCTGCAGCAAAGAGCAGCCCCTGCCCAAAAAGCACATGCAGGAGGAGCAGCAGATGCAGCAAGGCAAGGGACTCATGAAACATCTGGCAGCAGTGAGCCCAGAGCGAAGATCTTCTCAAGAGGGAGTTTTGTGAGCTTTGTCAGCTTCAAACAACCTCTTCCCCAGGATATGTGGGTGGCGAGTTGAAAGCCACTGTTCCAGATCCTAGGATTTCTCCTTTTGTGGAAATCATTGCAAACCACGACGACTCTTGGGGAATACTGCAGGAGAACACCCAAAGTCACATGAGTCACCACCGGCAGAGCGAGGACATCCAGCCAACGAGCAGCTCCTGTGGGACTCCCCCTTCTAGCTGGGACCAGACAACCTGATGTCTCAGCCCTTCAGAGGATGCAAAGCAGAAGGACTGTTTTTGCATATGTGATTTGTACAGCCAGGACACTCTTGCTCAATAAAGCTGCCCTCATTCTTGTGGACTAAATTCAAAGAAAATGTCAGTGAGAGCCACTCCATTTCTTTAGTTGATTTGAATTAAAAGAACAATTTAGAAGGATCAGCTGCTTTTCTCCAGTCACAAGACAAGACAATGTCTTTTAAGGCCACTTCCCTTAATTTTGTTTAAAGGCTGCTACCTTTCCTGAGCTAACAGGAGCTGTGCACTCAACAGCTTTTCTTTATGTGAAACTCTCCCTAAATCAAATGGGAAGGCATTTGCATACGAGCTCCCGGGAGGCAGCATTTGTCATCTTCATTTTCTGTCTCTTGACATGAAGAAAAATGGATTTATCAGCAAACTAGAAAAAACAGCCTTTTGCATATTTTTGCACAAAACAATTCAAATACTGAGGAAAAGGGAGGTGCTTTTTCACAGTCTAGAGGCAGAATTAATGTCCTTTGAATACAATGGCATCTGAGGGACACTGTCAGCTGCTCAGTGTTTAATATGGGACTCTGGTAGCTGCTTATGGCTTTTAATGCTCAGCGTTGCAATCAAAGACATCATTGCTCTTGAACAGTAAAAATCCCTGTTTCTTGTTGAAGTGTCTATAGAAGGTTTTTCCCACCTGTGGACCTGCTGAAATGAGATGGATTTTTCTCAAATATGAGATACCTTTGTATTTCCAGGAGCACACACTCAAGCTTCTGTTGAAGATGGGCGCTTAGGACATACCCTCACTACCTCTGGTGGGCAGGACCTGAGTTAGTCAGTTCTAGGTGTCAGCAGCCACAATACAAAGCAAGTGTATCCTTATGATCCTACATCACCACACAGCCCTCACCCAGGGAGTCTCTGGGGAATTGGCTTCCCCTTTTAGATGCAGAGCTGTAAAAAACACAGAAGGACAAGCCAGGCTGGAATGACTTACCTTCCACCCGAAGTGTGACTATCCCAAATCACCCAGAAGCCCATATTCTAACTCTTGCTCCCAGACTGTCCCTGTTGATAGAAGTGCCAAGCTCACTGCAGGGTTTTGCATGGGACACAGAGAATGGAAAGTACAACTCCTAAAAGCCCAACCTGACTGTGTGCTGAAGGCACAAGCCCTAGATCAAAGGTGCCATGATGAAAGAGAGTTTGAACATTGCAGAGCTTGCAAAGTGACACGATTTTTTCAGAAAGTTAGATCTGACAAAAGCATATCAGCTTCCCAACAGCAACACTGCTGAGAATGCAGCTGCAAATGGATGTCCTACAAGCAAACAACTGTGCATCTCCACAAAAAGGAAGCTCCAACAAGCTTCTCAGATCTCTCTTCAACTTCTAATCAACTATAAAGAACAACAAAATTACAGAAGCAGGAAACCATGCTTCCTACTCTTTCATGACAATCCTTTGAAACTCCTCCACTAAAGCAAAGATTTAAATAGTTTCCTAGTCATAGAATAATCTCACTCGTTTTCATCAGTGTGCCAGTTTCAGACGCTTGGAAAACTCTCCTCTCACCTCAAGCAAATAATACCTACATGCAGCTACTCAGCTTCAGCAGCTTTTGTTTGCCACAGGAAGCCCTCCTAGCACTGCCCAGATGGGTAGAAAAGGAAGGGCACCTCGGCAGAGCTGAGTCAATCGGTGAAACAGGAGTTGGGAGTTGCAAATGTGGGGTTTGATTCTGTCTCAGGGTACCTGTGTAATCCTGAACAGGTCATGGAGAACCTTGCTCTGCCTTAGTTCTCCAGCTACAAAATGGAGTGGTAACTCCTCTGCCTCAGAGGAATACTATGATGTTGGAATCTTGAAGGCTCAGCTACTGTGAGGCTGCAGCACTCGTAGATATTTAAAGAGAATTAAATCAGGAGGGAGAAAAGACGGGGGGTTTTAATCCACTTCAAATTTACTTTTTCCACTATGAGTACAAGTATGGAATTGGCAAAACCGAGTAATCTGATCTCAATGCAATGATGCCACAACAGGCAATGTTAATCATAATGTAAAGCCAGCTGAGTGTAGAAATGTGTTTCTTTTTGGCACTGTCTGTTCTGATGGTTGTCACACACCCCCAGGAGTTGAATGAGTCAAGATATGGGAAAAAAAAGCCCATCAACATGACAACACTTGTTTGCCTGCTACTTTCATGAACTCTTCAGCTAAGCTCCAGGTTTTCCAGCTCTTCAAGGTGTGGAAATAACATGTTTGCAGATGCTTCCTCTTTGCTCACACTGAAGTTGGAACTTGACACCTGGTGGCATAAGTAATAAGAGTCCAGAAATATCAGAAATGAAGCTTGATGCTCACATGTACTAGCACTGACTACATGACACACCCCATCCTGTAATGGATCCTGAAAAGGGTGATACCTTCCATTCCTCACATTGAAAACAGAAGCAAAGCCTCTCTCTAACATGATCCAGATGTTTTGGGAAGCCTATTGCAGGTGTGGACAGTTACTCACCTCGGGTCAGTCACATCCCAATGTGAACTAATGTTGAATTTCCAGGAGGTTAAAGCCCTGAGCTACGGAATGCCCAGGACATAACCACACAGGAAGGGCACTGATTGTCACAGGCAGCCCAAGCCAAGGCTGGTATTGATCTTACTGACCAGGCATTATTCCCAGTTGATTTCCCTTTGGTCATGGCAAACAGATGAAAGAGAACAAATCTGCAGCTACCTTTCATGGAAGAGTGACCTGAAAGGACAGTGACACTCACAGCCACGTATCCAAGAGTTGTAAGACATTTTTTTTTCATTGACCTCCTGGGAGATTACATAGTACCATGTCAAAGAGCAGGACTAATCTTGTCATTTGCAAAGGAATAAAAAAATGTAATGCATATTAGCATAGACAGGGGAACAGTGGAGACTAGGGTGCAATGTGGCCCAAAATATCAAGTGACCAGTGATAGAGAAAACAGAAGGAAAGACTTAAACTTAGCTCTTGGAAGATGGCAGCATTCAATCATTTGAGACACATGACTTCCAATGGTTAAACTGAGATCTAATAGCAACTCTACACGTGTTTTTAAAGACATCAAAACATTCCACAGCTTAAGGAGCCATCTTCTGATGACTCCAGCTTCTGTATTTCCCTTGACTGACTGGCTCTTCCAAGCAAAATCTCTTTAGGAGTGCTCAGACAACTCCAGGAAGAGCAAATTCATTAGCCTGATGTTCTATACAGTGCCTTTGTGGCAGTTCAACACAGCAGATCCTTGTCACTTCAGCAGCAGGTACTCAATGCTGAGTACTCACATAGGTTTACTTAGCAGTTATTAAATACATATTATTTTGCAGAAAGCATACAATTAACAAACATAATGGATGTTTTGGGGTGAGACTGCTTTTCCACCCAGTGCCATATGTGCAGAGCTTTTCTTTCTGGCAGTACAATACCCAGCATTTCAAGCCCACAGAGACACAATGTTTATTGTCTGCCAGATGGACTGTGAAATGTATACTGTTCATAATGGGATTATGCAAGTTGCCCATTGTTTGAAAAATAATCTGAGCATTATCCTTTGTACCCTTTTAATGGGTTTCCCTTTTATACAAATTAGGAAGTCCAATTTTTCTTTTTAAATACTTGCAGTAGATATCTGCTTTCAGCTTTACAAATGACATCTTATTCAGGCACATACTTCAATGGTATTAAGGAAAACCAAGAATTTTTTTTTGCATGAATGAAAGTACAAAGAACATATTATTGTATGGAACTATATATACTCAGTCTGGTCACATACCTGTGTTTCTCAGTGTCCCAGAAATAATGAACAATATGTAATGACACAGTTGCTACGGTTTACAGCTGTTAGCCCCATGGAAAAAACAAATACTTTTGGGTACATTCTTGCAGTTCCTGAAGCCAGTAAGATAGAACTACAAGCCTTAAAAAGCAAGAGTCAGCATAACTGGTGCTGCTCCTCAAGCCTATATGCACTGCTGTCTCACATCAATCAAAGCTCTGCCTGTTTCACCTTCATCCCTTGCTCATCCTCCTCACTGAATCCTGATAGGAAGAGCCTTTGACATCCACTAACGCTTCATCCAGCAGTGAACAAGGACCATGCTCTGGGATATGTCTTCAGCACCAGCAGTGCCAAGCAGGGCAGGTCTACATCTCACACCACACTCACAGATTTCTTGTGGGATCAAATGGTTTGTTTATGTGATTAAGCTCTGGGGCTGGTTTGAACTGAGGAAACTTGGTATTGTTTGGGAGCCAGGGCTCTGGAGAACTTCCAGCGCTCGCTGAAGAAAAGATTCAAAGTCCTGTTGATTGCCATTGGTTTTGGATCAAGTGTTCAGGAACCATTTCTCTTCTCACCACCACTGCAGAAATTATCTAGTGCTCTTGTGACAAGGTCCCAGATCCAAGCTCTGTGCTCTGTCAGGCACTACCAGGAACACCTGTAATGTACCGTGTCTGTACAGAAAGGCCCTCGAGCTCTGCCCTTCCAGGCCTGCCAGAAGCCAAGGCCACTGGTGGCACCTTCCATCTGTACAGTCTGCTACACTACTTTTTTATTAGCTGTAGCTTGAACTAATCTTATTAACACTAATGCAGCATCAACCTGAAGGTCAAAGGGTTGAAACATCACTTTTGCTCCCAACACTAATGTGACACTCCTAAGTGAGCATGAATGAGCTTTGAAATGGTGCAGAACAGACATTTTCATCTCTGTTGTGGAATCATCCCTTCCCACTCCCCCTGCCATGAGGAATCAGGGCTGGGATTCCCCCTGGGGTGGCAGTGCTTCAGTGGCAAACACAGTCATGTGGTGACCACGCTGGGACCCCGCAGAGGCAAACCAGTTGCAAAAGAACATAGGTACAAGTGCCCTGTGCTAATATGGGTCCTTAGTCAAAGCAGCTGTAAAATGAGGGGAAAAAAAGAGACTGAGTTTCTCTGGGCTAAAGATATTACAAGGGAGAACAAGAATGAATAGTGGCCTGTAGCCACTTTGAGTGAAGTAAAATGTGGAATATTACCTGATTTAAAATCATGAAATTGAAGAGAATTAACTGATAGACATTTTTCAGTTCCCCTCCAACTAAGAGGAACGAAAGGATTTGATAAGCTATGGAAACTCACTTACAAAAACCACAGCATTAATTCTTGTGATAAGGAGGCAGTTATTTTTCTTGAAAGAGTTCATTGTTCATAAGCAATTTAAGGACAAATTCCAATTCAGGAAAATACATTTCATATCAAAATTTAATACAACATCCAAGAGTGACAGGAAATTCAGGGCAGCAGGATTAATTTTTTTAAGTCCAGTTCTTGAGGTCTATTTTTAATATTGATTCATAAAACTGTTGCTTTAGTCAAACATTTTTGAAGCTGTGATTTGCTAGTGGTTTGGCTCCTTTGGGAAGGGGGGGAACTTGAATACATTCTTGGCTTGGTCAGAAGGTATGAACTTGTTCTTGCTTTTGACCTCCTCTGTGCTGCACGAACTCAAATATTGGTGCTGCAGAAGCTGAAAAGTGAAGTGAAAGCGTGGAAACACACTTGAGCAAGGCTCTGCTGTGTTAGGTGTTGCATAACAGCGTCAAGTACTTTGACTTGGCAAAAATCTGAACATCTTCATCTTTTTTCCTCTCCAATGTTCCTCAAATAGTGCTTAGGACTTTTTAAGACACTGAGTTTGTGTCTTTTTATTTCATTCTGAGTAAGCTTTAAAACATCTGGTGTTTTCCAGGTTTCCCCTACAATCATTTAAAATTGGAAAGTTAAATTCTCCTGTAACCCCTGGAGTTCATGTGTTAAGAAAGCCCACGACAACTGATCAAACATGAAAAAAGAAATGCATGGCAGATGCACTCCTGGTTTATTCTGTTATAATCTGAACACTAAAGAAATTTTTGTGTCTCCAGCAGTGGGAGGCAGCTGACTGAGGGAACTTGGGGCACAGCAGAATCACAGCCCTGGCTGCAGAGTAGGACTGGCATAGCAGGAAAAGAAGCTCTCCATGCTCAGCCCTGTGCAGAAGACACCTCCCTTACACAGGGTGTCACTGCCCCAAGAAAGGGGTGTCCCCAGCTCAGGTCCTTCTGTTGCTCTGCAGTTTGGCAGGGGCCTCTTGGAGCTACATAATCAAGCCCTTATTTTCCTGCTGGCTTCACGATGACTGTGTTTCTCCCAGACCACTCCTTCACTTTCCTATTTTGCCTCTCCATTTTCTACCATTGCTTTAGTAAAGGTTAAGCCAATTGAGAGCTTTCAGTAGGCATCATTCAGTCATCCAGGAGCCTGATTGTGTCTGCTTGTCCTCAGAATGGGCACAGAAAAGGCAACAGCACAGAAAGATTTTCCAAACACTGTCCCACTCAGGATGCTGAGAACCTCGACCTGCAGGTCTTCTCCCACGAGGACCTGAGGATACTTCATTATCTTGTAGCATCATTAGGTTGCTCAGTGAGAGCTACGGCATCAGACAAGGGTGGGTCTGTCAAATGCTGCCAGCTGGGATGAGATCATCTGGCCATGACACAGGCCAGAGACCATCTGCTTTTACCTGGACTTGAAAGGCCACATCGCTTCCAGCCAATGACCAAAGTCTACTTAATTCACAAAAATGACCCACTGGTGAGGCACTTCACATTTCATTATTGAATCTCTGTCCCACCCATCATCCAGTCCCTAATTTTCCCCTCAACTCTCCAACTGGACACCCCAAATAAGTCAAAGCACAGAGCCCAGGAGTCACACAGTGCAGTTTCCACTGCTCTGAAAGGCAAATCCTGCACTCCTATAAATATTTCTGAGCTCCATGTCAATAAACAGGCCCTTCATGGAAGTGTAAAAATAGCTGAACTATGCTCCAAGACCTTTCACATTGCTGGAGAGGTGCAAAGGGTCTGCAGTGTAAATAAGAATCAGGTTTGCAAATTCTATGCATGTTCTTGTTTTCAATTACACTTAAATTTGTTTCAGTTTAAAATGAAGCTTGAACTGATGCCAGATTTCTTTTAGTTTTTCTTAAATCCCAACACATTCCAGATTAGCTGTGAACAACAGTTCTTCTTTTCCATTCTCAGGCTACCACTTTCCAAAAGGACACAGAAGAGTAGCTCAGATTTAGGATCTGCTCCAGTGGAGAGGACCTGATCTCTTGCCATGAGCACAGGTGCTCCTGTATTGAAGCATTAACCAGCCAAAGTCCCATCTGAGCACTTTATTCTGTCGGTATGGCAGGCAGTCAGCTGTGGGGTTTCTTCAGAAGCTCATGAGGTCACTCCATCTCTCTAAAGCAAAAATAATGACTCTCCAGCAAAGAGTGAGAGTTGGCAGCTGTGAGGTTGAGGTGATGTAATTGTACACAGTGGTCATGTGAGATTTTTCTTGGTTCCTAGAAGCCAACACTGCAGAGGCAATCATACTAACAACAGTATTTGCTTAAAATTTTTGGACAAGAAAAGAGACTGACTTTCTTGCAAAACCCAACAGTGAGCACAAGAGAGTGAAAGGTCAGGATTTGGCTGTCAGAATTGGAAGCAGTCAGGGCCAAGCTCTGGCACTGAAAGTGCAAGGTAGCAAACAGTGCAAAGAGCTGGCTGCTCCCCTGCACTAACACACATATCTTTATATCCTGAGCACCTTGGGCTACCTCCCTCTCCACAGCTCCTCTGCTAACACCTGGTTATCTTCTTACTCTTGCCATGGGTAAAATGAGGGGATGGAATTATTTGCTATTAGCAGGCTCCCCTAGAGCAAATACATGGCATTGTATACCTTGGCAAAATGGGATGGACACTTGACACTGAACCAGACACTCAGAGAAACAGCTTTCTTGGGTTTATTGGTGTGGGGGAATTTACTGAAAAACAACTACTAAAAAAGAAGAGCCATGTTTCTTTTTTCTACAGCTAAAGAGAAGAGACTGGAAGGACTAGGCAGGTTGAATGACTGGATAATGAAAATATCTGGTCACCTTAACTCTGGGAGACATCAGAGTCATGCATCTTCTAGTACCCCAACCCTCTACTTCTTGGGTTTGAAACACTAGAATGGCATTCAAGAGCAACAGGTAAGTCCTGTAAGAAACTCTGGGCCACACCAGTCTGGCCAAACTTCCCCCACATGGCCTGTTCCATCAGAGCTCCTGATTAACTGCTGCACAGATGCTGCACTTCATAAGCAGAAGCAGAGGCAGCCTGCAGCTCCACTAAACTTCCAGAGTTTGATTTTAATAGTTAGAGATGGACTCACCATCCTAATAAACTGAAAGAGTAACTAAAAAAACTGAAAGTAAACTAAAATGAAAGAGTAAACAGAGGTCACTTTACCAACCCTTAATAAAGTAACCAAGAACATGGGGTATTTTCTGCAATGATGGTCACTCTGAGTGGCAAATTAAACTTCTTATGCTGTGCCACTGTCTCTCACTGACTTTTGTGCTGTAACCATTTGTGAGGCAGGATCATGTAGGTATAAATAATTCTAGTCTCTCTAAACTTTTCCTAGATCCACACAGACTGAAAGTTGTGCCTTATGTCATCTAAGAGGTAAAAATCCTCTATTGAAAGCTGGGGTGTGACCTACCAGTAAGGTTTAACATCATAGGGAACAAATAAACCACTGCAGAAGGGGGGAAAATGTCGGGAAACTTTTTTTTATTGCAAATTAGGAACAACTGGACTCATAGAAAGTTATTATTTGGTTTAAATCTGAGAGATAATTTGCAAATGATGGTAAGAATACTCTTACTTGTTTCGTATTTGCTTTGAGTTGTTTTTAGATTTGGTGTGATTTTCTTTTCCCCAAGATTAAAGTTAGCCTACTGAGTGCTAGAGTTATCTCTAACCACTGTAGAAGTATTGGAACACAGATAATCTAACTACTGGGAGGAAAAAGAAACTTTAAAACTCTTGGGGTCGGTTTACTTCTATGGACATGGGTGATTAGCATTTCTGTTAAAGCATTTCTGTTAAAGATCTTTTTAATTTGATCTCAGTTAATATATCAAGAGCTCTCAACAAATTGTAAATATATGTATTTATAAATATATGAATACTATATCCCATGCCTGTGGTTCAGTGCTGGAGAATATACAGATTCAGTATTTCTAATGTTTGAGAAAAAAAAAAAAGGCAAAATCTTTGCATAAAACTGCTCATTTAGTCTCATTAGTTTAAACAATTTTACCATAGATACAGGTACTTATCCCAAAAATTGAGCAAAGTCAATGGATGTGGTAGATGAATCAGCTAATAAAATACAACATTTAAGACTGAAAGACCAATTTCTCTGGGTTGAGAAGCTGCACTTGACTCCAGCAACTGCCATTCCCACTCCAGTCTGTCATGCAGATGAGGCATGGCAGCACCTCTCCCTTCTGAAGAGGAAAATCCAAAGTTCACATAGCTGTGCTCTGAAGATTACTACAGGAAGAGTGCTGGGAAAACTGAATCTCTGTAGATATTCCATATTAGAGTTCAGGGCCTTGACACCACACTGCTGCACCACATACACAGACATAAGAGTTATGTGGGTTATTGACCACTGTATACTTTCCCACTGAATCATAATTATAGATTCTCCTTTACTGGTGCTGCTCAGTAATTCTGTGATGAATCTGAGTCACTGTGCAAACACAGCAATCACCAGAGCTCAGAGTGTCTTGTCAAAAAAGGCAGCACCATTTCACACCCGTTTCTTTTATCAAAAAGCCACTAACATGCCTTATTTCCAGAGGCTCCTGCCTCTGAATGCCCATGGAAGGAGGCATTTTGCAGAGGGCCAGGTTGGGCACTTCCTATGCCCATCTCCCAAGGCCCTCACGGGGAGCCCACGCTCCCAAACCAGAGGCTGTGGGTGCTCGAGTCCTTTTCTGGACGCAAGTTGCTCAAGAAAATGTTCCCATTACTTCACAAGCCAAATCAAATGAATGAACACGACTCACAGTTGCTTTTCTCCAGCTTCCCTCCCCACCAGAGACTCCTGAGCTGGCAGAGGCCAGCGTCCTTCCACTGAGGTCAGTGGAATGAGACCCATTTATATCAGCTGATGATTTAAACCTCTAGACTTCCTCTCTGGCACACATTTCTTTTCCACCAAGCCAGAATATAAAGCAGAGTCTAGAACATATGGAGGTGAAAGCCCTCGCAGCTGATTTAAATTCACACTTCCACCCTTGCAGCTGCATCACAACAGCAGTTCTGTAGAAATCACTTCAATGTAGCCATGTCTCCCGAGGGAAGGAGGAAAACCCAGTACATCCATGGTAAACAGAAACCAGCACACAGAGACAGCATCAAGGTGAGGTTCTAACTCCCAACTTTTCCAAGTTTACTTTCTCGCACAAGTAAGCACTAGAACAGTGACAAGAAGATCCAGCATGCAGAGGTGGGGAACAGACTGTCTGAGGGGCCCTTCCTTGTACAGAGAAGTTGCTCTATGGGAGACTCACAAGAACTGTTGGCTGAGGTAGCTGAGTAATGCTGTAGCATGTTTGGGGAGGGATTCCAGCCTGACTTCTGCAATGATTGTCTTATGCCCTCAAGCATGAGATTTTATTACCCTTATCTTGGCAAGCATGACATTACTTCTTAGCCACAGCCTTACTGCAGAGAGGGAGGACTGGCTTGCTACCATTCCCCACTGGGTGGCTGCTAAGCAACTGTCCCAAAAGTTGGAAAGAAAAGAGAGAATGTCCATGAGATCATCCCTCAGCCCATCTACTTCCAGCTAAAGCCTCAAAGGAGCACAGTCTGAAAGGCAATAATGACCCAGGGAACCCAAGTGACCAGGCATCTCCTGCATTTGGAAACCAGAGTCACCTGGCTGGTAAACAACAGAGAGGGATGTTCCCAACAAAAAGGAGCCATCCAAGGACAATTCTGAGTTCCCATTCCTGGAATGCTGAAGTCTATAATAAACTGGAAAGTGCATCCAGGCCTGCTGCTCAATTAGTGCTGCTTCAGGCACATTTTGTACGTGGAGCAATAGTGACATAAAGTGGCCTGGTGAGTTAATCACAGGTAGAAGGTGGAAACATTTCCCAGGAGACCAGACAGTATCACAGAATCAAAGAATGGTTTGGGCTGGAAAGGGGAACTTAGAGTTCATCTTGTTCTAAGAGCCCTGCCACGGGCAGGGACACCTCCCACTATCCCAGGTTGCTCCAAGGCACATGCAACCTGTCCTTGAACACCTCCAGGGATGGGGGATCCACAGCTTCTCTGGGCAACCTGTGCCAGGGCCTCACCACCCTCACTGGGAAGATTTTTTTCCAAATATCTAATCTAAACCTACTTTCTTTCCATTTGAACCCATTTCTCCTTGTCCTGTCACTACATGCTCTCCTAAATAGTCTTGCTCCTAGTAGCTTATAATGTTATTTTACCTCATTGTTTACAGAAGGGACTCCAGAGCCCTCCATATCTGGTAATGGCCAAAGGCCCAGAATTGCCTGGGAGCAGGGATCTGAAGCACTGCCTGCTCCTTCCCATAGGTGAGGCTCGCCAGGCAGGAGAGGCAATTGGGAAAGCATGGGCATAAATACATGTGAAGGTGTGAATGGTTGTGACAATATTATATTCCACCCAGATATCTGGATCTCTACTGGAAAGTGGAGATATATCTACTGGAAAATAGCCACTATGAACAACAATAACAAGAAGTCTTATTTCAGTCCATATGCCCCCTGCCTGATGTCCAACTGCCACCTTAGATTGGAGCAAGTAAAATGAACCTTCAGAGTAACGTGAACAAAAGGAAGGAAAACATAAAGGGATCATTCAGCTGCCAGGTCTTCCTGCCAGGACCTTCAGATCACTTTAAATTGTCTGCAAATATTGATCAACAGCTCGATATCAGATGACACTATGAAATGTCCACACAGACAAACCAATTTTTCAGCAGAGTCTTTTGCTGACTATTGTATCTTCATATGCTTATTATTTTCCTCCAATAAACCCTAATAATGTGGGTTTTATTCCAATTGTTACAGGAATAGATGTGTCCCCCGGTGCCACACAGTGACAGAAATTTCTTCAGGGTTATTTGACACTTATTTTTTTAGCTAACGTCGTAACTATTACATCTAATTACAAGGAAAGCCACGTACATTATAAAATATAAATTAAGGTTTGTTTTACAGATTAAAAGCAAATCAATATTTAGCAAAAACATCCTCAAATAGATGTTCTGTAATTACAACATGACACTGATTAGTAATTCAGGCTGGAATTATAGGTCTTGGATTTATTATCCAGTAGACTGATAGGGAAATTCCTGTGCTATGAAACCATAGTTCTCTGGGTGAAAAAAATAAAAGATCACAGCTGGGCCCTCAATGGCTCCAGGAGCATCACTTGTGTGGTAACAGCATCATCAGAGCTCCCTGCTTCTACTGCCAATGGTCAGAACTATATAATAGCTGGAAATCCCAACAATTTTAAGATTATTTTAGAAAAAAATAAAATTTTAATATGTTTTGCTTCTCAATGCTAAACTTGGTTTACTACTTTAAAGGTTTGTAGTGTATAATGTATTTAGGTTTAGGCAGCAGAGAGTAAAACTGTCAGCATACAGCCAAGGCAGCAGACCTTACTGATATTGAGTAAGCAGAAATTCATTTTAGCTAATTACAGGTACACATGCTGTCAAAGATGCACATTAAAGTGCTGCCTGTTACCTCTGGATACTTCTAGATATAGAAAATGAAGAAAAATGTCAGAAATAGAAATCAACAATCAATGCTGGTGACTTGTAACCAAAATGCAGAATTTTTAGACGGTTTTTCTTTTTTTTTTTTTCCCCTTCCTGAGGAAGAAAGACTCTGTTTCTTTGCTACACAAAGACTCTTTCATTGCTTGGATCCTAAAGTGTTAAGCAAGTTACTCTGCTATCTCTTCACAGATGAAGAATGCCCTAAAATAAATCTGGTGTAAACAGGTTCCATCAGTGCTCATGGCTGGACAAGGTATGGGCTCAGGAGAGTGACAAGGGTGAGCCAGAGCCTTGAGGTGGATCTGCCTCCACCTTCTGTTCTGAGGAGCTCTCCAAGTAAGACTCAAAAAGTCAAGTTGGACTTCAGCAGCAACTAATGGAAAAATTATGATGTCACAACAAAAGGGGGAAAAGTCCACGAGGCACCACATCTCACCAACCAAAACCCCATCCATTCTTTCCTGTTTCCTCAGCAGAACATCCAAAATACCTTGTTCTACATTGCAACAAGCCTAACTCCAAAGGGTTTGGACAGCAGAAATAATGACACAGGTTTAAGAAGGTAAAAAATCCTTCCTGCTCTTTGATTAACTGGGCTTCTTGATGGAGTTAAGTGCAAACAGCTGCCTGGATTTCAACTGAAAAGCCTAAATCTAAACATACCGTGTTTACATAACCCAAACTTCTAATCAGGCAGCTGGATAATCCACCCATTTAAAGTATCCCTAAGAGTTTCAGGGAAATGTGATTTTCTTACAGCTAAGCCAATCAACAACCACTTTAAAAAACTCCAGCTACCAAGTTACTACTTTGGAACAGAAGTCTCAGCGGGATGGGGTCACGACCCCACAGTGAATCACAAAGCAATTTTGGTAAGATCCTTTCCCCTTTCTTTTTCTTTTTTTCTCTCACTCTTTCACTCTTTTTCCCTTTTTTTTTTCTTTGAGAAGTACAAATCTGAATCTCTAATTTCCTCTGTATTCAGATGCTACAAGGTAATAAATGAGAGGAGGAGAAAAGCATACAGCAGTGCTTACACACACGCTGGCATCTGCTCACAGGACCTTAATCTCAAATGTCGCGAAAGCCGGACCACATCCGTCCGGAACCACGGAACTTGGGAAAGACAAAGTACAATCACCACCAACAGAGCCCATCAGTTTTCAGGGACAAAAAGGGGAAAGAGAAGCAGGACATAAGAATGAGAAGATTTCACAGAAGAAAACAGTACAGGTATTTACAGGACCACTTACAGGATTCAATCTTCCTTAAACTGACAGACACATTAGTAGGGACTCTGTTTAGGGCTCCATCTCACCTCAAAGTAGTTTTTATCACCATAACTCATTCTAAGGTCAGGCTCTCAGTTTTGTTTTTATGTTTGGATGAAATATTTTCACCTTACTGCAGTTTACTTACCAGACACCACATTGTTTGTCTTTCTTTTGCTAACTCAGAAAAGACCCCATGCAAAATCACATCCAATCACACCTTTTAGATAAGGAAAGTCTGAACACAAATATTTCCCTTGGCGAATTCAATGAAATTTTAAGTGTCCCAAAAAAAGGTGATGCTTCTTGGGCTATGCACAGAAACATGGGTTTGCATCTCAGTCTGCTCCTGAGCTACAGGATGATCCTGGACAGTTTATCTGATACTCCAGCACCTCTACGTCCCTATCTGTAAAAGGTGGTTGGTGTTGGTGTTTTTACAGCCAAGACTGTAAGTAAAGTTGCATTCTAAAACTAGTGAAATACACTGAAAACAAGAAAAATATGTAACTTTTTCCAAACAGAAAGGATCCTTTTAGAATACATGGTAATAAAATTAAAGGATATGTTTTTACACTGATACAATCTGGGCACAGAGGAAATAAACTTCATTCAGTGTTTCTTCATTTTGCCAAGACCCCAAGCAGAGCAACAGATAGAGCACTGGAGATCCAACACCGGAGAAACAGCACTGCATAACCCCTTTCAGATTACATGCTAAATATTTTAATTCCTGGCCAAAGAGCTTGAAAGGTTTGGGATTTGATATAAAAATTGTATGTCCTCTACCTTCCTCATAAAAAGCCAGATGTCCTACCTGCTCTATTCTTAGCTCTGCCTGCTTCCTATGGGGACTAGAGGGTAAATTAGCTTCCCCCTACTGAACTGCACACTCCACTACCTGCATCCCTTGAAATTTCCTATGCCCTCTTTAGGAGTCTATGGATCCTTTCATCTTTCCAACTTCTTTTCCACTCCTGAGGCTGATCAGGAAAGCAGAAAGTCTGGGAAAAAAACCTGCAGAATCCAGCATTAACCCCACAAGAGATGAAGTGGCAAGTGATAGGAAATCGGAAGATTATTTATAAAACACTAAAATAACTTCAGTTCGCTCCAGTTCTAATCCTCTTTTTCATCTTAAAGACGAGACCACCTCTATTTGGGATTTTTTGAGGTGTGTTTGAGTTTAAGGTTCCCTTTTAATTATTTTTAAAAGGCAGGGGGGAAGATTGGAGAGCTCTGAGCTGCAGAAACAGAGGCAGTTTAAATTCTCCTCTGTGTGGACAGCCAAAATAATAGAAGCATTATAAATCAAATAGCTGTGTCCTAAAAAATAGACACATTTGCAGTATTTGCTGTTGAACAGCCAAGCCCAAATACTTCCTTGTAATTTTGAGAATTAAAATAAAATGTAAAAGTTTCAAGTGAAATATCTTTTTGACGTACCCAGTCTGCATTTTCTCTATCTTGTTGATAGGAAGATACAAATACAACTTTTTCAGCAACAAATCTACCACATCAGACTCCTGTAGCCCTACACTTAGATTGTAAGACACTCTTGGAAGTAAAAATTCTTTTTCAGTGTCTTAGCACAGTTGGACTTATCCACAACCTGAACTCACCAGTAGGTGAGAACTTGTATGTGGGAATCTGAACCATAAAGGCTGTTCAAGACGGGGTTTAGCTGTGACAACCCTGGACAACACAGTGCACTATTCCCTCTCGTGGTTCTGCTTGGTGCAGTATGTGACCCACGCCCAGGCTTAGTCCAGACTGCAAACTGAGATACCAGTGTGAGAAGTAACAGCAGGAGCTCTGTCTGCAGAAAACGAGGGGCAGAATATCTGGGTGTTTTAAGACAGAAGTTTCCAGCTCAGCCCTGTGAGATAACACTCAGTCCTGCTGTGTGCTCACAGCTGCCTCAGCCCCAGTCAAATCCAGTTGTTCTTCCACGGCCCCAAATCCTATTTAACCTCCCTGTGTGTCCTGCATTCACACCAGCAGGCAAACAGCCCCCAGCCAGGGGCACAGTGCAGAACCAGGTCCTGTCTACTCCCTGACTCTCTGTGGCACATCCACAGCAGAAATACAAATGTCTTCATTCCACAGGAGTTTCTAAGAGAATTTATTTGAAGCCTGAATGTGATAAAGGGGAGTTATTCTGCATAGTTTGCAATTTTCTATAGTAAACAATTACATATTGAACATCTGTCAATCTTATTCAAAAAAGATCTTAAAAATAAAACCAGGAAGAATCACATTTAAATATTCAAAACTCAGAAATATTTTTTTAACAAGGTCTGCTTATAGAAATCAGAAGGCCATTTTTTAAGAGAATAATATAATTTTATAGAATTGCAAGCATCTGTATGGAACGTTTGCCTGAGCTTCTGTGTAGCTGAAAATGGTTGCAAAGAACAACCTCACAAACACAGAATCACACTGCAAGATTAGGCACATCTTGCTTAACGTTTCAGTGGATACCCCATAGTACTTCTGGGGGCCACAAGATGTACTCTGCCCCAGGCTCTCTAAAAACGATCAAGTGTGTCAAGCCACAGCTACTGAAAAAAAACAAACAAACAAACAAAAAAACCCCTAAGGCAGATTTTTTAGAATAATAAAAAATACCATTAAACTACTTCACATGTCCATGATGTAGTATCCCAAGCAACTGCTAACAATAGGAAAATGAAAATAAAACCAGAAGCTATTGAATGCATATAAAGCAGGAGAAAACAGGAGAAATGGGGTTTCTCACAGGGATTCCAAGTGAAGCTATCTACTATCCCACAGGAGAACTAGCTACTGTCTGTCATCAGTGCACTACTAACAGTTTATTAGTCTGCTGACATCTCCATCTAGAAAATACTGGTAAATTGTCTCAGGATGAGAGGCAACAGCCAGTGAAAAGGACTTGCTGTTATGTGCTGGTGGCAAGCGGGATTTTTCAGACATCTACACTTGCTTTGTGATAAAATGCTTCCAAGATGGTGTCACTTCCCTCCCAGACGGCCCAGCTTTTCTTAGCGCCTGATACGCAATCAGCGACTCCTGCGAATCAGAGCTAATCTCAGGATATGTCACATCTGTAGCAGGAGGAACAGCTGAGCAACACTTGTCCAGGCATAATTGAGCCTCAAGATTGCAGAGCAGTGTGTGATTAATTGGCTGAAGGATTCCTGATAAAGGGGAAGAGGATAATGACCTGCTCGGGTCAATGGGAGGTGCTCGGCTTATCTGGAAGCATAACAGGCATTAAGAGAAATGCTTCTGATCAAGGTCACAGGGAACAGTGACAGATTCTGTGTGAGTGTGAATTTGAGTCATTTCAAAATCACATTCCACAGATGTGCACAGGGGGAAGTGTACTTAGGAAGAGTATTTTAATGCCTTTTATGGCTCTGGTTCCACAATCATTATTCCCAAAAGTACTGCCAGGAGCCTACTCTTGAAAAGATCCACCGATCAGCTTTGCAAGTACTTCCATGTCAACTTGGAAAAGGTAAGCCTAAACTAAGAAGATTCTCACTTGATTTTCATCTGGATATTCTAGGTTGTTCCAAGGTCCTCTTGGAAACAAACAGGCAATGCTCCCACACTGGAAAAGGGAAAAGAGCCACCTGGAACAACTTCTCTGGCAACAGCTGTGCCGGCACACACGTGACTCTTGGCCCAGGAACTACTGTGGCTCTCTAGGCCTGCTCAGCTAAGATGAAAAGAGCATGTCTGACTTCTAATCCACACTTCTGCCTTCCCAGCAACCACAACAACCTTCTTGGTGCACTCTCAGGGAAGGGAAGCCTTGGACATTTCCAAGGATAGACTTGTAGAACAAGTACTGAGTGTAGGTCCATCACAGTGTTGTGCTTCAGCCCACCAGGATGTTTTATGCAGAACAACCACATCTTGTCCAGCAAATTTGCAGCAAAAAGCTGCTGTAAATATCAGCTGAGCAAGTTCAGGAAAACGTAACTAAACAATGCCAAACACTCACTTAAAATAATAAGGCCAGCATAAAACAAAAGATAGCTTTTTATTACATAGCAGCAGTCTGTTCTGCCAATCAGAGGACTCCCCATGTCTTATGGATAGTGCATCTTCTGCGACGCATCTCCCTCAACAACCTAACCAAATTTGGCTGCCCAGATGGAATACACTGGGGTTCACACTTGGCTCATCTATCCAGACCTCTACACAGGGTGGGGTAACTCTTGTCTTCCTTACTCTTTGGATGAATAACAATTTATTTACTCAAACAGCTCTCCTTCTTTCCCAGGTTGATAAGATCTTCACCTTCATCAAAGAGCTGAACAGTTTTTTTCTCTTAAACGCTAAATATCCACAAAAGAGATTCTATGGGAGCTGAGCTTTTCACACTCCATGACTGCACTCCAGCTGCCTCCAGTCTAATGATGTTTTTTTCATCTGCCACACACATTTTCATACACTGAGGTTACTGCTCAATTATACGTTGCGTGTGGAAAATCGAGAGGATGGCAGTTTATTGGAAATAAGTGTGAGGTAGAGTCCTACAGGGAGGGAAGTCACTCTTTGAAGCTTCAGTCGGCACTGGTTTATACTGGCCACACAAGAGAAGGTGTGGTGGGTCACCAGCTGACAGATGCTCAGAAGAAATCAGAAGTCATACTGGTTTTGGCACAAATACAAATGGGCAAAACATCAACTAGAACAGGATTTTTAGCCCTTAATGGAAAGTTTTCCACTTCAAACAACCACAACAAGTAGGAAAAAGATCTTAAAAGTCATTCAGGACCAAAATAGTCAGACCATGAACAGCAACAACACAGAGTGTGCAACCTACAGCATTTTCACACTTTTCCTATGCCCTCTCTGGGCACAGAACTGTATACTACTAATGGTCTGAGCCAGGCAAAAGGGAGTTCCCAGTTCCACACCGTTATCCCAGCCCTTGCCAGGCCCATCTGCAGCATGTATCTTCCAAGCCAACTGCAAATGCCCGAGATGCCACGAGCAATCCGTAGCTGCACCCCAAGAAAACAAAAAGCAGGATTCAAAGTGGGCTGCCCCTGAACAACAGCACAAGCATTGCCCATCTCCAGAGAGCAAGGATTTGGCTACTTCCTGTTTTGCTCAAAGAAGATTTATGGCTGATCACCATACAATAAGTGCTGGGTAAGGGTTATTAATCTTTCCAAACCCGCTTCACATTAGTGACTAATTCAAACTTATTTGGTGCATAAATCACGTAGTACTAGAGCATTATGTTTTCCCTCCTCTTTGGCTGTAATTCTGGATCCTTGAGGGTGTTCTTTTACAAACTCCTAAGCTATTTATGTGGCTCCAACTGTGCTCAGCTGAATTCTAATTTATAATCTCACTTCTTGCTCATGCAGCACTTTCCCTCTCCCCAGAACCTGGCTTTCAAGTGCCCCACTTTGTAGTGCAAGGTCCTCCAAGGAGCTCTCAGTAACAGAGCTCAAAGCCAGGTCTGTAAGCAGCTCCCCTTAGTGCTACAGAGCACTACAGAGCCCTCACATCCTCCTGAAGCAGAGGCGAGAAGATTACCCAAGGGACTTTGCAGGGTGGGATGCGTTCGGAAGAGCCCAGCAATATTTCTGTCTGAGCTTCGTCCCCATGCAGACTCTGGTTGTGTTAAAAATGCACTTCAGGATTTAGAGGGCATTTTTACTCATGCTCTGAGGACTGTGGTGTTCTCTAAAATATAATGCACTGAAGTGGTCTCCTCCTCCTCCCTTAGACATGGTTATTGCCATTCACACCCAAACAAGCACACGAGAACGCTGCTCCCTGCATGTGTGGAACAGGAGTTCCATGTTCTCAGGATTAAGTTTTTGCACGAAGACATGCAGATTGCTATTTTAATTCAGATCAACTTATGCCTGAACTGTACTGCCACGAGTGTGGCCATTCTTCCAGCAAAAACCACCTGCCACTCTCACAAACCCATAAAAACACACGTAACTTGGCTCCCTGTTAGGCGGCTGGCATTTATCATAAATACACAACAAGCTCTTCATTTTCCTCTAGATCAGTGCTTGGGGTTTTTACCTCTCAGACTACTGTTACAGTTCACCAGTTTGATCTGTAAGTAGGCTATAGTCATCGATTAATTCAGCCTACAACCCTTATTCCAGGATTTTCTATCATGGAAAATTATTGCACAGGCTCTGTCTAGTATTAAAAAATCTGTACACTAGATTTTCTTTTATGGCATTTGTCATGCCTTTGGTTCTATCTGAGCTTTGCCTTTAGACCAAAAGGGCACAAATATAAAATACTTTCTTCCTACCTTCCTAGCTTCCCACGTGTTCTTAGACAAATCTAAGTGAGTTAAAATACATCCACAAAAACAACTCCTGGGTGTCACACAGATGGAAAAACCAGAATTGCAGCTATTTCCAGCAATTTCCATCCAGGCAATGCCATCTAAAGTCCTCATTTGTCTACAGTAAAGAAAGCCTACCCAGTCTGAGAAGTGGGTAACCACCTGCTCTGGGACAAGGGTTGGTCTTTCAAACACCTAAAATAAGAAGCACTCAGGAAATTTAGATTAACAGCTCACTGTTCTCTGGCATTTTTCATCTGTGGATAAGTATCTCACAAAGCAAACCAATGTAATCATTCCTACTTTACTTGTCCAAGGTCATCTAGCACAGAATGAATGTTAATGCTCTGAAACATCTCTCACTCTGACACAAGCCATGATCGCTCCCCTAAAAAGAATAATGCTATCTCCAGAAATAAGTCAATTTGGGATTCACAGTATGAATCTGAAACTAAGTTTCTAAGATACACAAAAATAGACTAAGAACAATTATAAATGTAAACTAAATATGGAGCAACTTATCTGGACTGGCTTTTAAGGCATCTGCCTTGAGATTTGCAGTGCAGAAATAGCATTGCTCTGACATCACAAGTATGTACTTCTGTGCATTGAGAAAATCCTGCTGTTTATTTGGAACTTTTGAAGCCTAGTATCAATATAGCTTCTTAGTCCCCAGAGTGTCCTCAAGGTTTGAGATGTGTATTTTTAACTTCCATGCTTACTGACATTCCATTCAGGCTGTTTGGCCGTTCTCCCACGGGGGCTCCATCAGCTCTCGCTCTGATTTCGGCACCACGGCGCTTATTTGCTTTACCATTTCCTAAAGGTCTGTGCAAAGAGGTGTGGCTGCTCTGGCAATTAGTTCAGCCACACAAGAACTGTGTTAATGTAGGAGCCGAAGCTCTTTGAGGGCATATTCGTATCAATGCAATCTGCTTAAACTGAGGAAATACTCAGTTACAACAGACTCGCCTAAAAGCTTCAAGAATTCCTTCAAAAAAACTCTTTGCATCTGTGAATTTTTTGCCAATTTTTTCAAATCATGTTGCCAGAAAAAAGAAAAAAAAACAATTAATCAAGGAGTTTGATGGTTGGAAAAGCCAATAATTTTCAGCCTGGATTCAAAATATTTTAGAAAGCTTGTTATAAAATAGGGTGATGCAGGAAGAGGACAGAAAGAACTTCATTCCTGATTTATACTAATGCTGGATTTCAGGGCCTGGTTTTTTATGCCACCATCAGAACCAGAAATGCAGCCAGGAAAGGGCAGTCCTTGAGATGGCACTGCTCAAGTATGGGAAAGTACCAGTAACAAGTGGGGCCTGGTCTTGGTAGAGGTGGTTAACTAAGGATAGTCTGCATTTCAGCACCATCCAAGTCATTGCATGTTGTCCTTACAGAGTAAAATGGAAGGGAGAAAAGCAAGCTGGACACACCAACCTAGTTGGCAGGAGCACAGGAATTCTATTTTTTTAGCTGCCATAAAGACCTACTGAAACAAGAGCTTCCCAAATCTCTGCAGGTATGTCTGTGACTTTTCCATCATCAGTAGCCTGCTGCTTAGGGAAGCAGAGCATTAGGCTTTCTTTAAGGGAGTCTTAAAAGCCCCTCTGTTCACTTTCAACTATTCATCACAGTCATTTGAAGTTCTTTTTTGCACCCCTCCTTCTTCTTACTCACATCTGGTGCTGCATGTTACTCCACTGCAACCATAAATAATGAAGGAGTGATATGGACATACTGGATGTTCTGTTCCAGTGTCCTCATGGCCAACCTTTCAATAAAGTTCTTACATTTTCACTACAATAAGCACATAAGAGAAGGGGTGGAGGAATGTTCCCCATTCAAGAATGCAACTTTTATATAGTACCTTATTAGCAGGCTCAGCAAGCACGTAGGCAGAAAAATAAATAGCATATTTTAAAAAGAGGATTTTCCCCATCAGTGAGTACATTTACATTGGAAACTCCAGACAGAATGGACAAGAATTATCCAAAGCATTTCAGGAAGGGATGATCTCTGTCAATAGCTGGGTCTCCCAGAAAAATCTGGCATTTGCATCTCCTACATTCCAGAGGCTGAAGTGGGAGAAGGATGTTTTTAATTGTCTTTGCTCCAGATATATGATGAGACAGAATGTTATCCCAACACACAAACTTGTTAGGAGGCTACATGGATCATATCAGATAGTACTCTGCACTTGGTGAGCATTTCTGTAGCTGTGTGTCACTCTCTCTGTGCAAGCACATCCTATTCCATGACTGATTTGTCTGATTATGGAAATGGAGGGAAAACTGCAATCAGTTTTGTAATTTTTCCAAATTACAACTGAAATTACACTGACAGCACTAGGCCTGCTACCTTCCATTTCCATCTTCACCAGAAGCTCTGCTGTACAAGTTTCTCTGAAGAAGCTTTTTCAAGTAGAGACTTGAAGAAATGGGGTTTGGCCAGTGGTCATTGCATGGTCCTTTAAATGCAAGATTATGGAATATGGATGGCACTTCCAGTGGTGTAGGCAAACCATGCCAAACATGAGCACTTCAAATTCTAGAACAGAGCTGTGAAGACTGTGTTAACCTCCTTTCAAAACTCATTCCCATACACTTATGGTGAAAAAAATCTCTGTGGAATAAATACATTAGGGCCTATCTTATCTGTAAAGACTTTTTTTGGTTTATCACTATAATACACTCATTCTGGGCAATTTTGAAGATGTTTTTGAGTTCCAGTGTCTTGAGGAAAAGTACCACTGTAGTATTTATATACTTGTAAGAACTGACCACAAAAAAGTGTTCCAGTTCTACGATCCACAACCTCATATGAAACAGGTTTTGGACACAGCTTAAAAGATATTAATCTCAAGAGCTTGTCATCACCCCTAGGGGAAATAATGAGAAATCTTTTTAACTCTCAGTGGACATTAGGCCCTTATCTTTCTTGACTGCCCATCCTAATTTCTGAGCCTTGTTTTACTGAATACTCCTTATAAAACATTTTGTCCACATATAGCAAGTTGTCAGTGCAGTTGGACAGCAAATTGAACACCTGAACCTCCAGAAAAAGGCAGAAGCTGCAGTAATGTAAGGCAGTAAAACATTTGGAGGGATGCCTGGCAGGGAGACACTCAGAGGTTAAACTGGGCTGCAGTGAAAGAAACCACTGCTGAAGGGTTCATTTATTTACACTCCCATTAGAGGAGCCTACAAAGACATACATCAACAGAAACAAACCATTTTAGTAGGTCCTTTGACTGAACATCCGTCAGTGAACACGATCTATGCCAGCATGTCTTAGGAGTGACAAGATATTATTATTGTAGTGCCAGAGGAGGAGGGGGGCAGGGGAAGGAACAAAAGGGAGTGCTGATCCTTGCCTTAACAATGAGCCCCTATTCTCTTGCTCTGCACCTGAGCTCCAAGGCTTCAAACCCAACAACCTTTATCATTGGCCACTAACAGCTACTCTGTGGTTTGCCCCACGACTACCCTGTTTCCTTCAAAGGAGCCCTTCCCCTCATGGCATCTCTGACTACTGTATCACCTCTGCTAAATAAATGACATCATCCTGCTCATCAGCCACACACAGCTTTACTCCTTCCCACTGTTTGCACTCACTGTTTATTTTTTTAAGCACCTAACCCTCTATTAATCCTCCAGACAGCACAAAGGATCCATTTGCCAGAGACAGCGATTAGAGCCATAAGCACTCAGGCTTCCTGGGAAACACCTGCTTGGTTCAAATAACCTGAGGGAGAAAAAGCAACATGCAGGACAAACTTTTGGTGGAAATAGAGAGAAATGGGAGCAAACTCCCGGTGTGATGAGAGCTACCAAACTGCAGGTGGTGGATGTCTTGCCTTCCTCAGTCTCTAGTGCAGAGTCACACACAGCATCTACAGTACAAACTCACGTGCCTGTGACACTTGGTTGGCTCCTTATCAACTGTGTCTCCCCTCTTCAAATCTTATGAGTACTGAAATGTGCAAACTACTTAATGGAATTTTCTTTTGCAGTTATTTCCTTTATTACTTTTTTCCTTTACCAAAAATTTATACTAAAAAAGGCTGACAGTGTCTTAAAATTGGAAATATTTCAACCAGCTCCATTTCTGAAACATCAGCAACACCAAAACTGAACCTTACCGTTGTTCCAGGTTTTGCATTTTTTTCTTCTAGCAGCATCAAACACCTATCCCAGTTTTGAAAAATGAACATTTTAGGAGAGTATGAACCAGGATTTGAAGTTTCATAATCGTTCTGGTCAGTCATATAAAGGTAACAGGCAGCCTTTGTGTACACAAACACATATAGAAAGGGTCAGTAACTAGAAGGCTGTTGGATTTAGCTCCTTTGAATACCAAGGTAAGTGACAATATACAACCAAAATACTGAGTGCCATAACATGGCTCCGAGTCATTCCCTGTTTTAGGAAACGAGAGAAAATGATGTACCAAACAGGTTGTATAAGCAGCAGGACAATAACTAAAGCTGGAATAAGGCCAGGCTACGTTAATAGCTGCCATTTGATCTCCTCCAAGATCCCTGAACACCCCATTCCTGATGAAGTCAGTGGGAAGGCTCCTACCCCTTGCAAGATGTGCTGTGTTGAACCAACAGTTGGCACACAAGAGCACATGGAACAAGAGGCAGAGCTGGTGCTACAGCAATTCAGTTCATCACCACACTGGACAGCAGGCTGTAGTGGTACCCCCATAACCATAGCTCAAGGCTGATCAGCTTTTCCTCTTTCCAGGGGAATCTGTCCTCTCCAGTACTTCTAAGGCTCTGAAATTAATGGGATTATTCAAGGAATAATGCACCACAGAACCTGAATATTTATGGTAAATCTACCACAGCAATTTCTAATGTACTGTGATCCAAGAATTCGGAATAAAACATCAAGAATTCAAAGAGAGATTTTCAACTGATATAAATCAGCTGTTCCCCTTTCAAAGCTTTGGAGCTGCAGCAATTTGCAACTAACAAAACCACAGCTTACCATTTCCAAAATTAAAATAATTTTTGCAGTATTTACAGCTAAGAGTAGACCCTTGCTTTTATTTCCTTATTGTAAAATAATAGGTCATTTTTGTGCCACAAAGTGTAGGGGCTTTTAACTGATCACAAAATTCAGGCACTGCAAGAAACTATTTAGATTCCCCTTGGTTTCTTCTAAGTTGCACTGCTTACACATCAGTAACTTCTTTAAGAAGGCCCCAGAGGAAATGAGGCATGCATTAGGTAAGAAAGTGTATACACAGGAATAACAGAAAACACACTTTTTCTTCTTTTCTAAACCCTTTTTGGAACTGATGCTGTTAACACCACATAGGAACAAATGCATATACGTGTGTGTGCAATGTGTATGTAGATACACAGTTTTATCTGTCCACGTGTATTGTTCTAGGAACAGTCACCCTTTCACAGGGCTCATCAGTCGCAGGTTTTACTCACCTGATGGGCAATTTGCCATCGGGCTGTCCCATCTGTCAGCACACCTTATCTGCCTTTCTTCAGATCCATACTTGTAAGTAAGGAAAGGTTGGATATCTGTCTCCTCCTAAACACAATAAAATTAAAGCTGTAATTAGCAGCCTGCCCTGGACACCAAGTTACATTCAGCACCACATGGACAGCCTGGGCAGGAATTTCAGGTCCCTTGGGACAATGTAGGAGCCTAAAGGAGAAGGTTAGCCCTGATATGTGCCAACTGGGAACCAGACTGAAAACAAATGAGAGCTGAGCTTGACCTTCCTTCAGGAAGCTGAATTACAGACAGCTCGTGCTTGGACAGCACTGAGATTCCCACAAGACACTCTGGGTCGAAGAAATTAGGGAAATGAACTCACAGCAAGTATCTGACTATTGATGCCTGCTAAGGTAAAAATTATTAATAGAAATAAACCAAACAAAATATTACCTTTCTGAAAGAAGGGACTTCAACAATTTGCAAAACAAATATGCAGGAATTCATTAGAAGTCTTTCAAATACTATTAGTTCAGTGCATATGCTGCACTCGGGTAAGCTCTGTGGTGGGGCTGCTGGAGCTGGCTGTGCTTGCTGGGGGAACTTTGGAGAGCCCCCTCCTCTCCTCACAGCCTCAGGGAAGATCCCCCTCCTCTCTTCAGACAGCCACCTTCTCTCCTCACAACCCGGGCAGCCCTTTCTTCTCCTCACAGCCTCGAGGAAGATCCCCCTCCTCTCCTCACGGCCTCAGGGAGCCTCCCTCATCTCCTGAAAGCCCGAGCAGCCCCTTCCTCTCCTCATCGCCTCAGAGAAGATCCCCTTCCTCTCCTCACAGCCTCGGAGAGCCCCCTCCTCTCTTCAGAGAGCCCCCTTCCCATCTCACAGCCTCGGGGAGCCCCTTCTCTCCTGACAACCCAGGCAGCCCTTTCCTCTCCTACAGCCTTGGGGAGCACCTTCTTTTCTAACAACCCGGGCAGCCCCTTCCTCTCCCACAGCCTCAGAGAGGATGCCCCNCCTCACAGCTTTCAAAAGAATCCCCCTCCTCTCCTCACAACCCGGGCAGCCCTCACAGTCTCAGGGATGGCCCTTTCCTCTCCTCACAGCCTCGGGGAGCTCCCCCCTCGCCTCACAGCCCGTGCAGTTTACTCCTCAGAGGCTTGGGAAACCCCATGGTCTCCTCAAAGCCCGCGCAGATGCCTCCTGTCCTCACAGCCTCGGAGCACCCGCCCCTTTCCTCACAGGGAGACGCCCAGGCACCCACAGCCGGGCAGGGAACAGCAGTGCTGCTGTTCCAGAGTTAGGAGAAATCCTCCACAAATGGGTGCTGAAGGTTTTCACGGAGCAGGGCTGACAGCAGTGGCTGTAACCCACCCCATTCCACATAAGCAGTAATAATCTTCACCTGCCGCCCACCCTTCCCTCAGAGACCCCGGCCAGGCTCTCTGAGGTGACTCCTGACACCCGGCAGCCCGGGAAACACATCACCTTACACTTCCAGCACAAATTTGGGTTCAGTGATGCCACTTCCCAGCCAACAGGGATCATCTGTCTTAATTAACCAAATTCAAGTGAGCAGCTATGTCAAATGAATTAGCGACACGCACATAATCCCATCACATGTGTTCTTGTTGGAGTATCTGCACCTCAACTGATGGATTTGTCATTAACACAAATGTACTTTAGCCCTGTTTATAATTGAAACCTCGCTTCTGGCCAGCCACTTTTCTGGAGGAGCCAGGAGAACTACTTTTTCCATGTTCACAAGCATCCCTGCCAGTCCTTGGTGTCACCACCTGATTAGATCTCTGGCACCGCGGGCCCTGCTTTGGCACGGAGGAGAGCATCGCCTCGCCGCGCCTGCCTCCAAACGTGGACTTGAGGTTGAAGGCAGAAGAGAAAGAACAGCAGATGTTCCATGTACCAAACTCACTTTTCTGCAGATCAGCTGCTTTTCCCTCAGTAAAAAGGCACAATTAGCTAATTAGATCAATCAAGAGCACAACGTACTTGAAGCTACTGTTCCTTTCTAGCCTTGCCTATGTATTTGAGAAGCAGAAGTTAATTAAAAAGACAGACACGAGTCCCTGGTTCCACCAAACCCTCTTTGAGGTGACAGAGCTACTGAGCTACACAGAGAACATGTAAACACGCCACAAGTTCACACCTTGGCCAAACCAGGGCAGACACTTGGGAGGCAAAAAGGCCATTCCAGTACCCTTTTTAATGCTTTTCTCTGCAACAGCTGTAATATTTCAATGTAAGCAAAATAATGGATTCTTCCCCATGCTCAGCCCCAGAATCTGCTGAAGCATTTCTGCTGATCATTTCCAAGGGAACCCAGCCTGCAGCAGCCCTCAGTGTGGATGATTTCAGCAGGCATGGTAAAAGTTTAACAACATTAGAGGCTGCCACAATGGAAATCGTTGGGCATCGCTGGTTTCACTTATAATAATGAAACTCGGTTGAAAGCTAGGAGCAGTTTGATGTAGTAGTTTTTACATAATAAAGACTGTTTTTTGTGAAACCAAATTGTTTTACAGCTGAATGTTTTAACTTTCCAAGTTAATCTTGACTCACATGTTTTATTCTCACCATATCACTGCATTTCATTGTTTCAACTTTATACATACATTACATGAAAACAAATGTTAATATATACCATGTGTGCATACTGTTATACCCCAGTGAGCATTACACTGTTACACTTTGCGATATGATAATAGAAAATCACTGCTATCAAACGTCATATTTTCAAATTTCAGAATCAAAATGTTTTGACACTTCCAAAGTAAAACTTCTCAGAATATTCCCTGCACAGTGAGCACCCAACTGACTCCAGCCACAGTGAGTGCCTGATCTCCCAGCAGGGTGTGCAAACTCATTTTGAGACTTCAAATTTTGTTTCAATAGAGAAAGTTCTGGTTTCCAACCAATTTTAGCAATAATGTGTAACACCTAAACAATCACTTTAAGACTCCAAAGTACCTGAATAAATAAGTCAGTGTCTGTGAACACTGAGATCTGGGGCATCTGTTCAATGAGAAAAAAAATGGGGTTTCTTCCTCTAACATTCAAAATTGTGAGATTTTTGCTTATTTTGCTTTAATACTGGACAACTTTGGCCAGAAAATAAAAATATTTATTTAGCAATGCTACCACTGGGCAGTTTGTACCTGTGTTCCTGTCATTCATGTCACTGTTTTACAGAACTTAAGGTATTGAAGCTTTGCAACCTATGTAACTTGTTCATATATAAAATCAGAGCAACCATAACAGTAAGCTGGAAAGACTTTAATGTTTTGTTGTTAGACACCAGCAGATCCCTCCATACATCCATGCCCTTCCCCAAGGTTCTCATCACTGACTCTATCCCAATCTTCATTCTCTAAGAAATAAGACAAATAAAGTGCAAACCATGACTAAAAAGCAGCCCCAGAGCTTGTTATGAGACATGCAGGGTTCAACAGAAAATCAAACATCCTCAGAGAAACAGCCAGAAACCTGGTTTTGGGAAACTTATCTAGAGGTCATATTGGCATGGAAGGAGACTGAAGCCATTGCTGGAGCTGACTGGGAGTGCCTTGGGGCAGAAATTCTCCTGGCTATATCTTGTCATTCAGTTCCAACAAGTTCTTAGTTCTTTCCTACATTTACCACTTTAATATTTTACAGACGTCTCCTTTATGTAAATATTCCCTGGACATTGTGTGCTGTTTGTTTGCAGCAGGTTACTCCATGCACAGCTCCATGAAGTGCCTGCTGCTAACATTCACTGCTTCTGCCAACAATTCATGAAGCAAGCCACTATCTGCATATTCTCCTTTGGGCTACTAACAGGGTCCTCCAGTGCTCATTCTTCTGTTACTGCCACCCAGCCAGTTCCCTTTAGACTTTAAAACTCAATTAATAATCTGGGAGAAAATAAAAGCCATGTGGGACAGTTGTGCTGCTGGCATGTATCATCCTAAATCCACTGCAGCCAGGGGGCCGGATTTTGACGTCCTGTAACTGGTCACAACAGTGCCAATGAAACCAAAGCTCTTCCCCAGGGTCCTACCTACAAACACTCTACTTCCCTGCTCCATCTCCCTTTTTTATCTAATAAGAACTTGAGTTCATCCAGTCCTCTGGGCTGGCAGCTGTGGTTATTAACATGAGACTGTGATCACCTTAGAACAAATTTCTACCTGCAACTGCATTTGTACACACTTCTTTGGAGGTGCAGCTCCTCTCGTGCTTTTTAGCCAGATGAGAATTGTTTATTCTCAGCTGCATCTGCTGCAACAACAAAGAGATACAGAGACCTATAGCTCTCTTGGGCACCTGTGTCAGATGGCTTCTCCCTTCCAGGCCAATAGCTCAATACTCAAACCCCCACTCCTGACATGATTGCTACACTCACATCCCCTTGTTTGTCTTTCAGGTGTTTCATGAGTAGACCTGTTGTCCACTTCTGCTGGAGGACAGTTTATATTAGTGACTCCCTATTTATTGGCTGGTAGATGGTGCCTTAACTGGTCATAAGCTGCTGTTTCAGAAGGCTTAATAAACTCAATTGAACAACAGCCTAAAAAAGGAAATAAGAGATTTTACCGACTGGTATTTCTACCCCCTTCTGCTTTCTAAGAAAGACAAAATAAAAGCCAAACAAGCAGTGGCCCAAACTGGAGTGCATACACAGCCCTCCCCATTAACTCGGTGTTTGTCTGTGTTACCTATGAACCAACATGGTTTCAATTTAGCTTCTTATTAATCTCATGCATTTCTTTCAACTGCTATTTTAAAAATAGAAACTTCATGTTGAACATTTTAATAGCATTAAGTTTCAAAGGCAACAAGCTGCTGTGCTGATTTTTTTTTCCAAAAACTTTATTGCCAGATGTAAGTATGTGTGATTATTGATATTCTTTGTTTTCCCAGGTTTCTCTTTTCCTTATTAAACAACATATCTGTAGTAAAGCAGCTTCATGAAAGTTTAGTGATGTCCATGAGAAATCACTGGTCACCAGCACACAAATCCATCCCATCTAACTTCAGGCACTTTACTAAACTGCTCAAATTAGGAGTTTCCCTACCCTGAACACCCCTTACACTCAGTAGAAATGACTCCAGGACCACAAAGACTTTAGGTACTTAGATCTCATCTAAATTTCTGATTTGTGTTCTTTAAGTAACTACTTTTTCTTCACTGATTACCAAGGGCTCCCATGCCCACAGAGGAACTCGTCTCCAACTTAAATAATTCACTAAGAATCTTGTGCAAACTGGGATGAATCCAGATTTGGGGTCCTCAGCAGGACCAGCAAGCAGGCAGAAAACCTGCCAGGAGCACATTTATGGTTTAGCCCATCTATATAATTTTAAATAAAGCTAATGACTGTCCTGCAGCTGCAGTAGACAACCTCATCTAAGTGACTGCTTTAATGGTCTTTGTGTGAGAACAAATGGCAAATGCAGTCAACAGAAACACAACCAAAGTTTTGGTGGGTTTTGGTGCATGTCAGGTTTGTGTTCAGCTCTGCTCAGCCTTCTCCCTCTCTCCCTCCCAGAGGAAACCTCAGACCATGCCACAGAAGGCACTGGTTTCATAAAGAACAGGATGAACTTCTTCATGAGCAGAGACAGGTCTGCTAAGAAAAATGGCTATTAGGTCATGTGGGGAAATCAGGGAATGTAAATCAGCAGTGAATTCCCCACCCAACATTTTTTCAGTCTGTGGAGATGGCAGAGGACAGTGCTGCCCCTGGGGAACTAAAGGAAATCCTCACATACAGCTGTCAGTTAACTGGTGATCGGCAGTCACAGTAATTATAACATTTATATTAGCAGTTGAAGAGCTTTCCTTCCTACCCACATCTGATCATTCCCATCTCTTCAAAGAGGCTGCAGCCACATAAACAGAGGATTCAGCATCCAGCACAGCTTCTTCCAGCACCAGTAGCTCTGCTGAAAGGTTCTGGCCCTTCCCTCATCACCTCCAATAACTCATTCCCCCACCCTGCCACATGTTTCTTCCCTCATGCTAAATGCCAGATCAGCTGTTTATGTAGCTGTGCTCTGAGGGAGCAGAAGTTTCCAGTGGGGAGATGGCAGCAATAACCTTGGTTTCTATCAGAATTTCAAAGAGTTCCCAAGGGTCCTCACAAGGTAAAACAAAAACACCTCTTCTCCAAGCCTACAGCTTCCCTGACACACAACTGGGACAGGTAAAGGGAGCGTGTTCTTTCTAGTGTATAGGAAAAGTGCATCTAATGGGGCTGATCAAAAGCCTGCTGGAAATCAGTAAGTGGACTCCCACTGACTTCAGTGAGCTTTGGATCTGCTCTACAAAGCCAGGCAGCTGCAAAGGCTGTGAGAGTCAAAGGAAAATATTCTCCAAAGGAATGGTGGCCTTGTGGCTGAGGTACTGGCATGGTTTCAAGAGACTTGGATTCAGTCTTCAGCTCTACCATTCCTGACCCCATGCAAATCATTTCAGCTCTCCACACATCAGCTTCTCTTTTGTCAGCCTGGGTGTGCACCCTAAGGAGCTCACGTGTGGAGAGCTCTAGGGCTGTCTGAAACAGGAGACAAATGCCCAGAGACACCAGCACCATGTCAGCAGGTGGAACTCTTCCTCTACCCCTCTGTGGGCCTGTTGGACCTTGTAAAGACTATCCTCCTACCAACAGCTGGGGCTTCTGGCAGCCAAATGCAAACCATCTATTGTAATACTATTCTTCTGTTGCAGGAAACAAACTCTTCCAAGCAGAAGAAATTATTGAAAAAATAATCCAAACAAAGGCACTAATTAAGCCCCAGAAATTAAATACTGAAATAATTTTTACAGCATAAAAAGATCAAACTGCAAACAAGCTGCAAAAGCCATTACTAATTTAACATTCCATTATTTCTTTTTTTCCAAAGTGTGATTCTTTTCTTCAAGCCAACCATACTTTGCTGGGACCAAACCTTCACATTAGATTTCCTGTGCTGTGGGCTTGATGAGATAAAACACTTTCTTAGGACCAACAAATCACTTCATTAAATGGGCCCATTCGTAAATATGCTCAACAGCAATTAACATCTTGGAGTAAGGAACACATTTTGTCCTGCATTCCTCACTCAGGCAAGGCCTCCCCTCTAATACCAGGACTGCAGGAGAGGGTCCTGACTTTGAAGGACAGAGAGAAGCCATCCTGGCTCTCACCATTCCCTCCACATCAGCTATTTTGGTTCTTGTAAGCAGGAAAAATGAGCCAAAGGTTGGACAGAGCTGCTTCCCCTCAGTTCCCAAGCCTTGTGAAGAATGGACCATCTGGTGGTTTTCCAGCTGTCTCTCAAGACTCTGGAGAACCAGGATAATTTACAGCATTTCTTCCCAGCAGAGTGAACAGAATTGCTGGTGTCACTCAGGATCTGGGTTTCCTCAGATGCATTCATTCATCTTTGCAGTACCAGCAGTTTGTGACAGAAGTGTTCTCACTCCTGGGACATGGAGCAGATAGAAAGTGTAGATTGGAAAAATTGGAATGGAAATGGTTTTTTCACCCCCCTCACCCCATGTAAGGCTCTGCCTGGGAGTGAAGCAGTTTTAATACTAAACCCCAGAGTCAGGGTGGTCCCTGATGAACAAAGATATAAAGCAGAAACTGGAGATGCATTAGAGAGGGTTACTTGGGGTTTTTCTCTGCAGATATTAAACAAATACATTCCATTAAGATGCATTATAATTCTCTGTGTCTTGACAAGAGTACACAGGCACCATTTTGAAATTGTAACAATAAAAGACAATGCGTAATATTCTTCAAAAAACCCCCAGTTTTAGTCCTACTCTTGTTGAAATGAGCATTCTCATCTTGTTTGAGTAACCCGATACTACAATGCACTAAAAAATACAATATGCTAGAACAGAAAATGAGCAAGGATGAAGCAATTTATGTCAAGTCTGTGTCAACTTACCACTTAAACTACGTCTGAATACTTTATGGGCCTCTAACCTTATAAACAAATCTATGAATAATCATAAAGGTGCAATTCTTTAAGGTATTTCCGTCTCTGAAAAGACTCTCCATTTTTGTGGGGAAAATCTTCTCCTTGCCATTCAGAAGGAGCTAAATGAATGTGAGTATATGAACTGATTATAAAAAGCCTACTGAACTGGAGTAACAATAATGCCTCAGTCTTGAAAACATAGAAAGTAAATGCAATTTTACATTAAAGATCTGAAAACAAACTCAAGGCTAATATTTTCAGGGGAAAAAAAAACTTTGATCTCTTTTTCTTTCCAGGGGGGAGCCAATATCAACATGAGTGATTTTGTACTATATTCAGGAGTCTTTATGTGGGTTAATAATGTTAAAGTTATTCCACTGCTTTTTCAAACTTTTCTGGAATCAGCTCCTTGGTGAAACAGGGCCCTATTGAAGACTTTTGAATTTGCATAGCATGTGCAAGACATTTAGATTTATATTCCATGTTAGGCTTGTGTGTTTAGAGTTTACTCAGGCATATGCAATTCATTGGCTGTATTGTTATCTTCACAATGAACAAGCACACTCACTTCATCTGCAAGAAATACAGCTTTAAATGTAGAAAATTAAATTTCCATGAGAAAACGTGTTCCATGAAAATTTCCAGCAATAAAGACTTAGCTCAAACATACTAATGTCGAAATACTTTGATTTGAGCCTACCTGGGTACCGTGTGACTTACATAGCAAAGCCATAAAATCATTTGGAAATTATTATTACAAAAGTGCTGTTGTAATGAGAATTATTCACATGACAGTTCTCTCTAAAAGCCCTTGGTGTTCATGATCCTGTTGTGTCCTGTGATGAATTTGCCCACAGAAACTGACAGATTCCACCCTGAAGAAATGTTGATGCTGAACACAAAAAGTCACAAAAGAAACAGGTAGTCAGTGTTTGGTTTGATATCTGTGAGACACCACAGTTCATGTCGAGTTGCTGTCACCACCTGAGCGTGCTGGGGTGGTTTCCAAAGTGACACTAACACTGGTGTTACCTTATGTGGCTTCCAGGCTCCACACAAAGTGGGAACTGTGGGACAGGGCAGCACAACCAGGTGGCAGAAGGGTTTGGCTGTGGTGGCTGACAGTGGAAGGCAGAGGGAACGTTGCTGCTGTCACCCTGTAGGTCAGAGGATGCACGGCAGGAAAGACATCCATGAGAACTAAGAACAACTGTGAGTCAGGCAAAGCAGCATCTACAGTGAATACAGTGCATTAATTTGGGCAAAAAAGAAGAAGAAGGTGAGTCACCAGAAAAGCAGGCAAAGGGAGGCTGTGAGGACAAAGACATCCATTAGAGATAGAGGCTCCAAGAGCTGGAAGTGATTTTATGGTGCAGATAGCAGAAGGCAGGATCTACATCTCAGCAGATCTCATCTACTTCTTCCATTCAGAGTTTCCTTCCCAAATCCCTGATCCTGCACCATTACATTGAATGAAAGATTTGCCAACAGGATCAGCCCAACTACTGCAGAACACATGTGCTTTCTGCAGGGCAAGAGAAAGGAATTCATGGATCATAAAGTACTGACTACTGTGTGCTTTTCATTTTCATTTCTTTCATTAAGAAAAGTATTTGTTTTCTTACTGTTTCATTAAACCATAAAACTTTCCTTCAGGCCATTGGTCTTTTCTTCTCAAAGAGGTGGCTAATTTGGCTGTGGAGCTGATGGTCCAGAGAAGAATAAAATGCATATCTTCAAAAGATGTGAGAGATGTGCATTGCAGCACGATTTGAAACTGTCTTTACTGAGGAAGTATATCCATGAAATCAGGTTAGAAAACTGGATCAAAATGGACACATATGGATATATATTATGGTGGGATATATAACATCTGAATTTAAACCAAGGCAGTGCATCAGTCCTGAACTGCTGCCATTTTGGATCCAAGTGAAACTTGCCCAGGAGGAGCAGTCAGAGATTTTAATACCATAAGCATTTCAGATACTGAGCTCCCAGGGAGAAGTCAGGCAGCAGCTTTGCCTTCAAACCCACAGTCTCTCAACAATATAAATAACAGTATTAAAGACCATGGAGGGCTCCCTGCTCCTTTATTTACTACAAAATCACTCCAGGTCTGTTATTTGTACATCAGTCACCTGTGCCGTGCTGAGCAGTCCTGCCAATACAAGACTTGGTGGTTATTTCCAACTACACAAAATAAATCCAAAGGGAGGATGTGGGAACAGATGTGCTTGTTCTGACAGTGTTAGGGGAGAAGGTGGCAGCTCTGCTTCCGAGGGGGCTGCCACCGTGCCATGTACCTGGTGGTTTTTTAATATAAAGTATCTCACTGACTTCAGATCTTAGATGCATCTCAGACAGAGGTCAGTAAAGGGTCTGGGTTCTTTCTTTAATCCTAAGGAATAAAGCTAATAACTTTTAGTGTAAGCATTCCCCAGGACAACTCACTCCCACCACATTTGTGGGAAGTGGCTACTACAACATTAGCTGCAGATGACATAACTCTGCAGGTTACAAAAATTAAAAATTAAATCCAACAATTATACTGAAATAAGCCCAAATGTCTGGTTTGCCTTCGTTTAGAGACAGAGGTCAGCAGTAAAGTGTAATTATGGACATCTAATAAAGAATATACAAAATTTCACCATCATTCTCACATCACAAAATCTGGTGACTGCCTCAGCTATGACTAATAGCTTACTGTAAATAATGCCAGTGAAGCATCCCTTTGGATGGGTATTGGATGTATCCCTTTGGATACATCCTATTTTCCTCCAGATCATTAATGAAGAAATCATACCCATCCAGGCACTCTGACATATGGCTCATTGCTATCAATCCAAAAGGAGATGCTGTCATGCAAAAATTATCTTTTTTACATTCAATGTGTTATTTTTTTGTTAGCTGTGCTGCCCTAAACTTCTATAAACACAGTTTCAGTAACTACATCACAAATAGGTCAAAGACTTTTTACATAAAGAGATGGATTGGGGATGAGAAGAGGAAAAGAACTGTGAATAGCAAAGAAAGAAGAGGAATCATACAATGGGACATGGAAGGCTTACACATATTGGAAGAATGTAAGTAGAAACACTACAAGAAATGTCTCTAAAATAAAGTAACCAGCAATACAGGGAGTTGCTGGGTATCACCTCTGTTGGAGTGAGTCCTGAGGAGGTCACCAAGATGGTCAGAGGGATAGAGCACCTCTCCTATGAGGAAAGCCTGAGAGAATTGGGATTGTTCAGCCTGGAGAAGAGAAGCTTTGGGGTGACCTCCCTGTGGCCCTCCAGTACCTGAAGGGAGCGTCCAAGAAACATGGAGAGGGACTTTTCACAAGGGCCTGGAGTGACAGGACAAGGTGGGATGGCTCTAAATTGAAAGGGAATAGATTTAGATTGGATATTAGGAAGAAATATTAGGAAGAAATTCTTTACTGTGAGGGTGGTGAGGCCCTGGCACAGGTTGCCCAGAGAAGCTATGGATGCCCCATCCCAGGAAGTGTTTAAAGCCAGGCTGGATGGAGCTGTGAGCAACCTGGTCTAGTGGAAGGTGTCCCTGCCCAAGGCAGGGGGTTGGAACGAGATGATCTTTAAGGTCCCTTCCAACCCAAACCATTCTGTGATTGGAAATTGCAGCAAAATCCTATCCACATAGAATCAGTGTGAATTTTCCACTCAAACCATTTGCGTTGGAATTCCTGCTTTGGAAAGCAACAACTCCAAAATAAACTTAATGTTAATGAGAAGTAAATAAGAACATGCAGCACGGCAACCTGAACTGCTGATGAACTCATTACCATAAAGGGGAGGTTCATTGCTGAAGTTCCAAAACCAGCATTGCTTGGAGCCCTTAGAGCAGGAACACATCTGGGACAAAGCTGCTGGTGGTGTTGGGGTTCTCAGGGAAGATAATCTGACCCGATTTCAAACGTGCACAACACGAACCTGAACACCCCGTGCAGCAGAAGGCACTGCTGGAAAACCTTAGTGTGGAGCACTCCACCAGTGATGTGAGATTCAGGGACAGATGATAACTGGTAACATGAGGTTCTATCTATACAACTAAATGAAGTGTGCCTGGGAACATTCCTGGGCATGGAGGCCAGCTGGCACGGAGCAGCCTGGGTAACAGCCAGTAAACACCACCAACCTTCCAAAGAGGGAGGCTGGATGCAAAGAGCCCCTGGTGATGGCCCCGGGAACACGGCTGCTGCCAGAGCCTGCTCCACAACCTCCCGGGGCAGCGCAGCCCAAACCTGGCCAGGGGCTGTTCCAGCCCTTCACTGGGACGGGCAGCCACGCTCCCGGCCCAGGAACATTCCTGCACACTCTTTCATCTACCAGCAGGGAACAGCCAGCTCCTTCCTTCCCCCTCTGTGCCTAGGAGAAGCATTTCTCTTGTGTAGAACACATGTGAGCAGCCATTCTCACTGATCCACCCCTTCTCCCAATCCAAATCCTCTCCCCTCCTTTTCCCACGTGCCAAACATCCATGAGAAGGCTGGTAAAGTGATGGGAATGGTCTGACTTGAAGTGCTGGTGGTTTGCCTGCACTCTGGATCACAGAGTGCTGAAGGGCAAGCCCACACCATGAGTCAGGAGTGGTTATGCAGAGGGATAAGAGCATGGCATGCTTCTAAACCTGTCCCACCTCCTGTCCACACACAGACCCTACTGCACAAAGGTGTCCAGGCACACCTCATGGTTTTTTAAAGTCATTTAAGTAACACTAATAACAGGAGTGCTTTAAAACACAGTCTACCTCGTGCTCTTGGAGCTACAGATGGGTTGCTCCAGGAGCCTCACCACCTCAAGAGTTCTTCACAAGAAATGGTGCACAAAGCACATCCTGGGGCTCTGGCTGCAGACAGAATGCCTGGTTTTCTAGCAGCCATTATCTTGGTGCTCATAACCAGAGACATTCAAATCAATTTGACTGAAAATATATTTTGATTAATAAAAAGAAAAAGAATCCATTCTTTTGTTTGATTCACTAGAAAAGATGTTCATATTTGCTTCCACAGCAAGAACTTGGGTAGGAATCTTATATAAACCCAACTGTGTGCACATGTGTGTTTACAAACCCTCATCAGTTTAAACTGTATTTTCTGTCAAGAAGATAATTTACCTTCTAACCCTAATTAGCTCATAAACCCAAGTCTATTGAGAGTAAATGTGTATTGACAAGTATGTTGAGCGCTGGGAATTCACAAGGCTCCTGCTTCCAACTGGGATCTGTTGGTACACGTTGCACATGTAGGTTAAGGACTCAAGCAGTGCCTGACCTTTCCTTGGTTTGCTGCAATACACAGTGGGTTGCTAGAATTCACTACCAGGAAGCTTTTGGGTATGAGAGAGGAACCCAAGCTGAGATGTGCCAGTGACTCACAGATGAAAACCATCCATTCCAGAGTTGTTCTTAGTGCCTTGAATTGAAAGGAGTCCTCTCCCTTGCTGGAAGTCTTTGGACAATTCATGTCGGGAATTCCTGTCCACCCACAGCCACAAAGGTGGACAGTTTGTTTTGCACAGGCTCCCCATAGCGCTGCAGGGAAGTCTGGCAAATTCCCTGACAGAATTATCTCAGTTCTCTCCACCCCAGAGATGACTGACAGAGAGCCAGGTTTGGCGGGCTGGGCATTCACCTGCTGGGGAAAGACTGTCTAAAATGACCCTCGTTCTGTGCAAGGGCAGGTGCCCTCCCTAAAGCCTCACTGCCCTCCCAAGGAGAGAGAAACCTTACAGCCCAGAATGATGCAGAGACCTGTGGCTAAGGCAATGTTTGGATGTGTTGTCCCCAAGGAAAAGCCTCCCTGATAGCAGCTGAGATTGCCCTGGCCCTGCAGGGCTGTACCTGTTGTATCCCACAAGCCCAGGGCAGGTGCTACCGCTGTGGTTTGGTAACCTGAGAACCCCATGGATGTGCTGGTGTGAAACCCCACGTGTGGTGCAAGAGAGGGAGGGGCGAGGCCAGTCTTTCTGAGTCACTGAGGTCTGTGTCCTGATTTAGCAAGGAGAATTCGGAGGTTCTTGGGTTTTCTCTTTATACTTTCTAATTTTGTGAAGATTTCTCACAGTTTATGGCAGGCAACGTTGCTTTGGAGTACATCTGAAAACAGGCAATGTTTTAAAAAGAACCCTGAGCTTTAGACATTACTGCAGCCCAAAGCCACCCTTAAGACCAGACTAAGCCTACATTGACATCAGCAGATACTGCAGGATACTGCATCCTGATACAAGAGGATGTAGGAAAATAAAGTGTTGAGATCTACCCTAGCCCTAAACCTAACCCACAAAGAGAATGCCTGTCAATGCTTAGAGCATTACGTGCAGATGTTATGGCTTATCCAAAAGCACTCCAGGACTACCCTGTGGTGTGAATTCTGTGTGGTAGTAGAAAAATTCACTTTGAAAGCTCAGTCAGGATTCAAACTGAAGCACAGATGCAGATTCCCTCTTGGCAGTTGTACAGAAGGCCCCTGGCACAGCCTGTGGACAAGCTGCATCTGACCATCCAGGACAGATCTGAACAGATCACCTGCACGGTGCCTGCAGAGCCCAAATGCAGAGGGCAGTTTCTGGACTCCAGAGCTGTAGTTTGGCCAAAGCCCTTGCCCAAAGCAATCCACCCCCTGGCTCCATGGTGATGGCACAGAAAGGAGATGGGCCAAGGGCCATTGGGACACAGTGATGTGGCAATCCCCAACGTCTCACAGGCAAAGGGACAAGTGTGGAGCTCAGACAGAAGCTGGCAGAGCAGCAAAGGTAGCATGACTCTTAAATGTCAGGTTGGTACACAAAAATAAGCCAAGAAAGCAGGCTACAGGTAAATTTGAACACATCAGGCTGGAATAGGTGGCAAGTCCCAAGTAGGTGAGACCCCACTGTCTCATTATAACAAAGAACATCAGAGGATCAAGGGCAGTAATATCCTCAACTATCATATGTCAGAACCTATAGACTGCCAAATCAGGCCAATGCTCTTGGAAGACTTTACCCACAGAAAATGGCAGCACAGTGTGCAAAAGACTCCAACCTTCTCGGAAAACAGAGCTTTCCATAGCACAACAGCCCCCAGGCTTTGATACTGTTGTACCTTGTTTCCACATCTGTCCAGAAATGGACACTTTTGGGTTACAATATTTCCAGGACACAGCCTGGGGGCAAACTTGGAGCCTTGCACTTCCTGTGGCTCTTTCTGCAGGTTCTGCAGGTTCTTTCACAGTGGTCCCACGGACTTTTCCTGTATTTCCCAGCAGGATCACTCAGTCAGCATGAGCAGAGGTTGGGCTGACACACCCGAGGGAGGGCAGGCACTCAGACGTAGGTCTGTGTAACCATCTCTTTGAACCTCTAAGTCATTCACACAAGAAAGGAACTCTGACAAAAGCTGCAGAGTCTTCTGAACACCTCTCCAGGCAGCAGAACTGAAAGACAGACTTCCTTTCCTGTGTCATTACACACACACCCTGCCCCAGAATCGGAGTTTAAATCAAGGTCTTTGACACACATCAGAAACCTTCAGTGTAGAATTTCTGAGACACCAAAATCCTTAAAGACAGACCTAACACAGACAGTCACTGTCAAATCATTTAATTGCTTTCATCAATTGAAAGTATCTTTTGATTCAAGAACAAATGCTTAGCAAGAACTCGGTGAGAATAGACATAACCTTAGGGCTGAAAAGCAGAGCCACATGTAAAATTTTTCCCCTTACAGATAAACAGACCTGCTTTTTAAGTAGCTCCTGAGAAGGACATCTAAGCATTGCTCCTGTGAATAAAGCAGACAGTTCACATGACGACCAGTTCCTGCCTGCATGCATAAACCTCACGCCAGCAAATCTAATTGAAAATGATCTGTGATCTACCCTTAGCGTTCTTCAGGGAAAGAGCTTTTATCCCATCTTTTCCCATCTCTCCTCCTCCCCTCCAACCTGAAATGAATCACATATTGAATCAGCACAGCATGACTGTATTTGATCATGATTTATAGGGCACTGTCTGCCTTATTCAGTACGCAGCCTTTGGAGGGAGGAGGTATTTTGGACAGGGAAGAACAGGCTGTCAGCACTCAATAAATTATTGGTAACAGCCACTTCCTGAAGTAAAGACCGATAGAAGATCAGCCTTCTAAGTGGACAGGTGCACGGGGGTGTCTTACATCAACAGCTTGCCTGGCACATCATCCAAATTCTTCCTAACTACAATCAAATGTGGCACTGAGAGGAGAAAGGTTTTACTGACAGTTGTTAATAAATCAACTGGAGGAACTCTGGCCACTGCAGAGCCTGGGAAGGATGTGGACCCTGCTGCACAGTGCTGTTGGTAGCATAGATTAAGACAAATCTTTTGCCCTTGTTTGACAGAAGGGTGCAATATTATGATCAGCAAGACTTCCAAGTCTGCAAACTCAACATAAAGTTGCACGCAAAAAACACTGATGTAAGTTTTTATCATCTCTTCTCAGTCATCAGCATTCCCCAGCCTATTGTTTCCCTGCTTCCAACTTCCTTCTTTCCAGTTTTCTCCATGGCAAACAAGTCTAGCAGCAGCAGCATGTTCAGACTTCATTGCAGCTCACACATTGATACTGGTACATACTGATCTGTAACAGTCATGCTTAAATTGGTCCTGCACCATAAGAAAGACGTAGGAAACTATCCCCAGATGGCACCAGACTGGGATTTTTTTAGCTGTATCATACCAAAAAGAAGGGCAGTTAATCTGGTTTGGTTGTTCATGCTCTGACAGTGAAGCAATGACAGTAGATTGGACACTCAGGGCTAAGATGAGACTTCAGACCAGCTTCATGACAGCTGTGTGATAACTGCAAATTTCATCAATGATTTTTTTTTAAATGTACCAAACAAGGCAGATGAAGAGAAGAAGGGAAACAATGGGTCTGTCTCCTCTCCCTCATCACAGCTTTCCTGTGCCCAAGCCATTGTTTGAGTCAGACAGAAGCAGCACACCCAGGTGCTTCCAGGTGCACGAGGGCAGCTTACTCACTTCTGTCAGGGAGGGACAGTTCGCTCCTGTGCATCCCAAACAGCCTCCAGGCCATTGCAGCAGAGGAATTGGGCCTCTGCACGGCCTCTGCACTGGGGCTATTTTTGCTGAACACCACCAGAGGGCTCAGCACGGTACAATATACCAAAAGAAAGGTCCTGACCCCAAAGTCCTACACCTAGAAATGGTGATTTGTTGGCAAACCCTCTGATTAGATCTTTACAAATTGCAGTTCTTTTTAAAATATGCTCAATTTTCAGAGGAGTTCCTGGTTTCATTGCACAATTACCTGGGGATAATGATCCCCTGTTGCTGTTTAGAAGGTCAAAGCAGACTAACCAATGGCCTTAAACTATTAATGAACAATAGTAAAATGCATGTTGTGGGCTTCTCAATACACTTAACACCAGGACACAATGACTGAGAGCTGGTAACTCTTAGAAATTACTGGTAAAACTACATTCTGTCTACTTCTACTATGTATGGGCAACATATATGGACTAAGATCTTCTTCCCTGAAGCTACACATACATCCATTATTTACCTGTACTAAATGTGTCCAATTCCACCTATTCCATTGTATGTATGATTTCTGAGAAATCTTTCTTAGAAATGAATTTTTCATCCTGACTTCTGAGTCCTGTGTGATGTCTCTGACACTAAAAAGACAAAAGTTGGGCCCTTGGGGTCTTGTCAAAAAGCTAATGTCAGACAAAATGCTTGTAAGCTTTGATTGAAATACTTCCTCTCTCCCAGCACCAGCTAATGATTCCAAACAATTTTGTTAAGTGTATATTGCCCTACCTTGCAACAGATACTGTGTCAAGCAGGATTTATAGGTGATTTAACTCAATCATGCCTTCAAAGGAGCTTCAGCAAGCACCAAATGCTGTTATAAAGGGCAGGGAATATTCAGAGGCTGAGTCAGGGTTAAAGAGAGCATCTCTGATCACCAGAGTGATGAAAAGTGGTCAAGAATAGGAATTGCTGTAACTACTTGTCCCAAGCTATTATTTTTCATATTGGAACTGCCAGAACTTGCAGGATTTAGGGATGGAAATGACGGCTTACTATTCTGAGTCATCACCTGGTACTCAAAGAGGGGCAGTATTTTAATCAAAGCTTTTAAATAATTCGGTTTTACAACAGCATTTCCATAAAAGGACAGCAGTAGAGTGGAGGAATTGTCCACTGCACAGGAGAAAGGCCAAATAATCCCTGAATCCTGTGTTTGACTGTGCCAACAACTGATTTGTGACAGCAGGTAAATCCTTTCACTCCTCTTTTCATTTGTTTTCCTTTCCCACTGTACATCTGCCTTGTGTATTGGGAAAGAGAGATTTATGAGTGTCTTAGGGATTTAATGGTGCAAGCACTTCTCCTCTCCAATCTGCAAATGAAGATGCAAACCCCACCCTTTGGCTCCAAGGCTGCTGCTGCAGAGACTTGTACAGCACCTGCAGGACCTCAGTGGGGACTGCATGGGGAGCTCACTGAAGTAACAACTGGAAGCCACCAGCACTCTCTGTACAGAGGCAGTTTTAGGGAAACAGCACCACGGGTGTACACCCAGTGTGGAGGTGGAAGAAGAGATCCACATGGGAACAGAGCAACAAGTGCCACCACAAGTGCCTGCAACCCCCCATTCTGGCCACTGGAGAACAGTGACATGGCCGGTGTGCACAGTGATGGTCATCCACATGTCCCAGCTGTGCACTCCCAGTTTGTGACTTTTGTGAACCACAAGTGGTGTCTTTGCATTAAACAGTCTCGGAGGATTTTGAGTCTTGAATTTTCCAGTCTCCTGGGGCAAGTTAATATGACTTCTTCTAAAGGAAATACTGAAATATAATCCAGCAAGGCAATATAATGCAGTGCAAACTGGGGCAGAAAGAACAGGTGACATTTTCTGATCACTGAGTATCCAAGGTGATGTTTCAACAACTTTTCAGGAAACACAAGTTTTTGCTTCTGAAAGCTGAAGGCACTGAACTCCTTTAGAAAAGTGCTCAGAAGTTCACAGCTATGGCAGCCCTCCAGTGTCACCTGTTTGTAACCACTGGAACAATTCTGCTCTCAATGTGATTTCTCTGAAGCCAGTATGGTGTTTGCCTCAGCTGAATGAAAAGGAAAAGCAAAGCCCTCTCCTTTCCTGAAATGATGCATTTATTCACATGGATCTTAGTCAGATACTCCCTCCTTAGACAGTGAAAGCCACAAGTAGAAAGAGCTGTAAGGGGCAGGTCACCTGAGAGTCCCTCTTTTTATTCTCTCATCTTTTAGGTGACACTCGGTGGGAGATCAACTCCTCTGGCCAAGCCAGGTAACAGTATCCATAGATGTGGCAGCCAATTCCTCCAGAATTTTAACAGGATTTGGGCAGGATTAACATTTCTTCCGTCACGCAGGAAGTTTATGACAGAAAGAGAATTTAAACTTGAAACACCAATATAAAAACCTTAAATCATCCAAGCTATGCCTGTATACACTAATTCCACACTGAAACAAATCTGCAATAGATTCCAAAAGCACAGACCATGCAGTGCCAGGCCTGGTTAGGCCTTTCACCCACACTGTGCCACTATCCCTTTGCCATGCTTCTGTCCCTAATTTGACAAAGATGATTCCAGGAGTAAATTTCTTGCTCTAAAAATACACATACACAAAGTAGGACCAACAACTCGTGTGGTCTAAGCCGTGCTCAGCAAGACGCTGTATTTACCTCTCCAGCATTCCTGGAGAATGAAGACAACATTCTATCAGCATTCATCCTCCTAATCATAAGCCAAGATGAAATGTTAAGCCCTGAAGTAATAAATTTCATCCAACTGAGAGGGATCCAATTTAATGTATTCTGCACTTAACATTAGAGTCATCTGGAGATAAAGGACAGAGTTATCATTGTCAGGAAGAGATGAGGAAATGGTTTTGGTGCAGAGACTTTGGAAGGCACAAGCAGGAGCATCATGACCCCAGACTTGTCTATGTGGGGACAACTTGAGGACATTAATTTGAAGTCTAATTTGAATTTAGGAAGGTTTTTCTTTTAAAAAAATGTGTTAAATCCTTCTGAGAAAAGACTGGTTTCAAGTTTGTGACCACAAACGGATTTCTTTTTTTCACTTTCAAAACTAAATTGAATTGAGGTGTCTTTTATTTCTGAAATAACTTGTTCACCAGTGGTATAAAGTAGACTAATGACCTCACTTTGAATTCATGCCTACAAATAACACCAAGAATTCTTTTTTCTTCTTATATATGGAGACAAAATTTCACTTTCCAAATTTATTACAATGTATTTTTTTATTAATAATTATTAGACCACCAAGTCACAGCTGAGGTCAAGAACTCATTGTGCCAGGATTTATATAAACACACAGCAGGACTTCACAGGCCAGATTAGGGGCCAGAAGAGATGATTTAGAATGTTTACTGCTGATCTCTTTTTTAACACATGTCAAGTTTTCTACATATATTCCACTAACTTCTTACGTTTGGCTTGAGTATATTTTCCAAAAAGATATAATTCATTCCTGAAGAAGAAACCATTTCACACGGAGAACCCACTCTTCCCCTTGACAGTTTATCTCCCTCTAACTAACATTATATTTTAACAATATTCTACTTCTCATTTGAATTTGCTGAGGTCAGTTCCAAATCCCAATGCTTCCCTGTTACACTTTCTTGTCAAAAACTAAAGTACTTTTAACATGGGTATTTTCTGCCTAAGAAGTCTCTTTGCTGAGCAACTTCAACTATTTTTCCCCCCTGTAATTTATTTTAGGTTCTTATCAAAACATAAAACACAGCAGGGCTTGTGCTGTAAATAGAAGCAGTGCAGCCTCAGCTCCTATCCATCACTGCATTTAATGGTTATCACTGATTTACATCGTGGGGAACTGTGGCCCATGTAAACACACGGATCTAGGGATGGACAGGGTCTGTCTGTTCAGGTTCTTTCTACAAACTAAAGCTACTGCTACCAGGAAAAGAGGGTTATGGCTTTACATAAGTGTGTCTGTGTATTAAAATATGGATGTGTGTGCATGTCATTTAACTGCAGCTCTGGAAAACTGGGATATTGTCACATACATTGATTCATAACCACTTAACAGTGGCCTCAGCATGATCCAATCTGGATCCCATTGCAAGTAATAGATCTGTCATTCCCTGTGAGTTTTCAAACATAAATCCTGTCTGTGTTCCTTCCCTCTCTCTCAGCCATGAGGATTGCATCCATCGGTGCGGAAGCTCTCCAACCTCAGGCATATTGTGAACATCAGCCACTGGTAACCAACTGGGAAATGGGACACACAAGGAGACCTTGGTGCAGGGAACTCAATTTAGGAAGTGAGTAGGAGAATCACAGCAGATCATGGAGCTGCTTCTTGCCTCACATACACCCACAAACACAAACCAAATAAATCCCATGCAGATCAACTAAAATTCAATTTTCACTGAATTATGAAAAACACACAGTGGACAAAATGAGAGTAGGTTTAGATTCGATATTAGGAAGAGATTCTTCCCACTTAGGGTGGTGAGGCCCTGGCACAGGTTGCCCAGAGAAGCTGTGGCTGCCCCATCCCTGAAAGTGTTCAAGGCCAGGCTGGATGGGCCTTTGAGCAACCTGGTCTAGTGGGAGGTGTCCCTGCCCATGGCAGGGGGTTGAACGAGATGACCTTTAAGGTCCCTTCCAGCCCAAACCCTTCTGTGATTCTATGAAAATCACCAGGGCTGATGATGCTGACCCAGCAAGCCCTTGCCTTCAGCTCACGGCATTCTCCAGTGCCTGCCCCATCATTCTCACTGGAAGAGGGAGCATCTGGAGAGCAAACCCTATTCAACTGCAAGATACTCAGCTTGAAGTGTCTCCTGAACCTGGGATTCACAGAAGGTCATTAATTGAAATGGTAGCATACTACAGCCCCAGATTAGGCTGAGATGTTTAAAAAGCTACTCACACAGTGAGCAGGGAATTTTGGTTGGCGGAATTCCCAGAACAAGCTGAGGGCAGGCACAGAAAGGCTGCATGAGGCCAAAGCAGCTCTAAGCTCAAACCAAAGGTCTTCCTTTTGTGTTCAGCATCATCAAGGTTCCTGCCCTTGCTGCAATAATCAGAGGGTGTTTGGCTCTTAACCTCAGCTTGAGGGTCTGCAACTGGACTCTTTGCTTCTGACCTGAGTGAGGGCAACCACGAGTTACACTCTACTTCTCTCTCTTGGATGTGGACCTCAGAACTTGACACAGTACTCCAGGCATGCCCTGTCTCCAGTGGAGAAGCTGAGAGGTTTAAATGCCACCAGATGTTAAATTGCAAGGCTTGCTCCCAGGCTTCTGGCTCCTGAAACGAGTTCTGCTGCAAGGGGCTGGAAAAGGTTGTATAATGAATAAAACATGGATTTTTCAGAAAATCACTACACGTGCCATAGGCTGTGTCCTCACCATCTTCTCTATTCCCTAACCATCACCAGCACTGAACTCTGCTATGAAAAGCTGGGTATGGTGGGCACTTTCACCCAAATTTCCCCTTTTTTGAAGTTCTCTTTGCCGTGTTGTGGTTTTAGTTGCTCTGATGATTGATTTGTGTTTAATGAGCTCATGTTATTGGTTGAGATTTTTCTGGGGTGAGTCATGCGGGTTTCATTTGGTAAAATTCATGTGGAGATATTGCCATCTAGATCAGCACCAGATTAGCTGAGAACTCCAGCTTCAGCTCACCTATTTTAACTTTCCCAGGTGAAGTCAACTTTCTGATGAGGAAGATAAATGTCTGCAAAGTAAATATTCAGTTAATAAGGTACCTATTGTACTGCTGATTGTGATGACGTGGTGGCAGCCGACAGTTTTATTTAACATGATTTAACTACCAAGCGATCCCAATGATATCCCAGGAGCTTGTTAAATGAAAATAACACCGTTCACATTTGCATCTACATGTGCAAAGAAAAAAAAAAAACAACACAACAATAAGAAAGCTGCTCCTAGGCTGACAGCAGCTGGAATGATGTCATTTGAATTGGTGACATTGAACTGCCACCATAGCCATGGAAAGGCAAGAGCTCCACAGAGCACAGCCCTGTGGTTCTGCTCCAAAGGACACAACATTGGACTGGGAAACCAAGACACCTATCTCTGAGTCCAAACTTTATCACTTCTCTGGCAAATTACTTCACCTCTTCATGCTTCAATCAGTCCATCTGTTGGAAGGGGATAACAATGCTGAACTGTTTTCCCTGGTGCTTTGAAAACTGGTTGTGCAGGGAAATACATGAGCCAGATTTTGCTGTATTTTTGTGTAGGGCTTTTTGTTGTTTCAGATTTACTCTTGGTATCTGGGCCAGATTAGCTGCTTGTCCTCTTTCTATGGGTTAGGGATCATTTTAAGGACACAAAATTGCTCAAACTGCAGGGGAGGCAGAACATGGTTCCACATTAAAATGTCATTAAGCTGATTGAGCAAGGTTGCTGATTTCTGTAGGGAACAAACCACACCATCAAAGGCCACCTGTCACTAAAGGCAGCTACAGTCCTTTCCTAGCAAGGCTTGCCTGTCCATTTGGTGACCCCATTTTATCATTTTACACTGCAGCCTGAAACAGGCCTTCTTAAATTCATTTTCTGAGTTTGGAATGGTACAGTTTGCATCCTGAAGATCTGACAGTCTGAACATAAAGGAGGAAGAGTGAAAGAAGTGATATTTGTCACAGTTAGAGGATGAAAAGTCTGCCCAGGGAGTTTGAAGCATCCCTGCAGAGTGCCCTGCTCTCTGCTGTGGTCATGTATCTACCAGACCCCACCAGAGATGCAACAAATTTAGAAAATAAAATAATTTTACTAAAAGATTAGCATTTCATTAGTCACTTAAGTAAGAAACCATCCTAGCTGGCTTGTCCAAGGGCCTCTAGGAAGCCCATGGCAGAGCAAGGCCATAAACCCAGATCCCCAGGGTATCTTTCCCTGGCCAGCCTCCCTCAGAGCTGTGAACCAGGGCTCTGGGGGCACAGCAGATACTCTTGTGATTGCTGAAGCAGCTTGTTTCTGCTTACATTTTTCAGTACTTTTCTTTTTTTAATCACATTGTGAGCCCAATGATAGATTAGTGCCAAAGAGCCTCTAATTACATAGTAACAGTAGCAATTGCATAACCCCTTCCAGCTCCCTGCAACAGCTCAGCTCCACACTCACCAATGGAATGTCACATTTTTCCATGCTTTAAGTATCTCTTTTCACTAATGCTGCAGCCAATTGCTTCTAATATTGCAGAAAAGAACAAAAAATGCTGGGATTAAACCTCTACAAGTCCTAATAGCGTGTTTACAATAGTCTTCAGGTTCACTCCTAACCACTAGGTCTGTGACCTTCTAGTAAATTATACTATACTGGAAGATTTTAGCTGCTGTTCCAGCTCCACTGTAAACATGTAAACTTGAGCCATCTGTGCTTTTTTAATATTTCCTGTAAAGCCTATCACTACTCCAATCTGCCTTTTCAATTGGCGGCACAAGAAGTCATTGTGTGCTAATTTTTCCCAAGGGCACTTGATGCACTTTATTAAATAGGGTTTTTTCTTCCTCATTAAGGCCTTTCCACAACAATAAAACTATATTTTGGATACCCAGGCCAGCAGGCATTGGGCTGTTTTGTATGAAAAAGTGATCCCAGCCACGCTACGCTTTTTCCAAAGAACAATATGGAGGGAAAGAAAGTTTTTTAAGATGTTGCAACTTTTCCTTTGGGGGGCCTGTGGGGAAAGTGTCTTGAAGGCAAGACAGCAGATGATGGAAGAATTTGGCTGAGCATCCCAGAAACAAAGGCTCGGATTCTTTCAGAGGCATCGAAAACTTGCTGGGTCAGACACTTCTCACACACCTCAAATTGCTGTTGAGTGCTGGAGTTGGGACTGTGCAAGGGGGAACTGAAACACCAAACAGGATCAGAGCTCTGGTTCAGCTGGTTCAGTCTCTGAGAGCCACATGCCAGATGTTTCATAGGAAAATGTGAGAAATCCTACTGTGGAAGCACCAAGGTTCCAGGCCTTCATAAAGATCTTTATTTTATTTTATCCCCTACTACACCTTTAATCAAACTAATTTGTCCTCCTGTCCATTGTCATAAAACCTGCTAAAATATTGCTTGCACTGTAGAAACTGTTTCAACTGGCCAAGGCACTGAGTACGGAGGGCGAAAAAAGTGGGATATTTTTTTGCAGTTTTATACTAATTTTAAGCAATTCCATGCCAGAATAAGTAACTCTCAAAAAAGCAGTACAGGATAAATTGGAAGTATACATAGGATAATTTGTGTCAGAGGTTTCATATTATTTCATTTAAAATCTTTGCCTGCATTTAAAATCTGGAGTTATTTACTTTTTGGTGATTTGACCTATAATCATGGTAAAACAGTTTGGGGGATTTTTGCTCATGTTAGTTTAAGCAAAGTTTAAGGTCACAAAGGACCCAGGAGTTTGATCAGCTGCCTCATACAAAATAAACTGTTTATCATCTTTTTTTCCCCAAAACCCTCTTTATTTTCCTTAAAAAATATTAGTGACCCACATTCCACACTCACTGTGGGTGACTCTGACATACCCCTGCTCAGAGCTGTGCCAGGAGAGGAGGCTGCAGCAGGTGTTCAAATACTAAGCACTGCCCATAAATTTAATCTGACATGCTGCTCACAGAATGCTGGGCAAAACAATTGAACCAAGTCCCCACACTTTGAAGCTGCAGCTCCAAAAATCACAGCTGAAAGGGGAGGGAGCTTCCTAGCAACAAAAATGCATCCCAGCCTCCCAGCTGAAGCGTGTGTGTCGCACAACACCTCGTGGGTCCACAGGGTGGGTTTTGGGGAAGGGGGGGGAGGCTTAAAGCTTTGAATTTGGTCATTTCTTTCTCAACTGGCTTTTAGTTCTGATCCTGAGCAAGAAGAAAGGGATCCTTGTTTGATAAGAAGGGATGATAACCTGCACCCAAGCCAATAAAAGGGATTAACCCGAGACTGAAGGCTCAATACCGGGTTCTGGCCGATGCATGGTTCAATTAGACTAAAAGCTGTCCTCCAGCATTAAGGCAAGTTACCTTCATTTTCAGCTTCAGTGAAACAGACCCCAGATGACAGGATAGGCAAACAAGGACTTTTTCACTTTTCACAATTGCTTTCATCCTGCATCACCAATATTATTAGACTTTAAAGAAACTGGGAAATCAGAGGAGTGTTCAAAGTAGGTGGTCTCTGCGTATTCATTACATCCGGGCACATCAGGCTGGCTAACGTGTTTTGTAAGCCCAGCAATGTGGCTTGCAGTTCATTTCTTCAGTTCATTTTCATTTTCACCTAATAAAATCAATTTTCAACCCAAAGTGATGGCCTACAGATATTACTTTAGAAGCTCAGGATGTAAACACTTCAGATGGTCACGCACCTCCAGCAACACCCAAAGAAGGGAGCCTGTTCCTCCCAGGCAGCCTGCTTTTATCCCATGCACCTGGGTAAATCATGGAGAGGAGTGTCTGGCTCTTTTCAGCAGCAGGGGTCAAAATACTTTGAAAAGAAGAAACAAAAACCCATCGGGATCATGACAGACTGACTTTTCACACACGTGGAAACGGAGGCACGGAGGAACACGGCTCAGCTAAGGTCACCCCTGGCTGGACAGCAGAGCTGGGAAGTGCCAGGCACAGGTCCAAAGCACTGCTCTGTGTTCTCTCATCCAGCTGCCCAGGTCTGAACATGGCAAGCAAGACTCATCTGTGGGTTTACCTTTCAGACTTTCATTTTTGTTTTCCCCCTGGTGTAAACAGAACGAACAAACATCGGTCTGGAGCACCGGAAGCCCGTTTATGGGCAACGTGAACAACTCCTTTGCTATTTCCCTAATAAATAAAGCTTGCAGATGGTTCCTGGAAGTACAACATCTCCATGTATGCCACCACAGAGTGCCTGTTGACATACTCCAAAATTCAGAAAACAATTAATATGTTTTCTCCCATATTTCCCACGGAAGCTGGTGGTATGGAGCCTTGTCCTTGCTATGTGTACAGGGGAGAGGGGGAAAGGATCAAATGAACACCATGGTGTTGTAAGCACTAAAAACGGCTCAGAAGGGGCAGTTGTTTGTAAAGAATTAAATCAAGAAAGGACAAATTTAGAGGTATTTATTTAATAGGAGGCTGTGCTGACCATTCCTGGAAAAGCAGCAATTGGAGAGCTTAGAAAACAGACTGACCACAACTGGAGTGCTTTCCACTCACAGTTCTGTAAAATGATTGCATGGCAAAGATCCAAACTTTTGATATGCAGGAAAAATATGTTGGAAACTTAAGCCATCCTGATAGCCCAGGGCAGCCTGTTTGCTTGGATTTTCTTGGTGTAAATAGAACCACCACACAACAGCTCAAGGACTGTCCAAGCGAGACTGCCAAAAGAAACAGTTATTTTTCATCCAGATCATTCCAGAAATTCCTTTTTCCTTGGCCTGCAAGTGGAACAAACATCCTATTTGCTGGAGCATCCCTACTGCTACAGGCAGGACTTGGGTATTCCATATTAATCAACAGTCATCCTGCCCTGGGCAAAGGTTGCTGACTGCAGTGTGTGGGAAACAGGAAAAGCAGCTTAAAATAAAGTTGTGGGGCTGCTTGTTTCATTCAGGCAGACCTGTCTGTGAGAAAAAGAATTCATGAAATGTTGATTTATTTTTTTCTAACTCTTAAAACAAATGGAAGTGCGAAAATTCGCTGGAGCAACACTGTTTTTCTAGCCTGTCATGTAAACACCCCTGAGATTCCATCCATGCAGTTGAACTTTCAGCTGGGTAGTGGTCAGAGCAGAAAGGTCACCACACCCAGGGCTGACCCTGAATGAAACTGTGCTAACTTTGACTTTCTCCTTGCAAAGCTTCACAACAAACTGCAGCTTAACCCCTCGGAGGTGGCTTCATTTCACTTATCCATCACCACAGGAAAAGGAATCACTAACCCAGAGCAGCACTGGGCTACAAGAGTGACACAGGACCAAGAGACCCTCAAACTTCAGGTTGCCCAGAGAAGCTGTGGATGCCCCTTGGTGGAAGTGTTCAAGGCCAAGCTGCATGGGGGTCTGAGCAACCTGGGCTAGTGGGAGGTGCCCCTGCCCAAGGCAGGGGGTTGGAATAAGATGATCTTTGAGGTCCCTTCCAACCCAAACCATTCTATGATTCAATTCTGTCATTTTACACTGCACCATTCACCACCACCTCTCTCTTCCTTCAGGCTGAACTACTTTTTTTTTTACTAAATATTCAAAGTATCTCATACTATGCAACCTTTGATCACAAATTTGCGTGAGTCTTTTTTACTTTTGAGTCTTTTTTACTTTTAACAAAATGGACTCTACTCACATTTTGCTAGTTGACCCTCAGTATAACACTAATATTTGCATGGTGGCTGAGATACCAGTCTAAACTGGGAATAAATGGATGCTTTTTACATGACATACACAAGGATTAATCTTTCAGAGAGGCAAAGTAGGCAGAGGAACCAGTGGAGGGTGCTGCAATAACAATGGACACTACAGAAATACTGCAAGTGCTGCAGAGCTCCTCATGGCACAGACACACAGGGCTTGAGCACAAATGGATCAACCTGACTCCTGCAACCACCAAATGGAATTGGGACCACAAGAAGCTGCTCCTTAAACATCCATCTAACAGCCAAAAGCCCCTGAGCAGAAAAAGTCTAATCTTCATTTTTAATTTGACAATCTCTGACCTGTAGCCACAGCAATGTGGTCCAACTGTATTTTAGTGGCAGGGACACAAATAATAGCATGACCCCCTTCATGTTCCTTCAGCTTTCAGGCTGAGCACATAACCTGCTGCAGAGGTACAAAGGTTAAGTGCAGCAGTGCTACAAACAGATGAGCTTGGGTCTCAGAGGACACCTACAGAAATATTCCTGTCCTTTGACCTTTCTCATGGATTTCCCCAGCCACCCAGCAGTCTGAAACTTCCTCAGTAGCTCTGAATTCCTGGCATTATCAGAAATGACAATTTTTGCCTCCCACAAGAAAGTGCTGAATTAACTGGGGTTGTTTAAAAAGTTCCCCATTTTAAGACTCTGGCCTGGGGTCTTATTTTTAAAAAGAGGCTGTTCAGGCCTAGATCTGTATTACAGCTACATCTAAATAGGAATAAGAGTGCCTGACTCCAGGACTGCAAATCTGTTCTTTTGCTTTGATTTTAAATCACCACCAGTACTGTGTTTTAGTACTGTCACTGCCTGGCCTTCTGTCATGCAGCCTAATTCTTCAGTCTCCCCAGGGGCTGAACTCCCCCCTGTTATCAATACTGTACTGAAGTGCAAACACTCAGATGACCTTTAATACAAGAGTCAGAACTGACCCCTACATTTCTTCATGTTGTCAAACATCCAGAAGATGCAGGACTAATAGGCACACTAATGCCCAAGGAAGAAAGTGAGAACTTCAAACTCTTCTTAATGGAGTTAAAACACATTCTTAAAAAAAAAAAAAAAAAAAAAAAATCTCTGAGAATGCGGCCTTTCACTAACACAAACAGTTTCAAAGAATGGTTGTGGCACAGAAGCAGTGACTGGAAAATCAGAAAATCTGTATAAGAACTGTTGTCATAGTGGATTTCCCATAGGGATTATTTTAATCTAGGGAAGCCATTAAAGACATTGGTTTGACTGGAGGGTCTCAACTTTTTTTTTCTTTCCCCTCTCCAGACACATACATCAAACTCTATGGATCTGTCAAGTTATCTCCAGTGCTCACTGGAAAATCTGTGACAGTACTAAAAAGAAAACATTTGATGGTCTTGTGAACTGTGGAGAGTTATCAGTATTAAAGTGTTAATAATGGCATAATCTGAGGCTGATAATTATTCCTCCAATTCGTAATGCAATTTAGCTGCTTAGCACATGGCAGTTCTGATGCAGACCAGATTCACTGCAAATGAATTGGGGGAAATTGTCCTAAGAAAAATAAAAAGTTTCTGCATTTCAAAGCCCAAACATGACATCCAGGGCGCTAAAAATGCAAGGAAAGGAAGGTGTTTAGTACCAAAATTTTACAGGAACAGATCTGCTGAGAAGGAAGCAATAATGGCATTGATTGAAAATAAAATCAGCCCAAATGAGGGAGAAGACCGAACTCAGATACAGTTCAAGGCTCATCCAGCTAATTCAGTTGGGAGCAGCAGCTTTGGGGGATTCAAGGGGAGAATCCCTTCCTGCTGGTCCCAGGGTGGGCACTCCAGAGTGCATTCAAGCCACTTCATTCTTCTGCATGTGATGGAGATGAAAATGTGAAAGTTGTCACTAAATCCAGGTGGAAAAAAAAAGGGGAGGGGAGGGCAGAAGTAAAAAAAAAAAATACCAAAAATGAACTTTCTGGCCACAGTATTAATTCAGCCCCATTATACATCCTGTATACTGTAAAGCATAGATTAAATAATAACAGTCACATGTTACATTTAACAAGGAAAACTGGACTGGAAAATGCCTTCTAGTCTCACCCTGTGTATGTGCACCACGGCTGAGTCAGTGATACAAACCATGTATTCCAGACCCCCCTGCTCTGAACTTTGGACTCCTCAGCTTTCCCATTATCCCAGCACTGACTGTTTTTATTTAAAGTATAGAGGGATTTCTAAGAACTGCAACAGCTCAATGACTTCTTTCATTCATTATAAAGGTACAATGTTTTAGGAATCAACACCCAGTGCAGCTCTGATGGAGGCAGCAGTAAATGAAACATTTTTCTAACTCCAGCAGCCTTCACCTGGGCACCATGAGCAGACCAAGGCACCTCGCATTTGGGAAACAAGTTTCTTGATGGAAATTCAGTTCCTCCGAGAACTTCCACCAACAGACCTTAACTGGAAAAGCACTTACACAAAGGGACAACACGATAGTGAAAGAAAGTAAAAGAGGCAGGCAAGTAAATCTGCTTGGTCACAAATTTGTTCCTGTAACATGGAAAAGACTTTTCATATCTGGCCAACAGCCCTGGAAATGCCATAGGAGGCACTGAAGCATCACTTTTTGTGCTTCTAGAGTTGGAGGCATCTAAGAGCTTTAATAGACAAGCTCAACTTGAGTTCAGAGAATCATGAAATTATTCAGGTTGGAAAAGACTTTTAAGATCAAGTTCAACCATAAACCCAGCACCACCAAGTTCACAACTAAACCGTGGCCCTGAATGCCACATCTACTTGTGTTTTAAATACCTCAGCTGAAGCCCCTTGAGATATCATTGAAATTAAAACCAAACCATATTTATCAGTAAACAGACTCAGAGATAGATTGTAACACTTTCACATGTAAAGGTTTGCTTAAAAATTGTTTTGTTTTATTCACTTATCACAGTTAGTATTAGTGGTCAAACCTTTGACTCAGATGTAAATTGGACCAATGGGGCTCAATCTTTTGTAAGGACACAGAACATTTCAAATCAAGTCTCCTCAACCCTACAGCCCCTAAAGCACACAGACCCCCCAGGAATGGGGACTCCCATCCTTCAGAGAGGGGAATCCCTCACTACACATTTCCAGTGTGTGTCACTGTGGTCCCTGTGTGACTCAGCTGTGAGACACAGCGTGGGAGCTCCATAACTGTAGTGTTGGTAGGTTCTGATCCAGCCTGGGGATCCAAATAACCCCACACTTTATGAAAAGAGAGACACTCCTTGCCCAGCTCTATTGAAACAGGTTTTTACTTTCAAGGGGTGCACAGATGTCTTGATCCTGTGAGATTCTATGACATTTAATCTCCTAAATGTTGATGTTCCTTTTGAAATGGGCCTTAACCATTAGATACTTTTGAGAATGTCATCCTTCATCTTTAAATTTGCTGTGACCACACACAGTCACCACAAGTATTGCAGTTCCATGACCCAGGATATTCTGCAGACATCAATTACGCCGCTTTCTTTCCTTACTCAGGGCTACAAAACAAATCTGAAGTTTCTTGCTTCAGAGGCTTTTCAGAATGTAAAAGTTTCATTAAAACATGAGGAGGAAAAATGTATTTTATTCATGCTGTCATAATTCAAAATCCTCTCAGACTTTCCAAAAACTTCACCTTAGGGCTAACACCAAGCATGGAAAATTTCAGAGCAAAAAGAATTTGAGAAAGTTATTAGCAAAAAGTTATTAGCCGAGAGTGGGGATTAGAACTGAGCCTTAACAACTGCGTTTGCTATTGCAACTACTATAATAATTTTTACACAGGGGCTGCCCAGCAAATGAATTTTCCTAAGGCATTGCAGTCAAACTTAGCAACACGATGTTTGTGTGCTGCCTTACATCTTGCCAGCTCGTCCCAGCGAACGCGGCGCGGCGCTGGCACGCCACACAAACCAGGGACTCTCGGATGGGCTGCCATGCGCTGGCCTTAGCTCTTTGTTCCCTTCCCAGGCATGTGGGAAATAAATCATCTGAAGGCAGCTTACAGAAGTTTGCTGCTTCTAACAGGCATTATCTGTTCCACGGCACAAGCACAACAAACCAATGGTGGGGTGTACCAATGACAAGGAGAACGGGGATGAAATCAATATATTGACAACCAGGAGCTCCTGTGGATCCTCACCTGGCACTGGTGACTGGGGAATCACAGCTCACCAACAGTATCAACAACAGAAAATCTCTGCCCGGTCCCTGTTATTCGGCCACTGAGTTTGTGCCCTGAAGCCTGAAGATTTCTGTGTGTTTCAAAAGCTGAGAAGGGTTTTTCCCTGCTCTTAACACCATTACTGGTAATTCAAAGAGTATCAGACATAACAGCCTGCCAGAGATAATGAAACTTTCTGCAGAAATATATCAAGTTTGGAGTTAATTTGGTTTCAGATCTCACTAGTCTGAATCTAGTAAAAATTTAAGGATAAAGTTCTCAAGTCTCTGTAAATTCATTGTGCCTCACCTATAACATCAACATCTTCAAAATGATACACTTTGGTGAAAAGAGCAAGCCCCTTTCCATGGGCATTACTTAACTGCAATGTCTATTTATTTGGTATTTCTTTCTGTTTTCCTGCATTGTTATAGAAGTGTAAATCCTACTTGAAAAATCTCCTTTTACAGGTTAAAAATCTCCAAAGACTTATAAGCTGATGTGAAAGATTGACTTAATTGAGCAGTATATTTTTGATTTACTAAAGAAACCTTAATCCTTTGACTAAACTGATGTATAGATTTTAGAGAGATTAGCAAATCTAAAATGTATTAAATTCCAGGGCAATAAAACCATCTGACTGTAAGAACAGACATAAATGTAAAACTATGTGAAATGCAGCTCATGTTGCCAGTTACTGTGGGCTCTCATTATTTTTGGGCTCTCTATTAAATTCCTGCTGTAGTTGTTATAATCATACGTTGCAGTAAAAGTACTTACAGAAATGATATTAAACCTACTGACATCAGTACAGAAAGCCCATCATCCAAGCCATAGACCCACACAGAGAGCTCCTTTTCCTGCAAAATTTCCATCAGGAGTTATAAGTGAGCAAAAGATACAAGAAGAAACACATTAAAAATATCACAGGATACATTACCAGCACCAAGTTTTGCCTGTGCCACTACAAAGACACAGGGAACAGCAGTTTTAATTAAAAGTTATACTGGCATGGGGATGGAAATGGCAGCAAGGCCCAGGAAAACTGGAGGGCTGCCAGCTTTCCAGAGGTCAGAACACGTGGGGAACCTGTGCTCCAGTTTGCAGCTAAAATCAAGAGAGCAACTGGAGGCTTTCTGCAGACCTGACAGCAAACACTGCCCAGAGGAGCAGCAGGCCCTGTGAACAGGAGCCCTGGGACACGCACACTGCTGAGTACAAGGTTCCTTGCATCCCATGGGAGTGGAAACCACACAAATACCTCAGACAGGTGCTGTCCAAGAGCCAGACAACATCTCCAGCTATGATCCCTCCCCTAAACACCAAATAACTGCCCCTGTGCTTATTTTTAAAGGTATTTTATTTGCATCTGGAGCTGTCTGCTGACTGATTTCTTCAGCATTCCCTGCTATGACAATGGCTAGGAAGGCAAGGGGACTCAAGGCTCAAAAGTTAATTCCCCAAGGCTGCCAGTTTATAGATGTGGCACATAAAATATAATATTCAGTAGATACACCATGTTATCTCTAGCAAAAAAATCAATCAGTGCTGAGGAAACTTTTCAGAAAAAAGCACTGGCAGGTAGAGTTGCATTCCTGATGCATGGCTGATGTCAGGACACCTCATGTTGGGAAGCAGTGCTACTTGGAGGATAAAGCACTGGCCAACACTCCCTCCTCCACTTTCTGTGTGTCCTTGGGACTTCCAAGCCTCTTTCCTTCTCTCCTGTCTCATGGTCACTTGGTTTTTCCAAAGTAGGACCTGTCACTACACAGATGCACTATGGCACTATGAATTCCTCATGCCAGCAAGGGCCCCTCTATTCCACTGGAATGTAAATAAACCCCAGCACTTCTCCTGGAACTCTGCAAGTTGAATAAAGCACTCACACAGCCCCACCAGCAAAGCACATGGAAAGGCAGTAAGGGATTGATTCCGGTTTGTCTTTGAACTTCCTGTACCCTCCTCATAACCTTCCAATCCCTTATTTATTTATTTTTTTAATCTTTTCACCAAAACCCATGTTGGAATACAGAGGAACCAGAAATGGGGCACTAAAGAAAAGCAAATGATTAGACTAAAAATATCCTTGCCAAACATGCAGAAAAATAAATAGGTGGAAAATAAGCCCAGCTCTCCTGAGGGCAGAGCAAGGCAGCATAGGCTGACGGGTCACAGGGATAGCTGCAGTAATTACATTTTACATTGCTTTAGGTTTCATTTATGCTGTCAAAACTGTTTTGTCACACTGGATTTTTTTTAATGCATTTCAGATTTTGCTAATCTCTAGAAAATCTATATCAGTCTAATCAGAGGATTGGGAGGCTCCTTGCTGTATCAAAAATATACTGCTCCATTAAGTCAATCTTTCATACTGGCTTATAAGTCTTTGGAGATTTCCAATTTGTCAAAGGAAGGGATTGGGTTTTTTTCCTGTCCATGCAGTTAAGTTTTTCTAATGATGAATCTTTGAGAAAAAGAAAGAAGAAAGAAGGAAGAAAAGGAGTAGACTAAAACTGATGGTCATTAAAGCTCCCTGCATTGACCAAAACTTTGCACATGAGTGCCTGACATCCTAAATATTTGCATGAAGATCAGAAAATAATAAGGAAATTGTCACCATGGACTAACCCTTGACTCCTCCTCTTGCATTGCATGAGACTATCTCCACTTGCAGCTTCCTCCTGGCCTGTTCCTCCCTGCACTACCCTCTATCACAGACTGGCATCCAGCTTCCAGCTCCCTCTGGACAGTGGGAACAGCTTCATGCCCACTTGGACTGCTCCAGATGAGCCCTTTCTTGCCTTCCTGCCAAGTGTTCCTCAAGCATGGGAGGGATTCACCGTAAACAGGAGAAATCCATTCTGCTAATATCAAATTGCTATTGTCAAATCCCTCCCTTTAAGCTCCCTTCTGCTCCAGTGACTATGGAACCCTTGATGTTGACCAGGCAGTTTATGGCCCCAAGGTGTAGGAGGGAGCACCTGGCAGACGTGTGGAGTGAAGAGAGACACAGGTTTGGCAAAAAACAGAGGATGGGGATCGTCTCTTCCTCTTCAGTGTCCACCACCATCCCTTCAAAGGGCCCAGAGGAACAATTCCTAATGCACTACGCTCAAAATAAACCAGATCAGCGAAGACAAACTGAGCTGGGTAATGTGGATGAGCCAGATTCAGGATTGCTCTGGGCAGCCTGGAGGCCTGGGATGAAGGACCAGCTCCGGGAGAAGCACGGGCACAGAGCACATCCCTGTTAAAGAAAGCCTCCCAAAGAAAGAGGAGGTGCACCCATGTTCAAACAGAGCAACTCACACTGCTTTTCTTGCCACATTTAGTGACTTGCTCTCTTTTGGGGAGCAGCCAAAAACAGCTCAGGGTTTTCCTGCTTTAGACATTACCCGAATTAGGCAGCATCATTCCTCTTCCTGGGGAAGCTGCAAGAACTGGAGGATAGTAGGTAAAGACAGGCAACTGGAGACAAGAAGGGGAAAGCAATAAAGGGAGGATTTTCCCTAAGTTATATTAATACCTGAGACATACAATAGTTTAGACTGTAGAATTTTTTAAAGATATTTCAGTGTTGTTTTCTGTATTCATTTTTAAGCATAATCCTGCACAGCAAGCTGAAACTTCACTTCACACTCTTTTTTCTTTTTAATATTAGTTTCTTTCTGCTCCTAAAATAGCACCTGTCTGTCATATGTACTTACTAACACAAATGAACCAGAATCTCTTTGGACTGTCCTGGTAATGTGCTTGTAAAGCACAAACTAAAATGGACACCTGATCTGGGATTGTCTAATTGAATGTGAGCACAGAAAATAAAAGAGTGACAATACAATACTGGAACATCATGCTCAGGCACAAACTGAGGCTGGTCTGCCTTGAGTTTCCTTCTCATACCCCCAGATTCTAAACAGAATTTCAACTTCAAAATTCAGTGCTGGTCAAGAATGACTCAAGTCCTGCACAAAACCTGCAGAAAATTCCCCAGCTTTGGTATCGGCTCAGGTGCTCAAAAGACAAACAGGGGAAAACCAACCCAGGCTGTACAGCTAAAGGGACAGTCATCACCACTGAGCAGCACTGAAATACTCCCAGCCACAGAGGATGAAATATTAGCCTCTCAAACACTTCTTGCTAACCAAATCCATTGAAAGCAGAATGATTAAAGTCCACCTGGTGGATTTACAGGGCTTTGTGCTGATATGAGACTATTCACTCATGAGAGGCAGCCTTTTGACATGATTCAGTTGACTGCCCTTGGCATTTGACACACACCTAAGGAGTCTAAGTGGTTACTGCTATTAGCAAAGACTTGAAAAAAGACACTTGTCACATTAGGTCAGCTATCTCTTAACTTCATCCTGTGAAATGTCACCAGTACCCCCGGGTTCTCATTCCTTATCAGTCTTTCAGATATACATAGTGATTGTTCTAAAGCAGTAAGAAACACAGACAAACAAAGTCAGAAAAGTGTGAGTTGTTTATTGTCTCTTCCACAAATGACAAAGCAGTTCTTGAACCTTTAAGAATAGGACAGACCTGACTGCTTTGTGCATTATGTGTTTAGAGGGATTTTTACCCATGACAGTTTTGTCCTGCAGCAAAGTGCCTGGTCAGTCTCTGCAAACAGGCAGCTGAAGCCTTCTCTGTGGTGAGGCTGGCACTGAGACCAAGGGGACAAGGTGCACAGACCTGACCCAGAGCCAACAGGCACAGGGGACACCTTTGCCATTCTGCCCTTGGTGGCACAAGGGGCATTTGTCAGGCACAAGGAGTGAGCCAGGTGTAGGAAGCATTGCTGGACTGGTGATGTGCTCCTCACAGATATAAACCACTACTCTGGAGACAGCAAGAGTTGCCTGACTCTGTTTTCCAGCTGTTCTGACCAAATTCAATTTCTTTGAGCCTATGAAGAATTTGTTTTATCTGCACTGGTTATACACAACATAGGCCACATTTTAAACTAACATTAACTTGCTTTGCTTGTTCAGAGCCCAGCTGTTCAGTCCCTTGCAGAACCAAATTCTGAGAGAAAGTTACATCCCGTGAACCCTCACCCAGCAGAGGTTATCCAACTGTTCCATGTAAGACACTGATATCCTGCTCACAGACGTGGCTACACTCAGAGCACATTTTGGGAATTGTATATTATTTTCAAATGTTGCAGAATCTCCCTTTTCTGCTTCATTTAAGGCCTAGAAAATCTAAAGCCTTGAAGTCCTGCCTTGCCGTAGGCTGAACCTCTAAATTGCAAGGGGAGAAGGATGGAAGCATGCAAAAAAGAAATACAGACAAGGGAGACATAGATGAGAGTCTTTCATAATATCTCAGCTGGACAAGTTAGTATTTGACAGCTTGAATTTATGTGAACATTAACCGAATTGATAAGTCAGGGTCTTGCTGACCTTGGTACTATTCCAGAAGTAATATTTTCACTGAGGTGAACTATTTCTGGACATTTCTCTGATGTACTGAACACAAACATTTTTTTTTCTGACATTGGAGTGAGCACAGCTCCTTGTTTCTGTTCTCTATTGAATGGGAACAATATACTCTTACTGCAGCCAAGGCCATCTAAATTCTTGCCCCTTGGCAAGGATTCACATTTTTCCTCCAAATGCTTTAACAAACATCTTGCTTTTCCCTCCTTAAACAGGTTGCACCTACACCACAGGGCTTAACCAGCAGAGCCAGGCTTCTCAAAGGTATGTCCTGCCAGCAGGAGCCTTGACTTTCTGATAAAACTCCCCTTTTTCTGGTTTACTGTGTTGTTTTCCTCAAGAAGCACAGTTTTAGTGTCACTATTCATCAGCATTCCCAACCAACTAGAGCATTCTGAATAAAAATCAGTTTTCCTGGGCTGTGAATGAGTTGCTCAAGCAGGGGATAGAGTTGGACCCAGGATTTCCTGAGGCACAGACTATGTGTTTTGCTTTGGAATATTTTAATGAGTAAATGTTATTCATCATCAGTATGACTGGCAGCTGGAAAGCACATAGGACTGAGATCCCAAGGGAAATAAGTGTCTTTTCCTTTCTGGGAAAGGGGAAAAGTCTTGGTCTGACCACACTCCACTGCCTGACAATAAAAGCTCCAGGCATCCAGAAAGGCCCAGCTTTCCCTGGGTGAATCAGCACAACTCCCTGGGCCTGGAGTGACATTGATTTATAGCAATTGAGGATGCAGGCAGCTACATTCATTTCATGAACCACAAAACACATTGTATGCAATCATGTCAATCTATAACAACAAAACCTGCATGCTCAAGGAAATTGCTTGATGATACCACAGATATATACATTTATACAGCTAATTAAGAGTTACTGAACATATCTGTAATTACTGGCAATACTCTGAATGGCCCATGGCCCACAAATGTATCTCTATCATAATCATGGCTCAACCCTTCTCCTCTTCAAAGTGTATCATAATTGTTTATTAATTAATCTTTAAGCTCTTGTACCACACAGCATGCGTAGCCTTTTATAAACACTGACTGCACAGTTCTGGAGAAGAAAAGGAGAGGATGATGTGTTAGAGAATTTACTACATTCACTGAAAGACTCACAGCTTGGCATTTATTTTTATTAACTTCTGTAGAATCCTGAAAGTCAGAGACTTCTCTTAGTTCTATCATTCAGATAAACATCCTGATTTACAGCCAGGTTCTGGGCAGCACTTTAATGTGATACCTGCAGTGGCAGTCATTGTCTGCTTGCTACATTGCACTCAGACAAAATACCTGGGGCTCATGCCTCACCAAATCCTGCTTCTGCTCAAAATAAATTGTACTGAAGTTCTCTTTCTTGAGCAGAGTCTTAAAACTCTACTTGCTTGCATGACAAGCAGTGAGATCTTCACTGCAGACATTACTAGGAAATGGAATAAGCCTTTCATTTGAAAGTACCAACAGGTAACATTACCTGGCACATCCTTGTTTAGGGTATGGCTGAAACAGCTGCAGCAGTTAAGGCTGATCATTTCCAAGTTTTACACTGACCTCAGGCTGAATTTTTCAGAGACAGCACTAAGTCATTTCTGTAACTAAGGATAGAGGATGGGCTGCCAGGTCAAATAACTCTATCGTGGTCATGGTCAGAAATAACTCAAAATTGTGCAAAGAAAGTGATGTTCTTTCTGGGGAAATTTCAGTATGGCAAAGTTACAAAAGACAATTATCATTTGAATTAAATTTTAAATTTAAAATTTTAAATTTGAATTAAATTAAAGTAGGGTATCTAAGTCACACCCAGCACATACTCTGTCTTGAGTCAACATCTGAGATGGCAACATCAACAAATGAAGTTAGGAAATGCTGGAATTCATGTTGTTTGGGCCAGTTCTGTTCAGCTGCAATGACAGCTTTGACTAGGATGCATTTTATGAGGTCACACTGAAGCTCCCCCAACCCCACGCTGCTGCGCTAGGTGCAGACAGAAGGAAGTTTTGTGTCTTTCTCCCTCATTTTAAGATTAGACACAAAAATTCTTTCTTTTCCATGAAACTCAAAGCAAATGTTAGGAGAAAGAAGGCACAGTCCTCGCTGTCCTTCTCTTCAGTGGAAACAGAAACAAGGCAAAAGGACCAAAATCCCATCTGAGCATTGCAGGAGTTACCCTACACAAATAAAGTCATGCTGTTGTGCAGTGACTAGTGGAGTGAGGCTTTATGAGACAAAAAAAATAGACTAATTGTGACAGGAGGGAGAATTTTACTACTATGAATAGGACTTTTGAAGGGCATTCAGCTGCTTGGGCAGGTACATGTCTCCACGCAGGCATGTGCACAAGAAAAGAGAGGGGAAAGATTTCAGTAACCCAAGTGGAGCTTCAGGACTAAATTGTGTTCATGTGTTGCTAAAGCTGATGATGTGCCAGTATGAACCAGCTCATCAGATGGGCACAGGCTCTCTCTGTTCTTTCCTAGGAAGGTGGCAGATAAAAGACAAGGCATTCAAGTAGCTGACAGGGTAACCTGTAAGTGCCTGTCCTGAGCAATCTACTTGTCAGCTTTCCTGGCTAAGAGAGGAGACGTGTGCCACAGCTGTCAGCTTTGTGTCATCTTTCCTCTCTGCCTTTCATCGTCCTTCATCCCATGAATGGAGGTTTTCTTTGACTTTCTTTTTTTGGCCCAGCTCACAGGAGGAGCTCCTTTGTCCCACTGCCTTAATGTAACTTGTGAGTGTGCAAATCCAGCCAGTCCCAGGAACGGCTAAATGAGGAACAGGACTGAAGACAGAAGGAAACCATGATTATCCTGCAACAGGCACACTGAGGCCTGGAGGTGTAAATGCACAGGCTACCCTGGAGGTGAGTGAACACAGAGCCTGCCCTTTGGGGCACTACAGCACGCTGAGAGCCAGCCACAAGCACTACACAAAAACAGGGCTTTCCTTTTTCCCCGTGTGTGTGCTTCCACAAACACTTCATCACGAGGATTAATGCCTGTGAAAACAGGGAATCTCAAAGCTGCTTGTCTCTAGAAGTGGCATCAATACCATCACAAATAAAAGTAGCTCCCAAGTCTGACCAGGAAAACCTCTGCAGCTGATCCATTTCTATACCTGTCCCTGGCAGAAGCTGTGTAAGCCAGGCACTCCCTGCTGTTGGAGATGCACGTGGGTGCAGTGAGCACCTGAAGATCCACCTTCCCGTGAAGACAAAGGGCTCACTCCTCAACACTCTCTCCATCCAGCACAATTATCTAACAGAAGGTGTGGGGATGGATTATGAAGGTCTCTGGCTTTGAACAGAAACATCTATCTAAAACAATAATCATGTCTTCAGGCAACCTCCTCCATTCCTCAGAATGGCCAGGACACACACAGGCAGGGAGCTCCTCTGCAAATTTAGAAGAGTCACAGAAGGTCAAAGTAGCACTTGAGACTGGCAAGAGCACACTTTTAATTTTAGAAAAATAGCATAGCTACGATTGCAAGACACAAGAGAAGGAACATCAGAAGTATAACTTGGGAAGCATGGCACGCTGGAAAAATGAAGCATCAGCAGCTCTGATAAGGGGCCATGGTATTGCAGGGCAGATGCATTTTATTGTCAAACAGATTCTAATGAAGTGTCTTAATTTAAGAATGTCAACAATACTCTACTTTGATCAAGAATATTTCATAATTCCTGGATCAAAGGGGGGTTTTTTTCTGACCTTTTAATTCCCTTTCCTTTTATAAACCATAAAAATTAAAGGTATATGAACTTCGACACTTTAACTAGAAACTAAAAAGACCTAATGGTGAAAGCAGCTCTCCGAGCACAGAGCTGGACCTGGTGGGATGCAGAGGCTGCTCCCAATGGGTATTAGTCTTTGATTCTGTGAAGGTAAATGTCATAGTAAATACTGAAATGCAGCTCTGGGTGGAAATTCTATTTTCTCCTCCTCTCTCCTGCTGGTTTCTGGGTGGCAGCAGTGAAAAATTCATTGACATCTCTCCTTTTCAGATACCCACTTGCTAGATGACAGTGTTCTGGTATTAAACAAGGAATTCTGAGCCTGTTCTGCCTTCAAATGTGGACAAACTGCCAGCACAGAAAAAGGAGAACTGAGTGAAAGAAACCATTTGCAATACCCTTGGAAAGGCAAGCAGCTCTCAGTTTTCAAGAGTCAATTGTCAGAGATGCAAGTTCCTGCATGCTCAGCTCTGGGCTTTTTTAACCTATCCATTAGAGAGATGAATTTTTAGATAACTGCATGACATTTGCTGGGTTCATCCTGGTCATTCTGCTTGGGTGTTCCAGCCCTCCTCTCAGCCTGCCCCACGATGTGCTGCCACTGTCTCCAGGCCAGCTCTGCTGGGTTTGTCACAGCAACCTGCACAAAGAGCATCACTCTGGGTACCTTCACTGCCATTGGTACTGTTTGGAAACAAGGCAATGAAGTAAAAACAGCATTTTGCCTGTCTTGGATATAATTATGATACCCATATGCAGAACTTAGATTGCCTGATCACCTCCTAAGCTTATCCAAGCAGGGAAGTTAAGCACAGAGTCTGAGCAGCAGATCCCAAAGGTATTTACAGCCCCTGGAATACCCTGTGGAACTGACTGTCACAGATTCATCCAGTGTCTTGGAGGAAGGCTGTCACCAGGCAGGGAGAGAAGCTTCTGAGTACTAATGTTTTCTAAACTTTGTAAGTTTATAGGGGAAAAATGTTTGTGGGACCCTTTAGCAAGGGTTGTTTTGGCTCTGACTGGAGAGAAAGATTTCCAACTGGATGAGAACCACATTTTAGTTGAGGGCTTTTTTACAGGTTAAATGTTGCTTGATGTAAAATATAAATTATTGCTTTACTTATCAGAGTAAGATAATTCAAAATCAAGAGCAAACGAAACTGGAATATTACAACTCACTGATTTTCACAGATACCTGCTCACTGTTTTAAACAATAAAGGTCATAGTTAGCCCATAACTGATAAATGCAAAACATTCTTAAAAGACAATATAATCCTACTTCATACATCATCATTACTTGGCAAGAAAACAAACAAATGTAGTGGGTTTTAACACAGCACTCGCATTGATCAAGAGCACAATAATCTCATTCAAATCAACACCATAACTAGAAAGTAATTGCTGTATAATCAGACATCAAACAGACAAAATCACCCTGGGTGTTTCTAACAAAATCACTTGGTGTCAGTTTAATTCCACTCCCTTTGGAAGGTTTATTCACAAAGTGACAGTACTGACTTCCTGAAGCCCCTTCCTAATTCCTTCCTGACAGTAAGAGGGGAGATGCAGAAATCCAGTATGAGAGAGCTCTGCCCAGGAACTGGCATTGGTGCATGGCATGATGGACACCAGCACATCACTGCTGTCTGCTGCAGTCCCACAAATCCAGGCTGACACCATTCCCACTCTTTATTTCTAAACCCCACACTCCAAGACTCAGTGACTAGCAGGCTGCAGCACCGCACTGAGAAGCAGAAAAGAGGAGTAAAGAGGGGAAAAAGGATCTAAGCCTTTTCCCAGCTGGATGAGGATATTCTCCTGCACTCATGGTAGGGAAGCTCAGGCTTTCAAGCATCTTCAATGCTGTGCCCTCAGTGCAGGACTCAGTGCAACCAAGTTTTTTTGTACACAAGGTATAAAAATCTTTACTGCTCTCAGCCTGGAAGCCCTTTCCTCAGTTTCCAGGCTGCTCAGAAAGGCAGGAATCCCTGAAGGTGCCAGCAGGAACTCCAGTTGGTTGTTACACACAAAGGGATTGGGAATTCTTTTGTACTGTGCATCAAATCATGGTGTAATAATTGTATCGTTTTCTCTGAAGAGCCTCAAAGCAAACGATTTCAAAGGCAGGAAGAAGCAAATACCTGGAGCTCTCTAATTACAGAGTCTGAGATATGCCCAGCAAAGTATTAAAATTAATGATATAGATGAATTATCAGAGAAGAGAGTGGTGCTGATAAGCCATATTTAGTATACTAATCCTGACTGTTTGTTTTGCATTCTTTGAGCCTTTTAAGATGACAGGTTCTGATCAACTGCTTCCCTTAGAGGTTGGCAGCTTTCCTGCTCTAGCATTTAATTTCTGTTTGATGTTCTCAACTTTGTGTCAATGTACAAACTACTGTTAAGATATATAGCAGTGATTAAAATAATTCATCCATCTGGTTATAATTAAAGACCTAGTTAAATGTAATGACAACTTGATGTAGCAAAGCCAGCTCTCATCTTTTAAAAGGGCTGTGTACATTCAGAAACTAATGCTGTAAATGGGTGACAGACTACTGCTATGTGGCCATTAAATTCAGGGGAATTAATTAAACTTGTTTCATAAAAAAGTCTTAATGACATTTACTGGCAAGACAAGCAAGGCAGAAATTGCAAGTATCCATGATTGCTCCCCATGGAATGTCACTGCTTCCAGAAGGCCTCAGCAGACCCTCCCAGCACCACAGCAGATCCTTGGATTGAGGCAAAAGGGGGTCATGAATTTGCTCTCCCATCAGGGTTGTAACTGCAAATTGCAGTCTCTGCTGGCTGCTCCCCAGCCAAGAACATAAACACAGGCAGGGCACACACATTCAATCCTGATGCTTTGGGCAGCTGAGCAGCCACCTTTGTGAAGGGGAAATATTTGTGAGGATCAGCAAACACATCAGAACCACAGAAACAGATACAGATTCGTTAAACCTGTGAAATAAAGCAAGGACAGCCCCCAGAAACTGGAAGAGCTGGCATTCCACTTCATGGCTCTGCCTGCTGGGAACAGGAAAGATGTCCCACTTCTGCAAAATATTGTATGTTGTGGCAGAAGACTCTCAGGGACTTTCATCACCTTATGCCAGATCCAGGATTTCTGTTGTCTTGACCAAGCTGAACTATGTACATAACTGATGCTGACTTTGCATTGGTTTGGATCTATCCAAGTGTCTTTCAAAAATTCCAACAAAGCAGGAAATTGTAATGACTTCATTTGGATCCAAACTAAACATTAACACAATCTGAAGGGATTAATTTTATTTCAATACTGAAGTGTTTTGAAGAGACAATTTTGAAACACAAATTTGAATTGGTAAATTCCAAGATCTACCTGATTTGAATCTTTTTTTAATAGAAGAATTTTGCAAAAGTGACACATATTTGCAAAACTGTTATCATAATTGAGTCTGATTTTTTTCTGAAAAACCCTGTTTCCACTGAAATCTGTCACCCAAGTCAGGAGCTGGGAATATTTTTCAGGTTTTAGCAGTCACAAAGAGCTTCTTGCCTGATTCCATCATTCCCTTTTCAATGAAATCTGCAACTATAAAATGGTGCAGTCTTCAGAGAAAACCAAGGCAGCAAAGAACATCATCAAAGTTCATACACTTATCTTTGTAATGTTATTTGAACAGGTGTGTGCAGTGAAGCCTCCTCTGATCCCAACCTCCATTCCCATTCTGGGTGTAAAGCAAGATATTGCTGCAAATTTCACCGGTTTAAAGCTTTTTCCTCTTTTGCCCTCCTTGCAATTAAGAAAGAAAAATCCATACATAAAGCTCAAATTCCAGTCTGTGCCTTGACTTTCTGTCCTTCAAATATTCCCTATTATAATCCTGTTAGATTAAGCCACTATATCTACTTAATAAAGCCACAATGCAGAGTGGAATTGGTGATCTTTTCACCTCACAACAATGAGCTGCCAATTGTATTCTTCATTGGCTTCAAAGTTTTTGCCAGCTTTATTTTAGGACAAGACTCTAAAGTAGGTCTGAATTTTGAGTTTGGGATATTTTCTTTGATTTACTCACATCTTTCAACTCTTTTTAACCAGCAGACTGTGAACAATGTCCCACTTTTTCGTCATTAATAAATGTTGAAGTTTTCTTACTTGGAAGAGTCGTTTGCAGTTTCAACTCCTAGCAAAGTGCCTGGTAGTACAAGATAGAGCTGGCACACTACCATCCTTTTCTCTCTCCAGTTCCCTCCGCAGATCCCACACCACAATGACAGTTTGCTGCAGTGCACACATCTCTGTCTCTACATCTGCTCCAGGTCCAGAAGGAGTGAAACAAAGGCAGCTGTTAACAGTTCCAACTGGCCAAGGGAAAACCCAGAGAAAGAGAAATCTCCTGAGAAGACCCAGAGCCATGAGATTTGCAGTCAGATAGCCAGCCCAACTTTCAGTGACCTTTCTGAGAGAACTGAAAACGTCTGGCTGCTTGTCAAAACTGAACATCCAACCCTGCTGCTGAAGGAAAGCCACGGTAAGAGATAGCCAAAGCAATATCAAAGGCACAAAATCCATGAGATGTAAGTCATGGAGTTGTTTTGGGAATAGCAGTTCTGCACTGCACGCTCTGTCCTGCTTCATAATTATATGCAGACACCCTGGTTCCTGTTCTGCCCTAATCAGGATAACACAATCCTTACTGCCTTGAACACACAGCCCCGGCATCCCCTCTCAGACATCTCTTGACAGGCTAAAAACTGAGCCAAAATGTCAAAATATCACAGGAGAGACCAAAGGGAGAATTGCCAATATTCAGACAGAGCAGTCCTTCCATCAATCACACTCCAGCCTCTCCCTACATTATAGCCACAACCTCCATCATCCAAAATTATTTTGTATTATTGAACACAAGCAAGGCTTTCAAAATCTCATTCCCAACCCTTCCAGGCCAGTGGTTCATAGTCTACACTGGGTATAACCATTCCTAGCAGCATCTTAATCAGGGAGTCAACATATCCAGCTCCTGGCAATCACAGGATACCTGGATTTGGGATCTAGAGTGAATCAATAGTAGGGACATCAGACAGCATTCAGAGGACACTCCAAACCCTATTTTCAGCCATGAATACAAATGCTCTGGGAACCTGACTTGTTTCAGCCATTCCAGGACCAGCTGGCTTTAATTTATCTTGCTATTCAAAAAGGAACCACTTGAATTTGTAATTTTTAGTCCAAACAAAAGGCTCTATATTTTGGGGCCAGCATGGAGGGAGTAGGGGAAATCTGCCTCACCCTCAGCTACTGCAGAATTGACCAGTACAAAAGTCAGGATTAAGGTTCAGCAGGAAACAGGGAACCTCAGCTAAGAAGCAAGGCCAGAGTCCCCTGTAGCAGCCACTGTACAACTTCATTCCCAGGATGAGAGGGTTCACCACAGGTTTCCATGGCAAATCTTTCTCCACAGTTCTTTTTCCTGTTTCTCAGAGTCCAGCACTATTCTGCTTTAGATCAGCTGCTGTCTAAATTATTTTATTGAAATAATCTTAGATTATTGCCTGGGACAAAAAAAAAATTATTTCATCTGCTGATTTTTTTTTTTACTACAGCCCATTGGAAACCAGTCATGAGGATTTATCAGATCTAAAGGGAACAGATCTTTTTCAGTCTTGCTGTGCCTAAGGAGGACATACAGTGCCAGGACAACATGGAAATGTATGCCATGCTCCTAGAAGTCAACTGAAGATGGAAACAGTGTGACCCAGCCATGCCCACAGACAGAGCAGACACTGCAGCCAGGCTGACCCTTCAGCAACGCTGGGCAGACCTGTGGCCTCTCTCAGCACCCACCAAACTGCCCTTGCACCAGCCAGCTGCCCCAGGACACACACACCAGCACCACAGGGAGACAGGGCTACAGCTCTTCCTGGGTTTGTGTGCCACCCTTCCTCAGGGGGACACCAGGCAACTGCTAGCTGCAGGAATTCACCAACACCTCCAGCAGACCCCGCTGCCGAGGGGAATTCAGCTGCACTTTTCCCCTGACACCCTTCCCTTACGCAATTCCTATCTCCGTCTTCACAGGAGCTCCTCATCCAAATCTCCTTGGCATAACCCAAGCTGGTGTTCCATCAGCAGGGGCAGCAAAAGCTGAGTGTGGAGGCAATTTGTTCCTGGGAGCATCCATCACCGCTCCAGTCAACGCGTGTGTCTGGCCAGGCTGCCTGGGACCGCTTTCCGGAGCGCTGGACGCTGTCCAGAGCGCTCTGCTCAGTGTCCCTGACAAGGTGGCCAGCAAGGCCTGGGTTAGGGGTCAGTCACCCAGAGCCATTAGCACTCCAAAGTGATTGATTAGCATCATGTGTGGTCTCAATCAAGAGCCGGTAATGAGCTGCGTTCATTCATCCCATTTATATGTTTGCGTAGTCCAGTCTAGAATTTCAGAGAATAAAAAGGCTTCATACTGAGATCAGCACATTGCACTACCAGGCAAGGAGAAGGAATTCACAGAGTGGAGAAAGGATTTGCATATAGTTCTGTGTTTAGGGAATTTCAGCCCAGGTATTTCTAAATGCCAAGCAGAGTGGTTCCCTGCACACCTCCCAGCAGCACCAAGCTCTAAGCTCGTCTTCCACAGCTCTGTGCTATAGTTTCATCTGTACTTACTTATTTGATGTTTTCTTTGCACTTTTAAAGTAACTTTCCATGAACACAGCTCTACCCAGTGTTATACCCACTCCAAGACACTGTTCCTGTTTAGATCATTATGGGTTCTCTGTTATTTTGTGCTTGATAACCCCTTATTTTCTTCTTATGACCTACATGAAAAACCTCCTGTTCTGAATATGCCCCCACCACCTTTGGCTGTCCTGTCTTCCTCAAGCCATTCCCCTCTGATAACCTGCAGCAGAGAGCCCCATCAGAAGCAACTTGACCCCATGCCCTACCCTCACATCCCATTTTGAGCAGGCCAGGCTTCCATTCTCTGCTGAGCCCAGGTTCCTTTCACTACCATTAAAGCCATACTTTCCTGTCTCCCCTCCCCAAAAATTCCCTAAAGGAATTATGAAAATAAAGAGTGAAATTCTGGCTCCATTGCAGCCAAGGGGAATGCTGCCACTGACGTTCAGAAGGCTGGGACTGACCTCAGCACTTAGAGCTCCAGCACAAGGCTCTGTGTTTCACAGAGGGATGAGGGGGTTTTCAGCTTCACCCCTTCTGAAAATACTCCACAATCTCACTGAGGACACCTTCAACTTATTTCACTCTGTCAGAAGACATTTATATTGATGTTCTCACCAATCAGAACAGCAGAAGCCTGCCAGAACACAAATCTCTTGCAAAATACATTAAATTTGAACCAGCTCACTCTAAAGTAGAAACCATTTATTTTTGGAAGATGTTGGAAACTGCACTCACCTTAGACAGCTCAAGGAATCAGCTAATTGCATGTTTGGGTGTCCAGAAGCTGCCACCACTTCTCCCAGCATAAATTCAGTACACAATGTAAAAGAGAAAGTTCTTACAAAAAGTTTAGAGGGATTTGTTGGTTTTTTTCAGGAGGCTATTTCTTGGTTAAAAATAGATTTGAATAATAAATGCCTCTAAGTGTTCCCAGGCCCCATTTTTGTAGAAATGCTTTTAGCATTTCATGTGGGAAAAAAAATATGTACCAGTAAGAGGTAATGATATTTATCCACTCTAGGACAAAAGAACAGCAACTATATTAAAGGTAACCAGCATATAATTGTGTAAGCAATTCAAAAACTTTACAATTATGTACTGAAACCTAAAATAAACAAGGTAAAGGTGACACTGACTGCACAGTAAGTGTATAAAATGTTATTTTTCTTTTGGAAACCCCTAAAGCCCAGTGCACAGGCTCTCCTTCCATGTGATGCTACAGATTGGAAGCAATCTGGTGGGGTAGGCAAATGCCATGGCTAGCACTTAATATCCTTATTTCACACCCATAATCCACAAAAAGGAATTCTTTATTTCTTCAAAGGAAAAACCACCTCTGCTGAATACTCCTTGACTGGCAGCAGAAAGCCAGGAGCTGCCTGGCTCATGCCTGAGGGATGCCAGGGTGAAAAAGCACTCAGAGGGTCCTGCAAAGCACTGTCCTGGAGGTCGAAGGAACAAGAGGAATCCTGGAAATGCTACTTGCAATGATCTCTAGAAAGGCAGGATCAGACAGACAGATATCATCCCCAGAGTTTCTCATAAGACAAGAAAGAAATTGGAAAGATGCAGGGTTGTAAAATAAAACTACTGAAATAAATGGAAATAAAATGAGAGAGAGTAGGGGAGAGTTTGTGTTTGCTCCATAGACACACAATGACAAGGACACAGAACTGGTCTCCTGAGGAGGTTTTTTTCACTGGGATTCAGTGATTCAGGAAGTCACTCAGTACAAGGTTTTATAGACCAAGCTTCTAGGGATAATTGGTTCTTTTTTTAGGGGACAAAGCCCAGGTGAACAGCAGGTGCCAATTCTGACAAGCAGCTCTCATCTCCAAACCCATCTCCTTGATAAAAAAGATAAAATCCAAGAGCTGAACTCAGCCTTGGTATTCATGAGAGGCCAAACAGGGTAGAGGGACACAGCAGTCCCAGGTGTAACTCCAGGCCACCCCTGGCTGTAGGACTTTGGGCAAGCTGTCTTCTCTTCTCTTCTCTCTTGCTTCTCCTGGCTTAAACTGTACCAACTAGCAGCAGGACTGGCCCTGTTTTCTGGCCACAGCCCTCTAAGCTCAGTTTTAGAGAGTTGCTGGGAAAACAGTGCTGGAGCTGTGTTGGTATTGCTGAAAGAGGCGTTTGCTTATGTCTTGTCTGACCTTCCCAGTTCAATGAATGAGTTTAATAGGTACATGTGAGTATACAAATGAACAAGTGTATGTTTATAGCAGCCTTATTTCATTAAGTCAGAGGGACTAAAGGAACTGTAGGCTCCCCCTCAGCTCACACAGGAGCTGCTGGTTACAATAGGAATATGTAGCAGATCCCATGACTCCAGAGCTGTGCACCCTCTGGCTGGCTGCTGACCTCCCATCACTTGGGAATGGGCTTGCAAGGCTCCAAGTTGCAGTTTTATACAGATTGGTATAAAATTTACTCTGACTTTTAATGTTTAAGAGCTGTGATGACTTAGTGCTCCATTTGTCAGCAAGTGTGCAAACAAGGACCAAAATTCACAGATAAACCTGCTTCAGAAATGGGAAAAAGGAAGTGCTACTAAAAGCAATACAGAAAAAAAGTCTCAATTGCAACATTACAGCAGTTTAATGAATGAATCCAAGTAAGAATTCACACTCCATGGAAGTGGATGTTTTTCTCATGTCTGGAAAAATATCTATCACATGCACAGCCTAAGTACAATCCTTAAAAACTCACCCAGAGAGGCCACACTACAGGCAATACAAGCTCCCAACCACTCAGGAGAGGAGCACTTTTTTCACTCCCATCACTGAGTTTGGGGTTTCTACACCTGACTGAAGCTTTAAAGAATCACAACTTACAGCACTCAGGGGTCACAGCGTGGTTGCAGCAAAGGAACAAATTCAGCACAGGAAGGTCCAGATCTCCTGCTTGGTGGTTTTCTGTTCTTTTCATCCTTCTCAGCTCCCCACAATTTGCTCCTCAGCAATCAGTCAACAGCTCTGGCAGTGGAAAGACAGACCATCAGCTTCTAAATTCAAGAAAGCTCAGCAGAGAACACCAGAAAAAAATCAATTCTCAACCTCTGTAGTTTCAATGTTACCCAAAACTGCCAGTCTGGATTTGAAAGGAACCTAATTAATTACAGAGATGACTGAAAGGAAGTTTCTTTGTTGTTTCAAACTAATTTGGGTGGATCTATGCTAAATTTTTAATGCTAATGAGCAAGTATCTTCCTGAAAGAAATCTGTCAGTCATCTTCACTTACTGTGCTTTGGTTCCCATCAGAAAACAGGCTCAGGGCACAGGGTCTGAATTCTCTCTCATCAAACTAAGCCAGAAGATGTGGTTAATAACCAAATGATACAAAAGGGCAAGACTCCCTAGTTAAACACTCATCTTCCAAGTCCTGACTAAAAGGTATTGGAAATCTATGGCATACAGAAATTCTAGATAGAGGTTGATGATTTTGAAGCAATTTCATTCTATAATGGAATTAATTTCTGTTTAAAATATTCACAAAACAACATTTCCTGTCAAAATTAAAAGTTCATATAAAATATTTACTATCTTTAGAAACTTAGAAAGATGTTACTTTTTTGTCCTTTCATATTTTTCCAAACCATGTCTAATCACTGTTGCTGTTTATATCTTTTTCTGGATTTCTTTTCCAGCTTTGTCTTACTTTGTTTTGGGGGTTTTCATTGTCTTTTTTCTTTCATTTTTCTAGACTTTCATCCTTTGCAACTTTTTAACACCCTTGCTCCATTACATTCAGTATCAATAAAGAATAAAGAGGTAGAACAAAAATAGCAAAATTCCCAAAGATTAACATCTCTATTTTTAATGACAAAGCAAGAAAAGTGATGTTTATCATCCAGTAAGAAAGTTGTCTTTCATCACAAACATTTTGAATGGGAGATGTGAACAAGATATACTGCAACATTTAATTTGACCTAACTTTATTGAACTAGTTTTGCCTAACTTTACTTAACATAATGCTTAGCATATTAGAAGAAAACAGTTTGTACAGGAAATATTGCTATCAGTGGAATTAAATTAGAGCTAGTAATAATAACAATAATAATGCCTGTTTAAGGTGTTTCTACAGACTTATTTACCACTTTAATATTTCACAGGCCTAAAAACTGTAGTACTAAGCTAAGCTTTTTCTACTCTTTGATGACACATAGCACTGCAGAAACATCTAAACTGAACTACTAAGAATTTGGAGAAGAAAGTTGTAGCAGGGCATTGACCTCATATGAAAACAGAGAAGTAAAACATAAGGATCATGTTTACTCTGTATGAGTTTCCTGTCGACACTGTTTATTATTGAGCAATAAACACACTTGGATTGTAGAGATATATCTTTAGAAGAGGTATTAAGAATCAAACAGTTTCTGTAAATCTTCTGAGTGGTATTAACATTCAGATTTAAACAAGGTTCCACACATAACACGCATTTGATCATTTAACAGGTCCATGTCCAAAATATTTCTGGCTGCAGATGTAGAGTTAGTATCTGATTCTTCCACTTTGCTTGGCCAAAATGCTGAGATTTAGTCTTATTTTAACTAAACATATCCTAAGTTATTTTTATATGTGTCTCTTGGGCCTCATTTTCACTGAGGCAAATTTCTGCTGTGGTGATGGGCTGTAAATGTTCCTTTTTTCCATTTCACCTCATTTATCCCACTTTGTGGCATTATCTGATAAAAATCCTGTGGACACCCTCACTCCCTCATGCAAAATATAAACAAAAGGGACATGAAGAGAAGGCACCCCCACATCACTGTCCCAGCACTGGTGGGAGTCCTGAGGGTGATTTACAGCACCAAGCTGGTGACACTGAGCTGGTCAGGACTAGTTAGAACTTTTCTTCCTCAGCACAAATAAAAACCCCTCAAAACCTCCTCCATTAGCATCAGCATGATCTCCCACAGCCTGGAGCAGGGAATGATCTAAGGAGTATTTCTCTAGAATATTCATTCTAATTGCTTAGGGTCACTCTGAAACCAAACTGTTTCTGTTTGCTTCTCAAAAAGTAACCATGGGAGAAAATCCATTTCAGACTGAAATACAGGTTTCATTACATTTACGAGTGGCAAGTGGTTTTTTTCTATTTGAGGGCACTTCTTTACTTTCAGAATTTTATTTTTTTATTAGGTTTAATTGAACTTGATCTTGGAACCCCATTTCAAAACAAAGCCTAAACCTTTCATGTAAAACACTGAAGTGACAGCTTGCACTTCACTCACTTTTTCCAGGGTGGGAAAGTCGGGCCAAAATTGTTTGCCAAGGTTGACTGCAAACCCTTACAGTTTCACTGAGTCTGATTTTTCAGCAAGTAAACCAGAGAGTGAATATTTGTTTTCCCTATCTGTGAGAATAAAATTGGCAATTCCACCACTGACTTTTTGTCAATGGCTGCTTAGACATACCACGTGTGAAGACAGGAGGGACCAACTGTGCTTGGGGCCTTGGCTGTGTGGATGGGTGTTAATGAGAAGCCTGAATGTTGATTAACCCCTCCATGGTGGTGTGGTTGTGTTTGTCCCCTCAGTGTGTGCCTCAGCTCAGGGCTGCTCAGCCCATCCCTGCCCAGCTCCCATTTCCACCCATCTTGGTCCTGAGTGTGACAGCTCTGGGTTACAGTGCCCAGATATCACAGAAGTGGCCCTTCAAAGCAGCTACACATGTAAGAATAGTATCCAGCAAGTGTGTGAATACAGCTAACCTTCTCCCACTCCTCAGAAAGTCAATGTCCAGAGCAAACCCCTCCTCTGAGTTGTCAACACGCCCTGCCTCACTGCTTGGCCTTTTGAGATTCCAGGCCAGATGGGAGGTGATGGGAATTGAACTTCAGCTCTCGAGAGCACCTGGCTTTGTTATCTCTAAGGGCCCAGGAAGATTTGAGGCACTATCAGCCCATGCCATGTCCTGACACTTGACTCACAAAGTGGCACTGGTGTTGGCTTACCTCCAGGCTGCAGATAGCCACTGTCAGCAGAGAGGTGAAAATGAATGGCAGTGGAACAGAAGCAGGGATCCTATTGCTTCTTTTAGGAAAACACAGCATCCCAGATTGCTGAGGAGTCCTCTCTCTTCTGACTCCCTCTGAACACCAAGATCTTTGCTACAGAGAGTCCAGGAGGTTGAGTTCACAGAGTCTTTTTTAGTGTATTATCTCCATCTGGGCGGTGGCTACATGGGGGGAAAAAAAAAGAAAAATCGGTCAATACTAAAAAACCTGATGGATTTCAGACCAAGACTCCAGGTGGATCCCAGAAACACAGCTATGACACAGGTTCCAAGCGTCACTGAAAGCAGGGAAGCTTTCCATTTTCCCCATGCAATTTGCCTCTTCTTACAGAAGACAAGTATATGATTACATACTGATATATTCTGTGTTTACTATTCAGAATGAAGAGACTGAAAGCCCATAACCCTAGACAACAGAGCACGTCACAACTGACAATTTGATTTGAATGCAGTTCAGCCAGAAGTTAGAGCCTGATGATAATGCAGGACATCTCTCTGGGAACAGATACCAGGCTGCAAAACTGATCTTGTCCCACTGTTGATCTGTGCCTGTGTTACGTGCATAAGACAGATGCAGGAATGCCCTAGGAAGGAGGGAGATACTGCTTTCAATGAGAAACCAGATAACAGTGAAGAAAGCAGCTGCTTTAGAGAAACTTGGTTGCTTCCAAAGCATTCAGAACTGTAGAGGCATTTAGTGTTTGCTCTTTTATCAGTGCAGCTGCAAGTGATAATTCAACCTCCAAGTGGTCTGGGCTTTTGTTCTGTTTGAATTGAAAAATGCCCAAACAAAAATCCTTGCATTGTATCAGGATTATATGCTTGAAAAGAATTGAACAAATTGCATTTAGAATGATCAAAATGATCCATTTTCCTTACTGTGTTGCTGGTAGACAAAGGTTGGTGTTTGAAAATCAAATTTTACCACTACCAATGTTGCTGCCTGATGTGAGTGCAGTGATACAGCTTTATCAGGCAAATTCCAAGACAGATTTACCCAAAAGACAGTTATCTTCATTATCCTCCTCTTGCAAACAGCAGTTGCCAGTGTCACACACTAACACTTCACTAGACATCCTAAGCATCTTTATCATCTCAATATCCCAAAATAGAATACCTTCTGTATACCAACGTCTCCACAAGTCTACACTTGCAAATGCTATTTTTTCTGTATAAAAACCAATAAAAAATAATAATAAACACTCTTCCAAACTACTGCACCATGAATGTTGCCTCACTCCTTGTAAAATCCTAGTCTTACAGAGCAGCCAGCAAGGCAGCAGGCAACTCCATGTTTGAGAGAGAGAACAAGGCCCAGATTTTGTATATTTAGGAACCCCATTCCCACTAAAAAATGAGCCTTTATCCTGGTTTGAATTTAGTCTCACCTTTTGTGAATGAAGTACCACTGTGTATGCAGACAAGAGCTCTGCAGCTGCAGGAATCTGCAGCACAATGTAAGGTTGGTGCTGCACCCCGAGATGCAGTGACCCAAACTCAGTGCCCACCCCAACAAAACAGCATGGCCAGTGTTAGGGACCTGTATTTAGACAGGTACCTGGATCCCTGGAGAGACTCAGCAGGAAAAACATACCAACAGAAGCACCTACTGGATGCTCCCCATTTCCCAAACACCAATTTCCCCCTGCAGAAATGTTGACTGAAACCATTCGTGCTAATGTGAGTGCAGGATAAGGTTATGTGATTCTTGGAGCCACCCCATCAGGTCATGAATGATGGAGTAATTAAAGAAAATTCCATGCTCATTACACAGCAAATAAAGCCAGGATTGTGAAACCTGCCCTGCTGAGCTCTGCTTGGTGTGGGCACAGATTGGCACAAGAGCCCAGCACAGAAGATGGAGACCTAAACATCATCTCAGTCATTTCCCTAAAACTTCTGAGAGCTGAGCATTGTGAAAAGCTGATTCTGAATGTAAGCTCTGATATTTATACCCCTGCTCCAAAATCCAGGCTCCTTACCTGTTCACAAAAACAGATGTCCCCTTAAATTGTGCTGTACCAAATCTGTGTCCTGAGACAGAAAATACCAAACCCCATTGGGAATTGCCCTGGGGTGTGATGAAATCCCTTCCCCACAGGCTGGCAAGATTTAACTCTCCCAACCTCTACACAAACTCAAAGAGGTTAAGAGAGAACTTCATCATAAAGCAAGTTTTCCCTGCTGAGTTACTGTACTAAAATCTCTCCTGTGGAAGAGAGACTCTGACCCCAGGGGAACAAACAACACTTTCTGAGCCTCATTTCCAGAGTAATGCACATCCACAGTTTCCACTGGCTTGCTTAGAACTAAACGTGCTCAATGGCTCTAGAAATAATAATAAAGGGTCACCTCCTATGTAGAGTTCAGATTATTTAGATTTTGCAATTGCTCATATTACCATGTCAAGAGGGTTTTTTTCCAGGACATCATTATCTCCAATTTCCTAGGCTTTCAGTGTTGTTCCTAGGGATAATCCCCTACAACGTGGGGGTTTCTTTCGATACACACACTGAACAAAGTTCTTATACATGGAATGTAGAAGTTTTTATACAGACTTTCTAAAAAACCAAAAGCCTTCAGTTTCAGCTTGGCCTTTAGAAAGGTGCAAAAGCTTTGGCATATTTTTAAAAGCAGAGCATTAGAAATGATTTTTTTTTCCTGGCTTAACTGACCCTAGAGTCCAATCTTAGCCAAGCTGTTAGTTGAAAAAGTAAACTAATTACCAGGTTATGTCCAGAGCCTGCCCTGCCACAGCATCACTGACCCAACATTATCACACTGCACCTTCTTTTCCACACTTCTCAAAAATCATTTCAGTGAATCAAAGATATTCCCAGCCTGGATCATCCACTACCTTTCAGCATAGCAACCACCAGCCCAACACAGCCCTGTGCAGCAGTTTTAGAGCATCCACCGTCTTTGCTAAACAAGCATTTTCATGACAAAAGTCAAGAAATAAATAACAATTTCAAGAAGTTCCTGAAACCTCTATGTAAAGTGTCTTAAATTGTAAGTTCAAGGAAGGCAACGCCTTTGTGACAGCACAGCTGTCGATTAAAAAGATTCCCAGGGCCTCCTGGTTAGTCTGAGTCTTGGTCTTTAGAATTATATGAATATAGGCTTAAGACCACCCAAATTCTTCTTTTTTTTTTCTTTTTGAGAAGGGGAGAGAAAGAGAACATGCACACAAGCGGGTGAAAGAGACCATTACCCTCACGTTGGCCGACTGTAGTTTTACAGTAACAAAGATCTGACAGGCAGCACTGACCTGTGACAGCAGCTGTATTTACACTAGAGCCTAACAGGGAAAGCACACTGGAGGGGATGGTATATACACTGCAGGATACAGTGGCCTTTGGAGAGCTGCTTTAACCCACATGTGCAAAATCCCTGTTGCAGGAATTCAATTCCCTGCCAAAGCACAATTGGGGGTAACTGACTTTTGTCTCTCGCTTACTAAATACATGGCTGATTTTGCACCTAAACCTCACCTCTCTACCAGGAAGCATTCACACAGCAGCAGGACATGATTTTCTGGAGAACCAGAGACAATCTTAGTTATCCCCTATTTTGTCAGGATCACCAGCAGGACTGGTGTGCTGAAGGAAAGAGGATGACAGCAAACAAACTAAGCAGCCTCGAGTCTGCAGGACAAGTTTAGAAAATGGGGGAAATAAGAACTTAAAACCCCAAGAATTCATTTAAAAAAACCCCAAACCTAAACAAAATTTGAAGTATCTTTTCTTAGCAGAGAGGAAGGAGGTAGAAATATTTCAACCAGCACAGTTTAGCAACTTATTGAAGCTAATCTCCCTGGACTCCCTGGCAGTCCACAGAGAGAGGAGGGGAGGTTCCTGCAAGAATGAAGCAGAGCTGGAGCCCTCGGGCCTCCACTGATGATCCAGTGAGGGCAGGGACCCAAGACAAGCACCTGAGAGACAGGGGCTGCGCTCAAAACAATCCATTTGTGCTGGGTCTCTTCAAACTGAAATTCATTACACAGCCTTTTGACAACTTTTCTTTGTTTTCTAATCGATTCAGGCTTTCTTAGGCTGATCTCTCAATACAGAATCTAAACAAAGAGAAACATAATCAAATACTTGATTTTTCAGCGGGGAAAAGGAAAAAAAAATCATTAACATTGCTCTGTCTTAGGCTGTAGTTTTCCTGTGCCACTCCCATCTTTATTTATTGTGCTTCCTTCACACCATGAGTTCTTGGATAACAAAGAAAACAGTCCATGTCTTCAAGAACAAAGGCAGGCAGGAAAATCAAATTAAAAATGGCACTCACATTTGCAGCAGTGTAGGCAGCTAAAATAATCCACTTTGTTATTTATACCACTTGGGGTATCAAGTAGCTCAGAGCACTGTTATGCCAGCTCCCTGTGCATGGAAAAGAAACAGCCATCACCAACACATAACTGGCCAATGTCTTCAGGTGCTGAAGCTTTAAGCATATTCACATGTCCCATTAACTCCTCTATTACCAGCTGCTTTCAACCCCCTGCCAAAAGGAGATGCTTATATACTTCCCTGAATAACAGATGGAAGAAGAGTTTGTGACTTGGGGTGCAGGAGTCAAGATAGGATGAGCAGATGGGGTAGGTCGGTGGAGAGGGGAGCAAGGAAGAGAGGACAAAGTTCAAAGTCATAGGAAGATTTAACATAAACTTGTCATGTAGGACATTCCAGCAGACAGATCTCAGTAGCAGGAAATCCAAACCACGACATGTTTGGACAGAAGTTTTCAGCACGGGAAGTACTGCAGTCTGCAGGACCTGAGCTAAGGCATTGGTGCAGACAGAGCAAGAATGTGCAGCGACCTCAGTTCCAGTTTGTTCCCTGCCATGAAATTCAAGTGTGTTCCCTGCCACAAGCAGAACATGGCTCAGTCCCTGAGCTTCCAACTGCTTCAGCCCCACAGCAGTGAGACCCCACGGACACCAACCTCCTGCCCACAGGTTTGAGACAGTGAGGACAACCAGGAGGTGCTCGGGGCACCTTAGATGGAGCCAGCTATTCTCACAAATCTCTGGGAAAAGGATGATTGCTCCAAAACACCATTAAAGCATCTTCATCAATTTGTGAGTCTTTCATTGCTTCTAGCTGAGGCACCTCAGGCCAGGCCTGCACCAAGCTCTCATGTGTAGTACAAAAAATTATATAGAATTGTAGAATGGTTTGGTTGGAAGGGACTTTAAAGATCATCTTGTTTCAACCCCCTGCCATGGGAAGGGACATCTTCCACTAGACCAGGTTGCTCAAAGGCCCATCCAACCTGCTTCCTACCTTCTACATCATTCACCTTGAAGAACCTGTGGAAGTTTTTTCACTCATTCAACAATACGCTTGTCCTGGTTTAGGTATTTGTTGTATAACCAAACCTTCTCCTTCTAGTAAAAAAAACAGAAATGCAGGTCAAGATGGCAGTAATGGCATGTGAGCTCAAGGGCCCAATGCTGATTTCACAACAGCCACTCCTCCCACCTATGCTCTCCTCATTTCCGAGGGGTTGGAAGGGAGCGAGACAACTTCAGCTGACCCAAGGATCCTCTGGACAACAGGAGGAGCCTTTCAAGAAGCCTCTCCCCACCCCCTTCACCTGGACAAACAGTGCTCACAGGCTGTAACCCCAGCAAGGGCTTAGAGAGGAGAGCAGTGAAACTGCTGCAGCTCAGTCGCTGACGTAGGTAGGCCCACCACCCCTGCTGCCAAAAAGAACCATTTCAGGGACTCCTTTCCACAATATTGGGAATTCCTGCAAAACTCCCCTTTCTGACGTGCTGCTCTTATGTGAAATATCCACAGTGTTTGCAAAGAAGTGATTATGAATGACTAACCAGCCGTGCATATATTTCAAGAAAACTTGGAATCGAGCTTGTTATTTTTGGAAACACGGACACTTGTTCAGGGCGAGCTGGCAAGGAGGAATTACTGTGGAAAGTTACCTAAAGAACAGAGAGTCTGTAGTGCCACCTACTGCTTTACTCTGGATTGTAACTTCAGATTTCTAAAAACCTCCGAGACAAAAAGTGCCACCCTGGAGCAGCCCCAAGCTCAGCCAGACCTGACAATGACCTGCACCAGATTCCTCAGCAGAAGGTGCAGGAACAGTGACATAAACAACGATGTAAGAGCCAGTCCTGCCTGGGAGCTTTGCCACGAAGCAGGATGGCCCTTCACAAAGCACTAAGTTTTAATTACAATCGTCCTTAATATTGTTTTTATGCACACGAGCAGCAAAGTTGATTTGGACTCGGTGCTTCCTGAACTTCACCACAGATCAGCAACAGTAAGTTCCAAAGATATTCCAAATGATATTCCAAAGGTACGTTATATAAAATTGTGGTTAATTTTTTTTTCAATATTTGACTTTTTTTCATAATTTAATCTTATAAGGTAGTTATAAGCCTTCCCGCTACACAAGACAGAGCACAATTTCCTGACCTCCAGTCTGCTGGTCAGTCAGTAGTGTATAAACCTTCACTAGGCTCACAAAATTTATAAAAAAACAAAAAAAGAAGAAATCCAGTCCATCTCTGTGTTTATATTGAACTACCCAGTCAAATACATGACTGTTCCCTGAGTACATCTCAATTTTCCTGACCACAAATTCACAAAACATAGATGTTTCCACAAAGAAAACAGATGCTTCCTTTGGATTATGAGTTATAAACCAGAAAACAAAACATGCAAAAATACAAGGGGAAGGTTGCTTTTCTCCCCCAGCTACAGAGCATCAAAGAGCCGTAATTAGAATTTGCTACTCAGTACAACATATTATCAAAATCACCAAAGAGAACATATCCATTTATTCATAAATGTGGTCTGGATTATACAGGCATTGTAGATGCTTGGTTGGATGTGTGTCTGGTCTGGTTTGTGTTTGGTTTGGAATCCATTCATTTAGTCCTTAATTTGCCATTAAGGAACTGATACAGCAAGTGTGCACATTAAACATTTAAATACGGGTGCCTGGAGGCACGGGGAGCTAAACAACTGCAAGTGGTTATGGCTCAAAGTTTAAACAAGTGATTTTCCTTCCTCCACAAAGATGAGGTTAAAGGTTGGACCAGACAATCTCCAGAGAGCCCTTCCAACCCAAACCATTCTGTCATTCAAGCACATGCAAGTGCAGGAATGGACAGCCAAGAAGGAAGTGCAATGTAAGTGTAATGCTCAGGAACATCCCTTCCCACTGATACCAGCACTGGACAAAGTTCCCACATGCAGCTCTTGGGACACTGCACATCTTCAGCAGGATTTAGGTGAGACACTGCCCTGACACCACCAGGACTTGGGCTCCTTTGTACCCAAAGTCTTGGACAAGGTTCCAAACTATTACTGGGAAAGCTCAGAGACACCAAGCTCCCCACAGTCTCAGTGTCAGGAATTTAAGGGTTCTCAGTCACCTGGAGCATAAAAAAGCACAAATGACAAAACCCTGAGATGTCTGGAAAGCCTGTGACCACCACAATACACAGAAAAAGTAAGGTTAAAAAGAGTAAAGCTGCTGGAGAAGATTTTAACAACTAGTTTACAAAAACTCACCAGTTAGATTATGTTGCATCTCTATAAAAACCTGACCTGAATCCCTCTTGTGCCAAATGCCAAAAAGTTCTACTACACAGACTAAAAGGACTTCATCCAATGGCTGATAAGTAGTTTTCTCCATTTATCTTAACTAAAAATAAGACCCTTACAGATCTTAAATAAATGTGGAATACTGTTGCACTACTTAGAGCAATATTTGTGGTAGAATACATACAGCAATAGAAAAATACATCACATTTCATAGTCTGTTCTTCCAAAAACTTCTACAATTTGGCTTGTCTTATAAAAAATAAATTAAAATAGGAAGAAAAAAAAAGGGGGAAAGCCTGCTTCAGCAGTGCCAAGCTTTTAATGGTGTCCCAAAGTGATGCAGCTTAGAAGGCAAAGTGAAGAGTATGGGATCTGTACAAGAGAAGTTTTGGGACAAAATACATGAACTGTAATGGAAGGCAAACAGCATAAAAGAATCATCAGGAACATTTTCCCCCAGTTCTGCACTCCCCAGTGCACAAAACCCCCATGGGTTTACTGCTATGAGTCCAGGGAAGTGCCACAAAGATGATTAAGGAACTGGAGTACCTCTCACATGAGGCAGGGAGAACTGGGACTGTTTAGCTAGAAAAGAGGGCTCAGGAAGTTCCTGTCACCTGGTATAAATACCTGTTGGGAGAGCATGAGAAGAGGGAGCCAGAGTCTTCTCACTGAAGCCCTCTGACAGCACAAAAGGAAACAGGCACAAACTGAAACACAGGAAACTTCATCTTTTTTCCTGTTGTAAGAGTACTCGAACACTGGGATATGTTGTCCAAAAAGGTTGTGGACTCTCTATTCCCAAAACTAGAAATCCCAAACTCCTCAGTTTTCCTTGGTTCTTTTTAAAAATGCTGATAGAGATCAAATGCTACTCCATTAAGTCATGTCAGAATCATTAAACTGCAATAAAAACCAACAAAAATGCAAAACTGCAGACAAGGTGTAACATACACTAAAGTATCCAGACTCTTCTTTTCTACTTAAATTTTTCTCTGCCTGATCCTTAGTACATATAAGAGAGACTTGAAGAGGGGGATTCAGACTGACTAATCCCCAGCTAAATGTTGTTGCATCAACTGGACTTCTTGACCTCCTTCAATGGCAGGTACCCACACAAACAGATGTGATTCAAAAAGCCTTGTTTTTTAATCAGGAGGAATAAGACAACTCTTTTTTTGCTTCTTACTAATACTGAGTGTATGGGTTACTAATGAGTCTGAACAAATACAGGTCCAAAGAATCTAAAAACACTAACATGAACTCCTCAGTTTCATTCCATTTGTAGCATTCTTTTGTGCAAAATGCCTGAATTTCAGAGCAAAGCTTCCAGAATAGAAGATAAAATACATGTCACACTGTCTTGTTCCTCCACAGGAACTAGATCTGCATCTATTTAAGGAATTGGCAGGATATATTAATTATGTCCCACAAACAAGGTTTGGCCAGCTATCTTTAGTGCCTCTGTAGAAATAAGCTTTAAATAAGTCCACAGAATGAAGGCAACAGTTTGCAGAAGCAGCAAGTGGCACTTAAAAAGCACAGCCTCTCTCCACAGTCCTTAGCAAACAGCCATGGTTTCCGTGGTGGTTGTAAGGAATTTGCCTTTGAATCTGCATTAAATAGCCAAATTTTCTACATCCTGTTTGATGCATTTCACAAACATCTGTTTTGATTAACTCGAAATCAGTGCGGCACGTTAACATCTCAGAGGAAATTAGGTTCATTTAATATGGATTTTCAGGCTGTGTTCCTCTTGCTCTGGTGATGCCAGGAAGGGTTTATATCTGGAGGTTGTGTTTCTGGAGTGCCCAGCAATGGTGGAAGCCGAGCTCTCTGAGCATGGAGTAAAATACACAGAGCCTGAATGTGCCTCCACTGACTTCCCTGGGTGCTGGGGAAGACTTCAGCCCAGGAATTGGCCAGATGAGAACTGAATCCTGTGAGATCCAAATTTTAAATGTAACCCTAAGGGAAGTGTTGCCCCTTGTCTGGTTTCCCCTACAAAGACAGAAACAGCAGGAGCTTTCACAAGCTTGTCTTGCTTTCAAGCACTGAAGGAAAGGAGTAACACCAGACAATTCTGAGAGAAAAGGAAATCAATTGAATGAAGCTGCCACCATTCTTGTGGCTAAGAATCATTCCCAGAGTAAAACAGCTTCCCACATGTGTCTGTTGGGGTGCAGCAAGCTGAAAGATGGGCTTTCTCCACAGAATAGGTACTTTTCCTCTTGATAAGGAAAAAAAGCCAAAGCCAGTAGTGCACACATTCGAAAAGGCCACTTCAGGTGGTGTAATTCAGTTGACTCATATTACAGTGTTGCTGTATCAGCAGCCACCTCTGGTTTGATGAAAGCTCTCAAATGTCTCCTCCCAAGGAAAAAAACAGCACAGGCATCTTGGGAGTCTTCAAGTGTAGTTCACTGTAGACATCTGGTTAGGCAAACCTGCTCAAAGGGACCACACAGACACCAAAACAGTAAAATCAAAATAATACAGAAGTACTGGCATTAGAATCTATGGATTCCTTCTCCTTCAGGAGGTTGTGACTGAAATATATGAAATTACAGCATTAGGAGTTCTGCAGGCACCTCTTGGAAGGGAGGATCCAAAGTCAATGCCTGAGAAGGTCTGTTTGCAGTTACAGTCCATGTTGATTCCCCATTTTGTCAGACCACTCTCATTTTTATTTATCAAATGTTATCAGCCTCCTATAGGCAACGTTTTCAAGACAGATCAAAACCACAGATTATTTTCAATAAATTTTGTGTAACAAAGCTCTCTCAAACTGAAAATCTCTCCTGTGCCCATTCAGCCCTCCAAGACAAGGACTGCTCCAATTGTGTATTGCCTCACAAAGGAGCCAGCTGAGGACTGGGAGGTTGTACATGTGGCTGCAGGAATAATGGCTAGGCTGAGCTCTCTGATGAGACTTAGCAGTTGGTGAAGTTTCCAGGGTTTGAGCTTCTTTCTGTGGCAATCATAATAAGGTAATTTTGCAGACCTTAGTGTCGTATTTCCCTTCTCCTTTCAAAAAACCATCTAGTTTTCAACACAGCTCTAATGATAACTTCACAAAACTCTGTGGTTTTGCTTTGTAGATCATTTAAGTATTTTCTCTCATGTTGCTCCACAGCTCTACTGTGTCAGCTCCAAATGAATCAAAGAAGTCTCAGAGCAAAAGCTGTTTGAAGCTGGTAATGTTCTTCTGGATTCTCAGTGGAACCACCAATTTTGCCTGATGAGGTTCACTCGAAAGGCTTCATTGACTTAAGCAAATCTTTCAACATGCATGGCAAGAGTTTAAAGTTTCTAATGAACCATGAAACCAGACAAGTTTCTAGGAGCTTTTAGAGAATGCTTTCCTTAATTCTAGCTCCACATCACAATTTTGCCACCAATCTCACAAGGCACAAGACCCCTGGGAGAGTTGTACAAGCTGCTGAGGAAAGCTGTGACAACCAGATCAGAATATCTGACAGGCCTGGAGGACCAGAAGTTATTCACCAACTTGTAGGTCAGAGATCCAAGGGCCAGTGAGAGAGAAAGACAAGTACTGTCCAGAGCAACACTGATCTCCTGTAACAAATAGGAGTTAGTTTGGTTTTCTCTTTTTAAACAGGGTTTTACTGTAAAATGTTAATTCATCGATACTGACAGTGATGCACTTGGATCCAAGATAAAACTTCTGGACTCAGAGATGGACTCCAAACTGCCATGTATTCTCTGGAATGCTCCTGAAGAAACTTTTAAGGTCACTTTTTACAGAAAGATTAAAAGCCGCAGAAAACAATTGAGTTGCTGAAATTCAGGATCAGTGTTTTGCTCTGTCAGTGTCCCTACACAAGTTAGAGCACAGAGAAACCACATCCCCATTTTCCAAGGAATTGAGACTTCCTACCTCAGGGAACTCATGGAAAGACAGAAGTTATAAAGATTTTCCAGTGCTTAGCTCTAACAAGGATTACAAATATGAATACTCCATGTACCTTACCAAGAAGGTGTAAAACTCACACTGATTCTCACCAGTGCTGTCAGAACATACAACTGGCCACTGGCCAACGCAGGCATTTGGAGTGAAGTTGGAGGCTTGACCAATTTGAAGCCAGTTTGGATCATGCCTGTGCTCCATCCTAGAGGGGTGCTCAGCATAAGCACAACAGTAATGGGCTTACATTCATTTTGAAATCCAGAAAACACCACAGCATTTGGCAGCTTTCTCTGAGCAATGAAACCAATCATTTTATTTCTAATTGCACTGAAGAACTCACATGTAGACTGTCCACAGTAGAGCCTGGAGAGGCCTGTTTATCAGCAGACCTGCTGAAGGTCTGATACTCAGTCACAACTGCACAGAGTGAAAATACCAATTTGCTGCTGCTCCAAACAGTAATTACATTTATCCTTTTGCTTACAGAAGCAGCAGATCCACCAAATTCCTGTTCCTCTTCACTAGTCAGCTCTGGACTGACCTTACACTCCCTTTTACTTCAATTTAAACACTGCCATCTGCATTTTCCTCTTTCTCAAAATCCTCCTGTATCTATACAAGAAAAGATATGTGACAGGGAGAAGCCTTGTGTACTTTTTAACACGTTAACTTCGAGGAGGAAGATTAGAAACCGCTTGGTGACACAGACTGGAGTCAATTAGACAAAATATTCTGTGTGCATACTCTCCTCAAGGCAGTATCTGCAGCTAGTCTGTAATGGAAACCACGTTAAGCAGCTCTGTCCAGCCTGATTTTTGTCCAGCTACCAAGGATTCTGACTGAATTTCATCAGACAGAAATGTGCAATTTTTCTGTCATTAGAAAGCACCCAGGGAAGTAGCACAACAAAATGCTTCCTGCTGCTGTTAAAGGCAGGAGGCTGTGATTTCAGCTCAGTCATCTGCTCTCACATCGAGTAATCCACAAATATTTGAGCTTTCTGGCAGCATAACCCCCCCATCACCACAGTAGCACAGTCTTTTTCTCTAAATGTTCCAAGACATTTCCATGTTTGCCTTCTCAGGCTATTGATAGTAAACTGCTTAATAGGAGAGGGCATCTGTGATGCTTTTCCTGATTATTGATAACATCTAGAAGGCTTAAACATGGCCTTTCCTGCTTCAGTTTTTAAAGGAGGTTAATTGAGATCAGATACTTCAAGCTGAACTTACTAGCAACACAGTAAGTGCCCAGTCCAGACTATGGAAAGAACACATGTTAAAAAATATTTGGAATAGTTAAATATATCCAGATCAGCCCCACATGATAAGTTCAGAGCACTTATGAAGACAGATGAAGGACACTGAGCCATTCCTAGTTATCCGTAGAGTGCTCACTGAAAACATGTATGGAACTCCAGGAGACCAGAAAGCTGATTTTTAGCAGATAGGGAAGTGTTTGGGAACATTTAGTTCAGTCTATAGACCTGAGTATAACCCCTATGACACCAAAAAAACCAGTAAGAAGTACTTTGGATACATGCAACAGAACAAATGAAAATTTCACCCTTTACAAGATAACTGGCTTGAAAAAAAATCAGAAGATTTAGAGAGTAGAGAGAGGGAAAAGAAGGAGACAGGCTGCAGGATACCAAAATGGGGAGTGGAGAAAACTCAATTATTTGTTCTCTTCCTCCCCCAAGGACAGGACAAGAGTGAAAGACTAAATTTGAAAAGAAATTCAGTTGAGAGGTGAAAAAGAGGTTTAAAAGACAAGTCATAGTTACTTGGTGAGACTGTGAAATCACCTGTCACAGATTTCTAGACCCTGTCAGGGTGGTTTAAGCAAATTATTTACTTGATTACAGTTCAGCCCCCAGCATCTCCTCCTGCTCCTCTTGTAGCTGACATCCCATTTCATTTCTCCTTTCCTCACAATCTTTTCCTTGCACCACTTCTTCCCTTCTTCCCCCAGCAACAGGGAATGGGAAAACAGACTTTAAAGACTTCTGCCTCCAGTGAGTGATGAATTAAGGCAGAATTAGTGTCACCGACGAGAATATTTTTCAGCCTTTATTAGACCAGTGGCTACGGTGACTTCATATGCTACAGTTATAGAGTTGCCTTCATTCCAGCACAGTCATGAGCAACTTAAAAACACATCTTGGCTGAGATTTTCTAGGCATGAGGTAGAATTCCTAAGGACATCAATAGCTCCTGCATAGTGCAGCATCCAAGTTTTTTCCAGTTTGGAAAAAACTTTGTGTCAGTGGAGAAATAACCTGTAGTCCTGCAGCTAAAGCTTGTATGACAAAAATGCATGTGCAGCAGGCAGCAGAATTATGACAATCCACTGGACTCTGGCATTTCTTTCCTCTGAGAACTTCATAACTTCCACATTGTATTACCATCAGCCCTTTCCCTGGGATCTATTTTACAACGAACTTACCAATGGCATGTGTAACAAATGATATCTCTTGCATTTTATTATTCATCTTTTTCCACATATTGACATTTGAGATGTAACCAGGGACTTTGCACAGAATATGTCTGGCAGGAGTGGTGTGCACTGATTAATGTCCCTTTGGTGCTGATATGAAACACATGGGTTCTATTAGCAAAGCCATGGATGAAATGATCCATTGGAAATTACTTACCTATTCCATGAACATGACTTACCAAAGTCAGGAATGTTCTAGAGATTAACTCTTATGAATGCATGGGAATTAAACCACTTCTTTCTGGGGAAAGGGGGAGCTTTGGCAACCACCCATAGGCTGCAAGGGGTCGACCCCAAAATCTTTGGAAGAGCTTTGCCAGTGCAGGAGCAAAGTTATATATTCAGACAATGAGTAAAGGAAAACAAAGGGCTGTTATTATCCCTGCTCACTTTCTCCATTCAAAGTTATTTCTTCAAGTTCAGGCTACAACTGAAAAAAGAATCCCTACAGAACTCCTTAGATATGTGCTTACCTCCTATTAAAATCAACATCCCACCAAAATTGTTGAAGTTAAGCATGTGCTTAAATATTTTTCTGAATCTGACCAGTGAGTACTTACTTGCCAGAGTTTTATTTTCTTTATTAATACAATATTAACTCAAAATTGCTGTGGACACATAAATATTAGCCAAAACTATTAACTATTTCTGGATTTCTTGGCCTTTAAAAAAAAAATCTGGTCTGGCTAGAAGACTGTCTTATCATTAAACCAACATATTAAATTTCTCTGACAGTAAAATCTATCTATAGACATACAGTAACAACAAATTAACCTCAATCTGACATGAATGAAAACAGTTTCTAAGTGGTTATAGTTCCTAAAACAGAATCTATATGCAATAAATATAATTATTTCACTGAAATTGTTAGCACATGTTTTTTTTTTGCAACAGACATGTTCGCTGTACCATCTTTGTTGTATTGATATGTTCTTTAGTAGCCCCTTCTGTGCCTTCATCCTTGATTTAAATTTATTGTGACACATTTTTAAACAATAGCAGGAAACCTCACTTATGACTTTAATTATAAAATGGTGTTATAAAATTATATCCACATTTTACTTTTGGCAGTTGGCAATCCTCATTTAACATAAATAACCCTTCTTGGCCTCAGCAGTTCTCTTTGGTTGATTTCAATGCTTACTGTATGTAATTGATATAAAAACACAAGGTTTAGGAAGCAGTTATTGGAACTTGTTAAAAGAAGTAGTCAAGTTCATAAACGCACTCGTTTTGCTACGTTACATGCCAAGAGAATTAATAATGGACCTTTGGGAATAGGGCAGAAATTCTGGCTTTTTCAAGAAAGACTGATGTAACTACAGTATTCCACTCCTATGTTAATTGTTTGGCTCACAGACCCATGGCTTTGTTTCTCTTCCACCCACAGCTGCTTCCAATAATTTTCTAAAACCTGACACATCCACACACACACATCCACGTTAGACATAGACATCCAGTTTTTGAACATATGCACTAATACCAAAACAATTCTGTTGTTCTGTATTAAAGAACAAGAGCAAATCTGTTAACCTGGTGGTATAAATAGAAGGAAAAGACAATCACATCAGAAAAGGCTGTTCCAGAAGACTGGGATATAGCAATACTGGAGATGAAGCTACTTTGAGTCACTTCTCAAAGCACTTCACATGAAGGGGCTGATTGTCAGCTGCAGATCCCTGAATTTGCACAAAGACACCTTTGTCTCTCTCACCTTTGCACCCTGACAGCACTGGCACACGAACATGCAGGAGTTACTTGTCTGCATGAGCAAATAACTCCCAAATTGAACTCTCCAATGCACAACAGTCACACAAGAGCAGGAAGTGACACCTGCACACAATGCAGGGATGGATCATAATTTGAAAAACTAAAGAAACACCTTCTTAACTTCTACCTGACCATCAGGCAGCATCACTCACAGGATTACAGTCAAACACGTGCTTGGAAGCCTTGGATGAACTGGAGACACAACCCAACTCTATTTTCAACAGTGCTGCTCCATAACCTTCAGTGAGCTGATGGTGCTACCAATAATTCCTCCCTTCTGAAAACAAATCACTTGGGTTAGGTCTCACTCACAGCTTTTCCTTCTGACATTTTAAGGACCCAACTTCAAAAATTCTATTTTATTAAAGCTAATTTAAAGAGAAAGAATTCAACATCATTGAGAATGTTATTCTTCAGCTTCCATTTATTCTTAAACTTCCACTTCATACCTCAAATACAAATCAGTTTATGACACAAGAAGGGGACTTTGTTCTTTCTGCATGAGCATTCACCACCTTGGATCATGAGGGAGGTGTCCTACAAGCCAAGTCACACAAAGGGGGACAAAGCCATAGCACAGGACTGTTTGTGGATGGCCTGAGATCTGTGATGCCATAGACTGTCACTAACAAAAGCCAGATGTGGATGGTTGGGAGCAGGAGCAGCTGGGGAATTCAGAGGAAAGCTGAGATGCTTAAAGTACATGCTGTCTGTAAGGAGATGGGAGGGCAGGACAGAGGGGCCATGTGTGAGTCTCACACAGATAAAGACTAGGCAGACCTGCAAGACAAAGCTAAATAAAATTATTAAGCAAATGAATGCTTAAATTAAGGGTCACTACATCTGGGTAAAGCTTTAGGACTATGGAAGGGGCAGGTACTTTTCCTGACTCCTCTGCCATACCCACCCCAGCTGATTTTATACATCCAAAGGGTGCTGTGGTTGGTGTTTGTTCAGACAAGGGTCTGAGTGCCCCTTGGCCATGTATAAACCAGTCTCTTAAGCACAATCAGATACCAATGTGTCTCCTATCCTTTTCCAATGAACAGGAAATCACCAATTGCATCAAAAAGAAAAGTCTCTCATCTGTAACTTGCCATTTCCAACCAGTGCTGGAAGTAAGAGCCATTCTGTGCCTTTGGCCACTCATTGAACCACTCAGCCAGAAAAGCTCAAGGACACTGGGATTACAAAAAGTTCTTGCACTCTCCCCTCTTCACCATGCAAGGACAGACACGACCCAGTCTCTGTGACATAATAAAGTTCATTAAGTAAATCAAACTTAGGAGTTTTAATTCTTCTCAACTGATGAAATATAACATCCATTTTAACCTCTCAAAACCTGTCCCTAAACAGCTGATATCTACTGACTTTCACTGGGGCTCTGCCCAAGACAGAGGTGCCAGATCAGCCCTGCTCCTGTCCCAAAGATGTCCCAAAGCCAGTGGCTCCCTCTCTAAAACCAGCAGGACAGCTGCCAACTCTTTGGTTCCAGTAGTCCCAATTGCCTTTTTCTTCCTTGGCCAGCACCAGGTTTGTGCAAGTGTTAAATCAAACCTGAAAAAACAGCGCTGGGGAACACGTTGCTTTTTCCCTGAGGCTCAGCTGAAGAGGCCACACATAGGAGCCTGGCTCTCTCTTCCCCACAGATGGTACAGTGTTGCTGAATAAATAGGAAGCTGACTACCCAGAATTGGAAGAAATTACTTCAGAGGACGCTGAGACTCTTAGGGTTTTTATGTTTCCTAATATAAATTTGGATTTTGCTATTTTTATTGAGAAGGGGGTGTTCAGCCAAGGGGGTAGTACTTCCTCCTCACATTTCCTATTGCTATATGCAATATTAATACTGTAACCTCAAAATTAGGGATGGTCTTATTTTGTGGAAGCTGAGGTTTTGCAGACCTCTTGTACTTCTGCAGGAGAGAATGGGAAAGGGAAGCTGCAAAGATAAAGCTCATCACATCTTTCCTTGTAAGACTGTGATTTTCTTTTTCCTGTGGAAGGAGATTCACATGTTTTCTTTTTAGCCATCATATTTTTCTGTTTAAAGACCTATGTCCAGCACTCAGATTCCATGTAAACAAAACAAAAAAAAATGGCATCACAGTGGAGATACTTGGGTTTCCTGACTCAACCAACAACTGCAATCAGAACCCAAAGCCACATCCTCAGCTAATATAAATATGGGGTAACTGCAGCTGATAGAGCAAGGCCTGTCAAACACATCCCTATCCTGCTGTAATCCTTTTAAACAGCGCTGAGGCAGAATATCTTCCCTAACACAGGAGAGAAGGAAATAGCATTGCTCTGTTTGCATGACTGGGAGAGGAGGCCTTGCTGAGGGGTTTGCAGTGGCATCAGGGCATTTTCATTCAAGTCCTCATCAGAAACAAAGTCCTGGGTGATGGCAGGCATCAGAAGTGCTGAAGGAGAAGCAGGACAAATAGGATGTTCATTGGCTTTCTACCAAAGAGGTGAATCCTCCCTGCTGGCCCAACAGTCTCAGAAGCCAGAAAACATTTCAGCTGAAGTCAGTCTAAAACCTTCCTTCCCTCTCACCTTCATTTTAAAACTGAACAGTGAATTAAAGGATTTTCTAGTACATGGAATTTCAGAAGCATTTCTAAAGCAGCAAATACTAGCTTTCACATTATTTTTATTCAGGAAATAATTTTGCAAAATTGAGGTGAAATGAATGACACCTGCTTATACTTCACATGCAGGTATAAAAGCTTTGCTAATAGTAGATCCATAATATATGCCTAGATATCAATTCCTCCTGATGATCACTTACCCAACACACAATTTTTGCAGTACAGTGTCAGTCAACATCACTTCCATGAGCAGGGCATTCCTGGCTGAAAACTGACATAACAAAAAGCTCTCTGCTTCCAAGACCTGGGTGATAGTGAATTGTAACTCGTGTTCTAAAGTCTCACAAGTTTTCACTCCACAACAAAAATAGGCCTTGTTAGTGTAACAAATTGTTGAAGTATATCAAAGCTCTATAAAACATCAGGCCAAAGAGCCACAGCAAATCCCAAAAGAGCCTCTTGGAGAAATTTATTGAGCAACAATGTCCTCTGCTGGCAGCAAGCAGACTCAACTGGTAATGCTGAGCTGCAGCACCTTCCCCAGGATCCTGGGGCATCAGCACCAGAGCTGACACTACAGCAAGGGGCCATTTGCATGCTCTTGGCTGGTTTGCTCTGGATGAGGACAGAAGTCATGGGATATTTGATGCCAAAACTTCTGATGACAGAAACAAATCTGAATGTGATGCAAGATTGGCCTATGTGAACCCAAGCTGCAGTGAACAGTGCAGCAGCATGGAGAAGGGACACAGATTGTCCTTCAGCCTTACTGCCTGTTCTCAGGGTGCCTCCAAGCAAATCTTGCATCTGCTTAGACTTTAAAAGCATCAGAACAGTGAAGGAAGGCATTGTTTGCCCAACTAGACCGTACCCCAAAAAGGAGCTGAGGTGATTTTAAGAGCACCCAAATGACACAGGAGTCTGGGATTTATTTCCAAGTGTTGCACATGTACTAAATATCAGATTTCCAGAGTGTTCCAGTTTCAAGAGGGGCCTACAGGCCCTTGCCTGACCTGGGTGTCTCTGGAGCTCTGGTAACAACCTAACTCCTGCTAATCCTCTTTAAACACAGCAGAGTTGGGTTCCTCCATGTCACTAAGTGCTGATTCTGAAGAGTTTATGTTTTGGTGACACCTGAATACCTGCTCCAATTCTCAAAATAAAATGCAGTGTAGTTGAAATCCAAGTTTAGGTCTGCTGCACCAGATTGCTTCTGAAGACAGAGAAAAAAAACCAGCCAAAGGTAAGTTCACTATTTTCACTCCTGGCATGCAGCTGTCTCAGTGTTCCTCATATTCCTTCTCTGCCTCCCAGAAGTAGTTCCACAGTTATAAAAAAGCTCAATTATGACAAAAAAATAAGCATTGTTATAATTCTATTTAGTTCTAGGACCTAACCATAAACCTAAAAACATTCAAAGTTGTGCTTTTTCCATCAGAGCTTAACAATTCTGTTGGAATTCAAAGGTAAATACAACCTATTTAGAAAGGCCAAAGTTTTGGGCTCAAATTCACTTTAACATATCCCCTGAAATTCTGACTTTGTTTGCCCTTCCCAAACACACAAGCCAGTTACCTCTCCCAATAAACTTTGTTTCCTGGATAGAGAATCACAGAATAATTTGGGTTGGAAGGGACCTTAAAGAACATCTTATTCCACTCCCTGCCAGGGGCAAGGACACCTTCCACTGGACCAGGTTGCTCAAAGCTCCATCCAACCTGGCCTTGGACACTTCCAAGGATGGAGCATCCACAGCTTCCCTGGGCAACCTGTGCCAGAGAACCTTTTCATAATATTCAACCTAAACCTACTGTCAGTTTGAAGCCATTCCCCCTTGTTCTGTCACTACAGGCCCTTGTAAATAGTCTCTCTCCATGTTTCTTGTTGTCTCCCTTCAGGTACTGGAAGGCTACAATTAGGTCACCACAAAGCCTCCTCTGCTCCAGGCTGGAAAATCCCAATTATTGAAGTACTTCCAATATTTCATATCCTTTAAGTACTGCAGCTATATCCCCACTACAGGAGTTCTTCCAACTTTCCTTGGGAGCCTACAGAAGCCATTAGTGGAAGAAACCTCCAACACCTGCAAAACAACTGCATTGTTGTTTAAGGAAGCAGAAGCTGGGTTTGGGATATGAGCACTGGGAATCAGTGCAACAGCTCAGCATTGGCAGATTTTGAATGTCACACTGAGGGTATTTTGACTGCACTGAGGGCATTTTGAATGCACTGTAAGGTTGAACGAGACAAAGTGACCAAAATAAGCAAGCAGATTTCATTATATGAAAACAGAGGAACTATTTCTAATGATCCTTTAGCTCAGTCACCAATTCTATTTATATGTTTTAAGGGACCGTAAATATTTTTATCGGCACTCAGGACACAAAGAGAGCTTTCCAGTTTCTATATAAAGAAGTCATTTTGGACAGATCAAAACAATAAAGGCACAGGACTCCTGGATGACAGATGCCAGGATGTTAGTAACCATAAATGGTTTTCAAATATGGCCCCATCACCATCCCCCCACAGTAGCCCTTTCAAGTGGGAATTACAAATTGCTTACTTGGAGAGGAAATTTCAAACAGGCCACTTATCAAAAAGTGCCAAATAAACCTGTCATTGGGATAGAAGTTACAAACCATTCCTAAACTCTGCAGACATTTCCTGAGCCTGTGAACTCTGATCTTGGCTTCTAATAAACATGACATCAGCTCCCCAGTACTGCAGACACAAGACACATGACCCACCACTATGTTATCGCTTCCTCTGCAGTTCCTTCAGGATCTGCTCTAAAGCACAACATCAATGGAAGACTTTCCACTTATTTCCAAATTGGTTTTGGAACAGGTCCTTGAAGGGAGGGCAGAACAAGCACAGCATGGAATCAGCATGTGAGCTACAAATAATAGTGCAGGTATCCACTTAAAAGCAATACTGAATCTGAGAGCTTTGGGGAGTTTTCCAGGTATTGAGTTAGTGAGTGGGTTAAGACAAGACTCCTGTTGCTGTCAAAGGCTTATTAACTGCTCACCTCTCCTCCAAGAAATATAACAGAGCCTTTAAAGCTCTGATTAAGCATGGATGTACTGAAAGATCACTGAATAACATCTGAAAACATGCTAAGAATGATTACAATACACCAGAAGATTTCCAGCACTGGAATGACCTTGGTTTCCAGAGAAATTCTAGGGGACGATTAAGATAATTAAAGCTCTACAATTTACATTTTCCATGTAGGCACATTATCTTTGTGTTGGAAACCTGCCAGACACCCTTATCTGATGCACCAGACAGTATGTGCCATCCACTCAATAAGCCAAAATTCCAATAAACACAGAACTGTGACTCTTGCAAAAGTAATTTAATGAACACATTATCAAAATACAATCTTTACAAATAAGATATTTGTAAAGATTATGGAATATTCACCTGGAAATGGAGGATTTCCTCTACTCCTGTCTAAAGGACAGACATTTTCTTCAGACTTGGGTATGAAAATAAAAATTCCAGATCAAATATAAGTCAGAGACAGCACAGTATAACATGTAATGCCTAAGACATTTTTGTTTAAAAATCTTCATGATTAACACACAGAACTTGCTGGAAAAGGCATCTCCAAAAGCCACCAAGAATCCACAGATATATCAGATGCAGATCTCAAGAGCTGTCTGGGGCTCAGGGAGCATGACTGCCCATTTTTCCTTTCTAAATTTCCCCTCCTCCATCCTCATCAGTTCAGAATCTGCAATTTTTAAAACTAGGAAAGTCCTGCAGGTCTGTAGAGGCCAGAAAGGAGAGGTCCCTGCTCCAGAGTGTGACCTGGGCACCAATATCCCCAGCCAAGTTTAAAGCCATTTCCTATAAACAACATTCTGGCACAGAGGTGCTACAACATCCTCAAGTCACAGGAACCTGCAAAGCTCAAAGCTCCTCCAGGTCCTGCTGCAGGGAAGGGGAAACTCCTCCTCTCTCCTGAAATGGACATGAAATACCTGAGTTTCAAGATTCACTCTGAGGACTTTTCTTAGGAAGGGGGGAAAAAATTAACAGAAGGTACAAGACCCCTGGCCTGCATGCACTGACAATCAAAAGAAATTATCCCGTTTATATTGTCTGATTATTTCATAGACTCACAGGATGGTTAGGGGTGGAAGGCACCTTAAAGATGATCTATTGCCAACACCCTGCATGGGCAGGGACACCTCCCACTAGATGAGGTTGCATTTGTTGTTCTTGTTTCAGAGCTGTTGAAGTACCTGGATCTGTCCATACTAAGAAGGACCAGCTATTCTGTACCAGCATCTTGGATCTGCAGCACTCGAGCAGGAAAGCAAAGAGCAAACAGTGACTGCCAGGGAGAGAAGTGCATAGGGAGACAGGGAGCTGGAGTCAGGGGTTATTCAGAAGAGCCAGGCAAAGCTGTGCTCTGACCAAGGGAGCCAAGTGATCTTTAATGACCAGGAAAAATTCAGTGCTTTGGATTTAATGACTCATGGAGCATGCAACACCTCCTACCAACATGCTGTGGCATTCATACCCAGGAGGAAGTGTGTCAGCTACTGAGTCACGCAGCTCCAAGCATTGGCTGTCACCAATCCAAACACAAACTGTGCCCAGCCCTGTTCAGCCCTGACATTACCGTAGCCCAGGGTTCAGCTCATCTCCCAAGAGCTTTCTAAAATAAAAACTTCTCTGGTTATAAACAAAACATGATTTCCAAACCCAGGCTACTGAGACCATGCTTGGAAGCCCAGCAATTTCCCTGCACACATGTTCAGCCTTCTGACATCAAAACGCCTGCAACCCAACCTGCTGAAGCTAAACTGATTTCCCACTTGGGATCAAACCTTAATGTAGGAGTGGGACTTGTGTTTTTACACTACTGACCTACATTTGCAAATCCCTGGAGGTAATTTTGCCCAGCCTACAAAAGGAAGGGCTGTAAGTCAGCTATATTGAGTTGTTATGCAGCAGAGGGCACAGCTGCGCTGAACAAAACCAGCCTGTGACGCAAGGAGCAAACAAAAGCCATGAAGTTCAGCACAGGAAAAACGAATACATTTCAGCCAACAAAAGAAGAGACTTTTAATTAACTTGTTCTCACTGAGTGCAGAGATAATCAACTTACAGAAACAACCACATTAGTGTAATCAGTTTAGAAGAACACATACAGAGACAAAGGATTTTTCAAGATCCATCTATGAAAAAAGAAGCTCCATTCAAACTGTGTTACTCCCTTGTTAAATGCACTCCTGTGCTTTCTTTGGGAGGAAAGATCCTAAATCCAATCCAGCCTAATCAAACCCTTGAAAGACCACCACAACTTCTGATCCAGTTCTTCAGATATTTTATTTTTCTTTCTTTCTTTTATTTAGGAATGTCACCTTCCACTTCATCAAGGTATATCTCCCTTCCTTTCAACTGCACAGTAAAGACTGACAATACAATTTGACAGCGTTAAAGGGCTTAAAATTATAAATAAAAAATCAAAACTAGACAGAACTACTTTGCTAAAATATTGGGTTGACACTTAGTTTTTGGAAAGGTACATCTCATGACTTGGGATATTCAAGGCTTGTTAAGGGGGACTAAGTACTACATTTGTAAGGATGAGCAGGTATCTGTTTCAAATCATAAAGGATCTGCACTGCTTGAACTGCAGTATTCTTTAGCCAAAACAACAACCCACTTTTCCAGTGTCAGCCAAGGCAAAAGTCACTCATGGCTTGATCCATGAAGGTCCAGCAAGAGTCACAGCAGGCCAGGCACAAAGGAACACCTTAAACAGGACTATTCATGTCCCTAAGCTGAGCACCTCTTGAAGCGCTTTTCCAAAGTGATCCAGAATATACAGTCTTACCCTGAGGAACAAGGGCTCATGTTAGGAGGAATTCAGCCTGGGAGAAGAGAACCCACTGGTGGGGTGCTCCTTGAGGGCTACCTGAACACATCTGCTCAGAGCAGAGCTCCTCCCACAGAGCCCCTGCACACACCTGTCCCACAGGGACAGAGAGATGTGACAGGAAGAAAGCATCTTCCATCTGAAGTAAACTGGCTGGAATAGCATCAGCAAGCTTGGAAAAGAGACTGGTACAACAGTCAACTCCTTTTGCCATTAATAAATTCCACACAAAAGCCTGAATGGCACCACCACATCCTCAACATCTCCTGCCATCTGTACTGTACAGCTGCACAGGTTCCAATCCCAAAGTCTTCACCCAGCAATTTAAGGCCTCTAATGGGGATAGGCTTTGTATGAGTAACAAGAAATACCTTTTAAATAAATAATGCTCCAGACAAACCTATGGTGGGTTAAAAATATATATTTATATACATCTAAAAGTTAGAACTACAAAAGAAACTGTATGGCTTCCACTCTTTGTTTTTCAAAAAAAANATAATATAAAAATATAAAATATCATAATAATATCAAAAAATATCATGACCTCGGGTTTTTATTAAATAATATTTTCATGGAAGGTCTACCATCTTTATACTAAAGAAAGCCCAATACAGGTTGTTCACACTATTATAAGAACATGCAATGGCCAGTGTTTTAGCAAATCTTGAACATGATGCCAAGCACACCTGTCATGGCAGGAACCTCCAGGGCTTGCTGGGCCCAAAACAACAGTAACCTGAGAGGAAATATTAATTGCACACCTTGAGGTGGGGGCAGAAACACCACGACGCATCTTGCTTCTATCACAAGGCAAGCAGGGAACTCAGACAGGAAAGCCAAACATTCCAAAGAATCCTATACAGGAAAAGCGTCCCCTGCCCTAAAAGTTCATCACGCAGGAGTGTCTGTAAGGTGGTTCTCCCCCAAGCCTGCCCTAAGAGTTCATCACACAGGAGTGTCTGTAAGGTGGTTCTCCCCCAAGCCTGCCCTAAGAGCTCATCACGCAGGAGTGTCTGTAAGGTGGTTCTCCCCCAAGGCTGCCCTAAGAGCTCATCACGCAGGAGTGTCTGTAAGGTGGTTCCCCCCAAGGCTGCCCTGTGCACGCCTGGCACGAGGTGGTGTGGCACACCCTCCCCAACTCAGAGGGCCGAGGGGGCAGCAGACGCGCCCTGTGCCGCAGTTCCAGCGTTCCTGGGGCTGCAGTGGCACCTGCTGGTCACACGCGGCCAGGGTGTCACCGCCTGCCAGAGCTTCTCACGCCTCTTGCACAATTGTTTTTGCTGCGCTGCCGTTGCCTGTTGTTGTCGTTTATNCACCCCATATGTATCAAAATATCAAAATAATATCAGATATCATAATAACATCAAAATATATTATAAAATATAATATATTATAATGTTTTTATAATATAAAAATATAAAATATCATAATAATATCAAAAAATATCATGACCTCGGGTTTTTATTAAATAATATTTTCATGGAAGGTCTACCATCTTTATACTAAAGAAAGCCCAATACAGGTTGTTCACACTATTATAAGAACATGCAATGGCCAGTGTTTTAGCAAATCTTGAACATGATGCCAAGCACACCTGTCATGGCAGGAACCTCCAGGGCTTGCTGGGCCCAAAACAACAGTAACCTGAGAGGAAATATTAATTGCACACCTTGAGGTGGGGGCAGAAACACCACGACGCATCTTGCTTCTATCACAAGGCAAGCAGGGAACTCAGACAGGAAAGCCAAACATTCCAAAGAATCCTATACAGGAAAAGCGTCCCCTGCCCTAAAAGTTCATCACGCAGGAGTGTCTGTAAGGTGGTTCTCCCCCAAGCCTGCCCTAAGAGCTCATCACGCAGGAGTGTCTGTAAGGTGGTTCTCCCCCAAGGCTGCCCTAAGAGCTCATCACGCAGGAGTGTCTGTAAGGTGGTTCCCCCCAAGGCTGCCCTGTGCACGCCTGGCACGAGGTGGTGTGGCACACCCTCCCCAGCTCAGAGGGCCGAGGGGGCAGCAGACGCGCCCTGTGCCGCAGTTCCAGCGTTCCTGGGGCTGCAGTGGCACCTGCTGGTCACACGCGGCCAGGGTGTCACCGCCTGCCAGAGCTTCTCACGCCTCTTGCACAATTGTTTTTGCTGCGCTGCCGTTGCCTGTTGTTGTCGTTTATTATTGTTGGTGTTGAGTTGCTTAGGAGATGTTACGGCACCAGATGTTGCAGCTGCCTGTCATCCGTGGAGAGATGTAAAAACCTCCGGATGTGAAAGTAGCACTCCAGGCAACCTGTGGTTACTCTGTCTCCAACCAGCAACACAACACTCGGTGTCTTTTGATGCCTGGCCTTCCCCTGGTGCCTTCCCCCTCTGGGAAGGCCTACGAGGGTGATTACTTCCAGCCCCTGAACTGGGACATTTGAACCTCCCTTGGGATTTCTGATGACCACATCTCACAATGTTTTGATTTCTTAGGTCCTCAGACAGATCTGCATGAGTAGTGACAGGATGTGATTCAGCCACAGGTAGACGCAAAAAAGGCTGAACTCAATGAGACCTGTGTACAGTGTGTCAGGACAAGGGAGTTTCTCTTTTATTAGTGCTCAGCTCTAACTGCAAAGCGAAAATAAACATGGCCCAAGTTTGAAGAAATGCAGTTAAAGATTGTGTTCAAGTATCCAGCATTTGCTTGTCTTCCAAAGAAATCAGAGGTTTCTTCTGTCACAGCAAATGAAACAATGACTGGTCCTTCAGCAAGCACAGGCAAGAAACCCAGCACTGGGTCAGGGCCAGAAAACAAGAGAGATGAAATAACACCACTATTATGACAAGTGTTGTTTTAGGCATCTTCAGAGATTACTCCTTTTTAAATAAATATTTAAAGCAGGGCTTCAAGGTTTGAAGAATTTGCCTGCACAGACTTTTTTCCCCCTTAAATTAGTTTTTAAATAATCAATAAAATCTTCACTATTGGGTTTGGAACGCACCTGAACCCTTATTGCCAAGTTTTCTTCACTGTTTTCAAAGTCCAGCCTGGCTTTCAGAGATTGAACTCTAACAAACATGAATTAACATGAGGCTAATAAAATTGTAAGAGTTGGTGATCCAGACAGAGACTGAAAGGGTGGGGGAGAAGAAGAAAAAACGAGGAAAAACCCCTACCCTCAGGCACAAGAATCTGCAACATGATTTTTCAGAGTGTTAATTATGCTACAGCTTTCACAGGTCATATGCCTTGTGGGGAACTCCAGGTGCTGCTCAGCCCCTGGAAAAGGCTGACACTGATTTAGGTTCAGAAATACACACAGGGAAGTCTTATTTAAAGCTTCTATATTTAAAAGGCTGGGTCTAGCATTTTAAAAAAATTTAAAGTTGCACATTTGGATAGAAAACCCAAGTTTAGCAACACAGCATCTGCATTGCTTTCCTCAGGCATTATTCATGCAGGAAAGTTGCACAACCCACTTTCACAGCAGCATCACAAGCTTGCTAAATGCATTGCATAACTCAGACAGTGCTGCCTTCTCTTCCACGCTGAGTTGGAGGAGCAGGGAAGATCTCCTGTAGGAGATGTGATTTTGGTGAGCACAGTAAGGCAAAATCATGGGAGAAATCACATTCCCCTTCTCTTGTAGGAGAAGGGGAATTGTGCAGCAACAGCTCTGCTCTCTGCAGGGCTGCCAAAGGTCAGGAGATGTGCAGGAGCAGCTCACAGAGCAGACCTCCTCAGGAGGCAGCACAGATCCCCCTGCACCAGAGTCCCCTCAGCCCCGGGGCTGTGTTCCCAAACCCTGTCCTGGGGCAGCAGCGCTCAGCTCCCACCAGCCTGACCCAGGGGTGAGGGCTCTGCAAGAGCTTCCAAACCGGAGCAGGGGACACCTGTACAACTCTGCCTCTGCCACCTGTGCCTCACAAACAGCTGGTTTACAACAGAGCCACTCTACAATCTGCAGTTATTCTTTTCTGGGAATGGAGTGAGGCCACTTTTACCCTAAGAGGTTCCACCCTGCCCCCCATTTCAGCTTGGGGCAAAAGACTGTCTTTAGTTCATCTGCACAGACACAGAACTTTCAGTTTCATTTTAAGTACAGCTGTAATGTTTAAAGCATCTAAAAAGGATGAAGAATGACCTAGGGTTTTATTAATATGAACAATTTTAAACTGAAGAGGTCAAACAAAGGTGAGTCTATTTATCTGAAAAGCTCCCATCCAAATAGCCTCAATCCAGCTTCAGATAATAGCTCAGTGTCACTCCAACTGAGAAACAGTATCCTAAAGAAAATAGTTATAATAACAGTATGTAATCAGATAATTATTTTGAACCTAGCCTCTCTCATTCCAGTTTTGAAAGGGATAGTACCAAAACCAAAGTTTGCCTTTGGGACTCTCTTCACTTGGTCCTGCAGCTCAGAGTACAATTGCAAGACATCCCCACATCAGACATGACACAGGATCTGCAAGAACCTCAACACAACAGGAGTGCACACTCAACCCAGTGGCCAACATTTGATATCATGCTGTATCTTAGAGCCTTTAACTTTTATGTACACAGTTAGGCATAACAACTTTTAACTCTTAACTTTTACAACCTCACAGCAGGTGTTTGGGCTCTAAGGGTGGAGAAGGAAAATGTATTTCCTTTCATTAACCATGCAGATATATATTTAAGAGCAAAATTTTCAAGATTAGCTTGGTACCACCTCCTTGTAGCCCTGACTTACAGGAGCACACAAAAGGTAACACCAAGAATTTCTGCAAGTCTTACACCACGTAACACATTTGACAACCAAGCCACACTGTTTTAAAAACCTAAAAGATAGTCTAAACCACCTTTTTTTTTTTTCTTCCTCTGTTTTGCAACCACCAGAGTGAAGGAAGGTAAAAAGGCTGAGTGGTAGGATGACTTTGTCCTTGGTCATGGAAAAACCAGTTCCATTTGCAACTAAAGCTTTGCAAAGTTTCATTGCTTCAGCTGAAAGCAGCCTGAGAGAGGTCTGTGTCATCAGTCAGCTGTCTGGGGAACATGCACACTGTTATGGTCCTTTTCAGGCAGTTCCCTCCTTGGTCTGCTCTGGTGTAACAAGAGCCCTTCCCAGTTCCTCCTTCAGAGGGGGTTTTTGGTGGCGCTGTTAAATGACTCACCCTTTGCACCAGGCAGAGCAGTGTTTCACCGTGAGGTGCTTTGCAAGCATGAGACAGCCAGAGACAGAAAGCAAACTTTTAAAACACCCAGAGGCTGGGAACAGAGACACCCTCTGTGAGCTTGACTCATTAGGGATCAGCACTGTCTGTTCTGTACCGAGGGACACCACAACACTTCAGCCTCAGACCCCAATTCAGATGTGCAACAGCAGCTTCAACTCTCTCAAACCGAGATTGAGGGATCTTTTATTATTCCTCTTAATCCAAGTACCACTTACAGGCCTTAGATTGGGAGCTGAATTTTCCCAAAGATTCAGATATTTAGACCATGGCTGCTGGTGTCATCAACCAGCAGAATAGCCAAGGGATACCAGAAGAAAGCATTGCTCCCTCCCATCTGTGGACATTTATCACAAAGCAGATTTTCAGCATGAGGGCCTACAGAGCCCCTGTGGTACAGATCAGCTTTTCTCAACATCTTTGTCAGTATTGCCTGGTGCTCATGCCAGGGTTTGCATTGATTCTTTTCTTTGTCAGTAATGGGGGGGATACAGAGATACACACATTACTTCTCTGCCTACAGCAAATGGAAAATCCTTCTATTTAGCACGACAAAAAACACCTGCCTGCCCAGCGTAGATTTCAGAATCACATCACAAAATACCACAAATTCTCCATGGGGAGAAAGGGCACCACTCTTTCTCACCTCCCCTCTTTGGTTTTGATGTCATTACCTGAAGAAGGGTCTCCACTGACCAGCTATGGGATATGAGAACGCAACACTGACATTCTCTCCTCAGCTTTACTCATCTTCACTGGGAATCTGAGCCCAGATACTCTGCACAGCAACCATAGCTTCTTCAAGGCTTTAGTAAATTCAAAAGTGCCAAGTACTTGCAGGAGCACCTAAATATTTTACGACTTCTTCATGTAACTTTTGCTACACTGGGAACTCACCTACTGCCCTCCAAACTCTTGGCACTGCCTCAAGTAGTTACTTGGAAAAGCTGAAGTGAATAAGTGTCTAAAGGCACTTGAACAAGTTGCTGCTGTTCCTCATTCTGCCATGGATCCTCTTTTGACACAGCCTGACAAACCCTGAGTGGGAAATGCTGCTTCTGGAGAAGAAGGAAGTATTGCATCCATTACATTGAGGATGCAGAGAGAATCCAAGTAAGGCAAGTTACTTGGATAGGAATGGGAATTCAGAACACAAATGCATCCATGAACTAAAGTGCCCCAGCTGTACATGAAGTTTAATACTAAGCATTTTTTCCCTATAATTAAGGAAAGGTCATAGCAGGAATACAGAGACCTATCAAGCAAGAAGACATTTCTCCACATCTCATGTTTGTTAATAGGAGCATTAACACAACAATGGAGCCAGTCTTGCATCATCAAATTATCACTAGGTGATAATTTATAACACTGGCCTAGGAGAAGTACAGAGATGCTATAAAAAGTATATTGGAAGAAGAAACAAGCATTTTACCAAAAATTAAGTATTTATTATTCTGTCTTTGTCAGGTCACATTTTCATGCTCCCAAAAACACACATTTGTTTACAAAGACTCTCAGCAATAGGTGTTTAGCAGACCCTTAGGAAAAGGGATCGAACTCCAAACAGATCATGTTCAGTCCCAGCTTAGTAACCCCAAGAATAAATTAACATTACCTATATCTAGAAAGCCTCATTCCTGACTGAAGGAGGATTTTAGCACATAAACTGATTAAGAAGGTGCAAAAGGAGGTTTCCTGCCCTTTCCCATGGGAACTCTGGAAGAGAAAGTTGTTGCTGAGTTGCAGTTTTCCCCACTCACCGTCTTAAAGGATGAGAAAATTACAGGTCTCCGAATCCGGTTTCCTTGGCCTCTTGAGAAGATGACTAAAAATGAACATGCTGCCTCCAAAACATTCCTTAACTTTGATCTCCTCAGATGTAAACCATCACTGACTCTAATGCTGGAGGTATGGTCAGTGTTGACTGAAAAACAGCTATTTTTTTGTAACACTTTATGCTAGATTCACAGAGAACTTACCCCAACTTCTTTGTCATCTGGCTTTTTTCCAGAACTTTTCATCTTCATCCAGTTCTTCCAGCACACAGCAAGTGCATTTCTCTCTCCAAGGGATCTGGCAGATGGGTGACAGAGATTTCTGCACCAGTCCCAGAGCAGTTCAGAAAGAGCATGAGCCACAGACCTCCTGGCACAGCAGGATGACATCAAACTCTACAGCCTCTTCTCTCTTAGTTATTCAGAGGCACCTGGGGGGAAAAAATAGTGCATACACTTAGAAGAGGTCAGGATTTGGCCCAGCCTGGAGATAAGAGTCACTGTTTATTGACCGGCCTGGCAACCAGCTTTGCTTGTATGGATTATCTCCAAAGCACTGTTTTTTCTCCATTTGATCAAGAAAACAGAACCCAAGGATGTGTTTCTGAGCCGAGCAGCAGCCCCAGGCTTGGCTGTTTACAAGCTTCCCTGTGCCTCTGCATCATCTCTGCTTAGGCTGAATAGAGCACCAGGAAAAGCTTCTTAGTTTTGAATCCTAACCCCTTAAGTAAGGGCCAGGATGTAAAAGTCCAAGTAAACAGTAAAGTAAAAGCTCACACAGCTGTGGAGCACACATCAGAATATTCTGACCTAAGAAAAACTTCTCAAGTTTTTACAATTGCTTTTCCAACTATTGAAAGCAACTCAAACCTGAATTTTATATTATTCCATGGTCTTTTCCATGCAAAGCTATTTTCTCATCTGCATAGGTACCTGTAACTAAATAATAATAAGCAGGTAGCTTACCAAACTGTCCTATGAAGATAAAAAAAGCCATTGAGCTAAGACAGTGCCAAGGAGCAGCAAAAGCAGAGCTGCCCCACACGGAGACATGAGCCTGAACTCAGGCAAGGACCAAACACCTACCCAGCCTGAGCTTAAATAGAATGGCTGAAACTGGTCCCAGCTGGGTCTGACTGGAGTGATTAAGGGCCTATCTGTGCCCTCAGGTGACAGAAAGTTCTGAAAATCTTCATGAGCTCTCAAGTTCCTGCCTCCAAGGATGTCTGATACTGACAAAACCTTAGTGCATGCACAGACAATCTAAAGAGATGAGCACGATCTGAGCAGCTCCGGGACTGAGCCTAGGGGAGCAAATATCCTGTGATATTATCTGTGGTTTGACAGCTTCACAGCTGTGCTGTTCTCATGAAAGTAACTGTTTGTTGCCCATGGTGTGTCAGATATGTATCCTTTGTATGTCTGCAGTCTTTTTCCAGGATATGAATTTAATCTGAGAGAATTTTTTCCTTTATTTTCTCTGTTTCTCTCCACTCCTTGGTTTGATTTTTCCACTGTGCTTTACCTCGTCACTGTACCACTAAGCAAGTCAAAAGCTGAAGGCAAGAATGACTTTCTGGGGAAATCTGGCTCATGGAGAAGCGTTTGCCCATCTCTCATCGATTAAACTCAGTTTTATAGTGTGCCTCTTCTAACACATCCTCACCTCACAAACACACCTGTCTGTTCTTTGCCATTGCACCCTCGGGACTGATTTTCTCCGGGTAGCTTCAAACCTCTAAAAGCAACACGTGAGGCGGCTCGCTGGCCTGGGGTCCTGGATGAGGTGTTGTCTCTTGGCGGGATGCGAGCGGGGAACCGTGGGCAGCCACAGCGAGGCCAGCACTTCCCCCGCCAGCAGGGCGGAGGGAAGGGGAAGGGAGGAAGGGCCGCCTCCCCCGGGGCTGCCGCTCCTCCTCTCTCCGCCTCTCAGAGGCCAGGTGGCGGCGGAGGGCGCGGGAAGCGAGGCCAGCGCTGCCGGCGGTGAGCGCAGGTGAGGGAGCGGGGGGCGCCTGCCGGGAGCGCGGGGCGATGCCGGAGCCACCCCGGCCCAGCACGGGACACCCGCGGGCGGCTCTGCGCTGCCCCACGGCACCTGCGGCGGGGCGGGGGCGGGAATGCCCCGCAGCCCGTCTTTGTTTCTTTCCTTTGCAACCCTTTTCGCTGCCCTTCGGCGCGCTCCGGGCCCCCGCGGGCGCCTCCTCGGCGGGGCCGCGGCCGCCCGGCGCTTCCTCAAAGGCGGGCGCTGCTCCCCGGGACCCCCAAGCACCCTCGGAGCTGCGCCAGGCACCGCCTGCCCGAGGGACGCTCCGGCAAACGTCGTTTGGCATCTCTTGACCGTAACCCCGGGTCGGTAGCAGGTTGCCGTAGCACGACTCGCATCCTCCTCCATTCCCACCCAACTTTTGAAGTTTGGGGCCGGAAGGGCTAAAATCTGCGGAGAGCTCGATCTGTAGAGCCATTGCTGCTTTTCGGTAGCTGGGTTGGCCAAAATGCGCCACAGAAATCCCGAGTGGAGTCAGCAGTAGCCTGAGGACGTTTCTGGCCTGTTTCATGCACCCGTGCCAGGCCTTATAGCCGAGCCCACGTGGAGCCAGGAGCTGGGGCGCGTTCCCGAGCAGATCCAGGCTTGACCTGAGGGTTGAAAGATGTGGAGCCCTGACACTTTGGGTTTAGTTGGGGTTTAATACTGAGTGGTTCGTTGTCCTCGTTGCTTTGCTTGCCCCGTTTTCGAAACCAGGCTTTGTTTATGGAGCGTACTCCGGTAGATTTACAAGTGTTTGTGTTGCCTTATCTTCAAACTGAAACCTCCTGGTTTGAAGAGGAAGTGGGGAAGTGAGCGGCTCTAGGGAATGATGGAGTGCCAGGATTGGTGCACTGAGGCCATGGTTTTCCAAGCCAGACTGACAGAAAGGGTTTCACCCACCCCTTGGGCTGTTCATTTTCACCCATGTCAGCACAAGCATTTGTGTGCAGAATTAGATTGGGAAGCGAAACCAAATTTAAAAAGAAATGTAAAAAAAATCCAGATCAGCTCCTAAATGTTTTTGCTGGCTCAAGAGGACAGATGAGAGTGCTGCTTTTCTGTAACAATAATGGTTTATAGTGGAACGAGGGTGGGCAAAAGTATAGTTCATCTGGCAGATTGCACCCCTATGCTCATGAAATAAAATGCCATAGTTCTCATCCTTTGGCTGTGGATTATTTTTGAAGTCTTTACTGATCCTTAGGAGCATGACAAGGGGCATTTTGACTTTTCTAAAGTCAGGGGTTTTGTTTTGCTGTGAATTCCATGCAATGACAGCTGTTCTCTGCACCTTGTACTGTACCTTGTGCTGAAAGCCTCACCTGCCTGGGAGACTGCCTTGAGAGCTGGGTCTTGGATGCTTTAGGAGAGCCACAGCCCTTCCCCTCCACAGGTACCCCTGGTCTAATGCATACCTAAGCTCATAAATCCATGTGGAAACAGCAGCACAAATTCAAAATCCTTTATCCCAGAGGCAGGAAAGCCACTGTTTCCTACTGTCCAACACAATGCCTTTATTTACCAAGGCAAGCCAAGCAAACTTCTTGGATAAGTATCAACCCTTGTTGGTTTAGGAACTGTTTGGTGAAAAGGTGTAGGCTGGCACATGCAAGAACTCAGTTAACAATAGTGTCTGTTCTGGCCTCTCAGAATCCTAAGGTTATGAAATTGCACTTTTCTGACTTAGAGCCCTGTATATGTCTCCGTAATTTTGGAATTTCAGGGCAGACTCCCAGCCCTATTCCAGTGAAACTCCTTGGTAAGGTGATTTCCCCCTAAATGGATGGCTTTGAGCTGGACAGATTATTCATTTATAATGTCATTTGTTTAAGGGAGATTCCATCTAATCTTTAACACATACACTTTTATTGCCTTTATGTTTGGAGTCACTTTTCCTTATTAGTCGAATTTGTCATTACTTGTTATCCCTTTGATGACAAATTCTATATCAGTAGGGTTGACACACCAGGTTTTAACTAAATACTTGTTTTTTAAAAGATCTACAACAACCTGTTAATGTTACATCCCCTCTGACTTATTTTTTATGTTAGAAGCAGTCTGTATAGAGCACCTTCAGCAGAGTGTCTGTGACCCAGGTTCTCGTGTTTTGCTGAAAGTCTGCAATAAATGGAATTAATCCACTTTAGTGCCTGAGCCTGGACTGCAGAGGCTTGTTTCAGGACAGAGAGCTGATGTATCTTCTCTCACTGGTTAAATATCACACATCCTGCCTGCAGCATCAGTCACCTTACACCTACAAGCTCTTTCTTCAGGAAATAGCAGAACTCAGCTGGTGATAACCTAAGCTTCTGCTTGGAGCATCTTCTCTAGTTTGGCTTGGCATGATTACTGTTCACCTGTCCTGGCAGGAGCCTGGTGGGATGTCAGATAATTCACCCTGCTGAGGACACATCCTGCGTCCCTCTGCAAGTCAGCAGGAACTGCACATCTGTGCCTGGATATTGCTGGCAGAGAGCCACTAAAGTTACTTGTCTCCCCTTGTACCTACCCAAGTAGGTAAAACTACCCTCTGGATTTGTCCCATGGGACCAAGCTGGCAGAACTGCAAGTATAAACTTTGATTTGCAGTGAAAATTACAGCCCAAAGTGTACAAGTCAACAAAATGCCTTTGTTCTCTGGACAGATTGCCAAAACAGATCCCACCCACAACTGCAGGCTTCACAGTGTCCAGGCTGGCGGGTTAGCACTGTATGGTGGGAAAACCCAGGTAAAACTGAGCTATCTCTACCCAGCTGGAGGCATCTGGGTTGGGGGCGTGGCAAAATCAAAATAAAACCAAAAAATCCCACATCTTACAAGAGCAATCATCAGAGCAGAGTCTAGTTCAGAGGTAACAAGATAACAAGTTGCAGCCAAGGCTGCTGCCAAGTCTTGGCAGCGTGGAATTATACTGAGACTGGAGAAATGCGTTTGTTTCAGAGAGTGGAGGAAAAACATCCCATTTCTTTGGTTGGTTTGCTTTTGCAGAGCTTCCACAGACCTTTCCCAAGATGGTTTCCTCAAGTGAATATGGGTCTCACACGTGGGAGCTCTTGCTGACAGTTGATCATCAACATGAAGATGTAGAAAAGGAATTTAAACTACAGGTCACAGGGGATCTTCATGTCGGAGGACTGATGCTGAAATTAGTGGAACAAATCAGTGAGTAAAGCCCTGTTTAATTTGCACAGTGTTATTAAAGTAACATGTGCAGCTTTCCCTCCATGAGAAAAGACTTCTGCATGTTTGGAAATGGCACTGCTCGACTTCTCTGTCAGGGCACAGAGCTTGAGGTGCTCACACTCAGGGTTTTATGTGGTCAGAACCCCTCCCTGTGTTCCACCCTCTGTGGCTGAAGCCCCAGTGCTACCACAGCGCAAATAAAACTTTGCGTTTGCCTTTCAGCTGGATGAAAATAATTAAACCAGGCTAACAATTCAACTCCCTCTCCAGACAGATGTTATAGGTGGGTGGTTTGGGAGGCAGGAGAGGTGTTTATCCACCCCTGGCAGTCAGAGAGACAGGATTAGTTAGGCACTTCAGAAGTTACTGTTTCCTGTGCTATTGTGGCATTCTAACCAAAATTCTAGCTATGTTACCCATTGCATACATCCAGTGGGGAAGAGCTGTGAAAAACCAAGACTGGCCAAGTGCAAGTTAAGAAATGAAAATAAAATGCTCTGTGTACAGCCACAGCAGTTGAGCACAAGAAGAAAATCTGTGATCCCTTCTGTCACCCTCTCTGCACACTTACACGGTTCAGGTGGAAACTGATGGTAGCTGCAGTTTCCACTGGATCAGAAGAATAATTTTTCACAGCATGTTTTTAGCCAATACTCGACTGGTGTGAAAAGCTTTCTATATTAAAGTTTAAGCAAATCTGTAGCTGATTTGTGTCAGCAGCTCTCCTGAGACACAGTTCTCAGAAGGGAACTCCAGAGTAGGACAGGGCTCTGCTGTGTTACAGACACGCTGAGGAATAGCCTCTGCCTGGTGGAGCTAATGAAGAACAAGGAATGATGCAAAGACTGAAACAGCTTGGCCAAGATCACACAGAAACTTTACCTGCTACTACAAATTGACATCTAAGAAATCATCTCATCTTGGAATTGCCAGGGAACTGAGAGCAGCAATGCTTTATCCCTTTCCTTATGCATGTGCTGTTACTTGGCTGTGTGTAACCAAGACTTCAAGGGACTCAAAGTTGGCTCTTAACCCTCTAGAGAGGAGCTGCTCAGTGCTGCTCAGGAGGTTGTGGAAGAGCTTGTGCCAATCTGGGTGCACACGAGATTTTGTGGGAGGATTCTGAGCTTGCCCTGGCAAGTTGTGAAGTGGGTATCCTTGTTGTTAGTCCCTATCCCAGCACAATCCAAACAGCACTGGACCATGTATAGCACCAGATTCAGGAAATGCTCTTTCCCTATGGATAGCCACAAGACTGAGGCAGTGCCACAGTCAGCACCTAGGTTAGCTCTTCAGGGCAAACAAAGTTAGTTCTCAGTGACTGCCACAAGAATTCAACAAATGGGGTCTAGGTCTTGGGAACTGTAGGCCCTGCTTTAATATAAATAAATATTCCTATTTGCAGAGAAAACCAAGTTTTTTGTATAATTGCTCCATAGTTTATTGATAACCATTTTCTATTTTCCTAGAAATAGCACAAGATTGGTCAGACTATGCTTTTTGGTGGGAGCAAAAAAAATGTTGGCTACTGAAAACCCACTGGACACTGGATAAATGCGGGGTGCAGGCAGATGCTAAGCTGGTCTTTACTACTCAGCACAAAGCTCTGCGGCTGCGCTTGCCAAACATGAAGACTGTGAGACTGAAAGTCAGCTTCTCTTCTATGGTGTTCAGAGCTGTCAGTGACATCTGCAAAATGCTCAGTAAGTAAAGCTAAATCTCCTCTGGCAGCTAAGTTGGAGCACTTTACTGGGTGACTTTGTTTTGATTCGAAGTCCTTCCTCACAAGTGTTAAGCTCTAAGAGAAATTTGAGATAGATGTTTTGGTTTTTAATATGCAGTGCATGTCAGTGGTTCTCAGTTTCTGTGGTAAGTGGTGCAGGCACTGTCAGAGATGTGTCCCCCAAGCTGCAGGAGTACTGGATAGTCAGAGTTGGTGGTTCTGGAGGAATCCTTGTCCTCCAGGAGCTGATTATTCTGTGCCATTGCCTAAGAGCTTGAGGTTATCCATATCCCACACCAGTGTTCACCACAGGCAGTTGTACTGGTGTCAACTGATTTTATCACCCATTTTCACTAGCTTTAATGATATTCAACTCTGCCTAATTGTTATATGTATTCATTTCAGAAGCAGCATGTTTTAAATGTTCAAGACTTTTAGATGCTCAGATCTGCTCAGGTCAGGACATACCTAACAACCCCACCGCAGCCCATGAGTGTCCAACAGCCCTGAGTCCCCAGATCTCCACTGTGTCAAATAATGGAGCATTTCCAAGTAGAGGTTTTGGAGCATGCCAGGTGTGTGCCTGTGTTCAACAGGAGTCAGTTGAGTCTGCAAACAGTCTTCAAAATCCCTTTGGTTTAGGGTATAATAGGGATTAAATTCCCCGTTTTAATTTAGATCTTCAAAGCTTAGCCCATTAACACACCCATCTTCAGAAGGAATTTACTGTCTCATATTGACCAGCTTTCAATTTCATCTCCTAGCAATGGATTGTGAATTATGAAATGTCTTTATTATACATAACAGCTCTGGTATAATAATGCCATAATTGTTCAACTGGCATTTGGCCAAATTAAATATTTCTACCTACTTTTTCCTTCCAGACTGAGTCAGTACACGAACTCTGTAACTTTGCTCATGAGTGAATACTGTCAAAAATGTCTTTGTGTACCCCAGGGTAGAAGTGTTTTACAGAAATGAAGTGCCAGGTTTGCAACTGGGAATACCTGTCTGAATCAGTAGTGCCTTAGGGAACAGTGAGAGCCAAGACAGAATCTTGTACAAGAAATACAGTGAATAATAAAAGGCATGGACTTCAGTTACAGTGGTTCTTGCTTATTCATAATTCAGATATTTCATTGAGGTGGTTATGCTCAGAGGTGACTGCAGAGCTGTGAGGGAGAAAGAGCTTTTTTCTGGTGTTCTGAAATGCAGTTAGGCTTCCTACAAAAACAGGCTTAAATCCTGTCCAAACTCACTCTCAACCCCAAGGCCCAAAGTCTTTGGCCTTGTTAGAGAATTAGTGGATTTTCCACAGCTACTACTTTCAATCTGCTAAAAATAAAGTTCAAATTGCAACATGAAGCTTCCTGAAATGCTACTACCAGCCATGGGTGCCCTTTCAGATGTAATCATCTTGCTTCACTTCCCAAACTGCCACTGTAGATATCAGACGGTCAGAAGAACTCTCTTTGTTGAAGCAATCAGAAGGCACACTCAAAAAGAAAAAGAAAAAAGACAAGAACAGCAAAGAACCAGCTACAGAAGATATCTTGAACCTGTGCAACTCTCCAGTGAGTTCTGGATTACCAGGTAATAAGAAATCAAGATGATTTTATTCTTCTGACTGAAAGTGAAAAAGAGGAAGAAATCCTTTGTTACACAATTAACCCAGGAAGGCCAGTTTAATGTAGGATGGTGGTCTTAGAGGCACTGTGGGCCTGAAATCAGTGGCTTCAAGAAATCTCTAGTATACCAGTATTTTCCTGTTGTCTCTATAAATGTTTTCCTTTCCATTGATATGAGAAAGACCACATTAGAAAACACGTTGTGACCCTGCACACGGTGTGCTGCTGCTCTTTGAAAGTGGGGGACCTGCTTAAAATATTCATGAAATTTGGCAACCTGCAAGGAAAATGAGGAATAAACACCTAAAAGCATGTGTTTCCCACATCCAACACAACTGAGATCTTGCAGAGCAGGAAAGAGCATTTCTGTCCCTGAGGTCACCTCACCTGTGAAAGGACAAGGCAGATGGAAACAGTAGATAGGAGACTGTCTTTATGATGGAAAGTGATAGACAGGACTATTTTTCCCAGGAATAATATGTTATGCTCTTAACTTGCAGCAAATGCAGGTTTGTACAGTAAGACCATGGCACCTGTTTATGATCCTGTGAGTGGGTCACCAGCTTCTTCCACAATCACTTGGTTCAGCGACGGGTCCTGGACTGAGCAGAACTGCAGCATCCTGGCCCTCAGTCACCCCACGTGTTCCCCGGAGACGCTGGCCGAGATGTACCAGCCACGCACTTTGGCTGACAAAGCCAAACTCAACGCAGGGTAAGGTGCCCCTCTTGAGATCCTTCTGGGTTCAGAAGAGGAAGGAATGATGTCACTGTGCAGCCTCTGGGCTGCGTTGTGTTGTTACACAAAGGCAGATCCAGCTGAACGCTGTGGGCACAGCCAAAGGACAGTTTGGATGGCAAACTCCAAAGGCTTTAAACAGACATGGATAAAGTCAATAATTTTGCATTCTAAATAGCTGAGTTCTGCACAAGTAAGCATTGCTTACTGTATATACACAGAGCATGGAAGTTGGAAGTCTATATGAATGTTCCACCTTCTTGAGTTACATGAACTTTCCCTGCACTTGCAGGACTCAGAGCTGTTTGTTCCCACTTGTGTTTCACAATTGCACTGAAGCTCTGCAGGTGTGATGGCTTTTCCTGTACACATGAACCTGTGGGTTGTTTTTTTCCACAGCTGGCTGGATTCATCTCGATCACTTATGGAGCAAGGCGTTCAGGAGGATGATCAACTTCTTCTACGCTTTAAATATTACACTTTCTTTGATTTGAATCCAAAAGTAAGAGCCTTGTTTTGATTGCTATTTATTGTTTGCCTGCTTTCGTGTCAAGGAGCTATATAGTCATATAGAATATATACAGCTATATCTAGGATTTTAGCTAGGATTTGTTACAAGCCCTTCAGAGATCAAACCCAAATTCTTCCCTTCAGCTATAGCTGCACTTTTACCCTCTGGACACTGAATCACTGTTCCTGTGTGAAATAAGATCTTAAATATAAAGATGGGATCTGAAGAGCACCCGAAATAATACTTGTATTTCCAGAGGGGCTGGTTTACTTTCTGCATCTCTTTTAACAAGAAAAATTAAGGGGAGAACTAGACCAACTTGTATCCTAAATGATGTAATGATATGAGCCCTGTTTTTGAAAAATTTTAAAATGTTCTGCAGCCCTCCCTGAATTTCACAGTTTTTCTGGGCTGAAACCCTCAGAAGCAATCAGGGCACTTTGCTGGCATGTTTTTGGGTGAAATGCCACCCCCACTAAAATCCAAGTGCATGTCTCAACTTCAGCAGCCCAAACATTCCCATTCTTTGCCCACGCCAGCCACAGAGCCATAGGATGAAACAACCTAAAAGAGCTTCAGGCAACTTAATCTCTCAACTCTGCTGGAGGAGGACACACTCCAAGGTTTACCCTCACATCACCTACATTTCACCAGCTCTGGGGCTTGGATATTTCTGTGAGTCACTTCAGCTTATTAACCAAGTAGATAATGAGAAATAATCACTATCCAAAAAACAGGTAGTGAATTAAGGCAGAGCTGGCAAATGTCAAGCCGGTGCAAAAACAGAACCAGAACTGAAAAAGCCAAGAGCAGCAGAGAGGAAGTGAGGAACAGGGGTTCTGCAAGTCACATTTGTGTGAGCTGTGCCACGTGATTCTCAGTCTCCCAGTGTGGTTTCACATCTCGGTTACAGCAGTCCAAGGCCTCCTGCCTCAAAAGGGGATGTTGAGTCCCACCTTCTGCCTCAGCCAGGGCTCCTGGTTGGTTTTGTGTTGGCTCAGCAAGCGCTGAGACCGTGCGCACAATCGCACGAGCTGATGCGAGACAAGGAGGGAACAGGGCAGAGGTGGGAGCAGGAAGAAAACAACGTTCGTGGTTCAGCCCAGCATTAGAGCAGCTGCAGCTGATGGTGAGTGTACCTTGCAGGTCACTAAGGAGCAGTGTTGTTCTCTTCCCTACAGTACGACGCAGTGCGAATCAACCAAATCTATGAGCAGGCCCGTTGGGCCATCCTGTTGGAGGAGATTGATTGCACAGAGGAGGAAATGCTCATCTTCGCCGCGCTGCAGGCACGTACTCGATGCAAGTTGCAAAACCTGTTCCCTCAAGAGGCAGGCACAGGTTAGGACAAGACTAGGATAGGGGCCAGGCCAACAGCTCTGCTTGGATTGGGGGTCTGCTCTTTGGGTGAGAAACAACCAGCAGCATCCATCAGCTACATCAACTAAACTCAGTAGCAGCAGTAACACCATTATTCCAACAATTATGGCACCATAACTGACATTATCTGCACCCAGAATGTAACTTTGATGTCAGAGGATTAATATGAAGTGTTGCTTCCTATACCAGCTACTGTCCTTTCACCTCGTTCACTACAGACAGAAAAACCTACAGCATAATGAGAAGACAGGGACACTATGGAGTATGTGGAAATTTAACATGACTGAGCATGGCTTAGTCTCTGACCAGAGGTAATAAGGCACAAACCTTTATTAATAATAAATTTCTTCCTTTTAAGTGGAAATGGAGCTGCCAAGAATTCACAGCCTGTCACTGCAGAACACCAGAGAACCTTGCTTCCAAATTTCCACGTGGTAGAGATGGTAGGGCTAGGGATGCAAATGTAGCACCGAGTCAGCCTCCCAGAGCAGGGACAGTTATTCAGCAAAGGAATCCAAACACTGATCATTAAGACAGGAAGATGTTGTCAGCCATTGGGCTGTTCCTTGTGAAAACCCCCTGGTTCCTGCAGAACTTCATGCAGTTGTGTAAGACCCAGGAGACCAAAGGGTCTGTTTTCAAATGCTGTGTTTGTGTGTGGCTCATTGATGTACTGACTATTGGACACTGATGCTTTCTTGTAGTACCATGTCAGCAAGTTATCGTTATCGTCAGAGGCACAAGATTTCACCTGTGAATCAGAAGTAGACGAAGTAGAAGCCGCCCTTTCTAATCTGGAAGTGACACTGGAAGGTGGAAACAAAAGTAACATTTTGGTATGTCCTCTGGGATCCCAGAATTCCTTTTGCTGTGGCAAATCTGTTGACTCTGATGAGCCTCCCTGGTTCTGGCTTTTTTTTTAACAGTCGATTACAGAGTGCTTTGTACTAAAATTATTCCTAATTATTCCTGCTAGGAGGACATCACAGACATCCCGAAACTTGCTGATAATCTCAAGCTAGTTAGGTGAGTTGTTAAAATTCATAACAAAATGTACAAAACAAAAAGCTTAACCTTCCAAGAGATCTCTTGAGTTTTTCATTTGAATCTAACAGTAGATCCTACAGTTATAAATTAACAAATACTCCAGCTAGGACTAACCACCGAATATCCTCTTCCAATCGTTCTCTTCCTGCTTCTGACAAAGTTTCTTGGCAAATCTTTCCAGCTCTGGGGATGCTGGGTAGCTATACCTGTACTTACTAAAAGACCCTGCTCTTTCTATGTCCTAGTGCTCATCAGTCATCATCTCTAAACAAAAGAGCCTACAGTTTTATTTTCAATCACATTTACTATTTTTGCCAGTGAAAAACTAGAAGAAACTTGCAGTTCTCCTTGAGAAGAATTTCTGAAAGTAACCCCAGGGAATGTATTTTTTAAGCAAAAGAAACATCCAAATGACTCCTTTCTAACCAAACACAGCGTGTGTTTTTTCTAATATCAAAATGAGTTTCTGTGATCCCATTATAATATCGTGATTTATGGGTGATTTAAATGACTGTAGAGACCTCAAGTCTGTAAGGCCTTTTTATCACAAAACAGCCTTTGTGTTTTAGAAAGATAAAGTGTTCTGTTTTACAAATATTTATCAGATTCATTCCGTTGACAGATGGTATTTTTAATCAGGGAACTGAAAACTGCACCTGAAAAATTTTAACTGGTCTTAACTGGTAACGATTGTTAATTATTAATTTCCAATTAGTGATTTTATTTGACATTCAAATTATGAAGGTGGCTTAAGATGAAAGAGAACTGAAGCTTTTAACAATGGATTGTTTGATTTTTCCCAGCAGTAGATCAGTTTGTTTTATAATCATTCAGCGGTTGTTTTTCATCAAGAAAAAGTTCCTGTATAGATGATAAATCACTTGCCAAACCTAAGACACTGTAGAATGTAGGTAGGGTGTAAAACATTTCTTTAAAGGAACAACACCACTTTGTGACTATAATTATTTGATTAATTGTAAACCTGAATGCAAAGCTCTGCATGTCTGTTCATAGGGTGAACTTTTATTCCTATTTCTTCACCATGTGCACCACAGTAGCACACCAGTAAATGCTGCTTTCAGGTGGGGACAGTGTTGTGGAGAATTAACAATATTTTTTCAAAATCAACAAGAAAAATCTTTCTAAAAAGTTTTCAGCAACTTTTTTTTGGGGGTAGAAAAATAATTTTGTCTGTCTCAACATTTTTAGTCCCTTATTTTTGAAGAATGTCACTATATTGGAAAACTAAATCCAAAATATTTGGTAGTTTTGAAAATACAAGTTTATTTAATTTAAACATAAAAATTGCCATTTTCTAGAAAGGATTCTAAACTAGGATTTTTAGGGAGGGTCTGGAGAAGGCAAGAATGTATATAATAAATCACTGTTTTCCAGCTAGTTCTACACTCTTTATACCACCTTCTTAGATTTAAAGGGAAATACTGGAATTTTTTTTTCTCTTTTCTTCTTTTTAGCTTCATTGATGGCCTTTGTCACTAGTTGTGAAGTATTTCTCTACTCAAATAGTGCTTATACCTCTGGGTTTCTCTCCTGGAGGGCTACAAAACCTTTATAAATTTAGGAAAGGAATAGAATTTTGTTGTGTTAGATATTATTCAGATTAAAAAAGATGGTGCTTCCTTACAATGAACAGAAGTTGGTTTTATGGGTGTAAATATTCAAGATAAGGAGCTATGAAAAACTAATGCCAATTCTAGAGCGTGTTAACAAAACAGGTTACATTGGTGTTACTGAGATCACAGAAAAAAAGAGAATTAGTCTGGTAGAAGGCAATGGCTTTGACTAGGAATGGAAGAAAAACCAGAGATGGGATTCAGCTGAAATCTGGAGTAAAAACCACATCCATACTGGGATAAGCTGGGTTTAATCCAGGCACTTCCCACGGCCTCACTGACACAGGTGGATCACAACTGAAGCCATGGCTATGACCTTCAATTTCTGAAGCACTGTAATGTTTGTGAGTGTCCCCCCTAGAGGAATGTGTTGATATAAATAAACAGGATTTCTTTTTTTCTTGTAGGCCCAAGAAGCTGGCACTCAAAGCTATCAAGACATACTGGTTTGTCTTCAGAGACACATCAATATCTTACTTTAAAAGCAAGGAATCTGCACAGGGAGAACCTATTGAGAAACTAAACCTAAAAGGTAGGAATTTTCCTTTCTTTCCTTTTTCTGTTGCATTTTTGAACTGAATAAAACAAGAAATCCCTGCTAGACTCAGGAAGGCAAGCACAGCAGCATTTAATCTTGGAGATTTTTCAAATCCTGAGACTCCTAAGCAGGCAGATTGCACCTGCAGAAGAGGCCTAAACAGAAAGGATCCCACAGTTTAACCCAAGCTGGGATTAGCAGAGCCTGATTTGTAAAATGTAAAATGTTACTGCTGAATTCTAAAAGATGAGTCAGGCAGAGAATGACTTGTGGGACGCTTTATTTGCAAATGTTGTCACTCTCCATTACATGGGAGCGTTCCTCTCTGTCCTTGGCACACTCATGCTGGCAGCAGAGGATTTTGGATGATGCCATGGGCAGGAATGGCAGAGGCTAGCCCTGCATTCTGCTGTGCAGGGACAGCTCCAGCACCTTCCCTGGGCCTCGTGCATGGGGATTTCCATGGCTGCAAGCAGCTGCTGGAGGAGGAACCCTGGCTGTGCACACAGAAACACCAACACCCTGTCGAGCCTCCATCTACATCTGCTCCTGCAGGGACATCATTTGTTCAGCATCAGGGAAGCAGTGATGCCCAGGACTCATCCTAGAAGAAACCTTTGAAATATAAGATTGACCCCAGTGAACAAATGGCTCTGCATCCCAATCTGCATATCCTCAGTAGGTCAGAGAATGCATGGCAAACCCTCACCAAGCAGCCTCTCTCAGCAGTTCCTCTCCACTGGAAGTGCTGAGTGTTTCCTAAGATCAGGCTGAGGTTTTGGGAGCACTCACACCTTTAACTCCCACCTTGACCCATGTGCCCCCTGAGCTCAGAGCATTCATCACCCTGACAAGCCAGACCAGGCAGTGAGCTGGAACAAAAACCTTTCATTAGGCCTAAGCTGCAAAAGTCTCAGCCCTTGATCTCAAAGGAAAACAACTGTGAAGTACTGTTCTTTAGTCTTAAAGCAGTAATTAAAGTTACTGATACCAATGAAATAAATTAATTTCCTTCTGATTCTCTGTGATCTAGGATGTGAAGTTGTACCAGATGTAAATGTTGCAGCGAAGAAGTTTGGAATCAAATTATTAATTCCCGTTGCTGATGGCATGAATGAAGTATATTTAAGATGTGATAATGTGAGTAATCAAACAAGAAAAAGTTGGGATTCAATATTTATGGCAGATTATTCTGTTCTAGAATTTGTACAGAGAAAAAAGATGCTGCTGAGAGTTTATCATCTAAATCTTTAGAAAATTTAAGAATTATGTGGTGGCCTAACAAATACGTAATGGTTATGGGGACATAAGGACAATAATTTTGTGTTTATCATCAGTTGCCAAGTAAAGCTGGTAGAAAGAAAATCAGAACAAACTATAAAAAACAATTACAGGAAGTTACAGTATTTTCTTCCAGTGTTTTCAGAGGATTGAGGTTTGGATTTTGTTTTCTTTTTTCTTTATTAAAACTCTGCCCATTCAGATGAGGAGAACGTGGTGAGGACCTTACCTTTGTTTCCAGCTTATTTCATTGGTATTGAAATGTATCAGATCAAATCACGTGAAAATGTTCATTAGGTGAAAACCAGCCATGCAATACAATTTCCAAGAGAATATATTTCAAAGTACAGGATTTCTTTGAAAATTGACAAGCTAACCATTCTGCAGAGGGCAGCCCTGTATGTGGAACTAGTCCAGGGAGGAACAAGAGTATCAACCAATGCATTGTCTTGCAGGATGATCAATATGCTCGGTGGATGGCTGCTTGTGTTTTAGCCTCCAAAGGCAGAACGATGGCTGACAGCTCCTACCAGCCTGAGGTCCAAAAGATCCTTTCATTCCTGCAGATGAAGAACTGGACCATGTGTTCCCAGACGGCCTCTGAGCCAGAGAATGTGGATATGAAACCGGAATGCTTCGTCTCACCGCGTTATATCAAAAAATTCAAGTCCAAGCAGGTATCCTGAGCATGTGGGGCTGATCCCAGTGGTTGCTTAGGGCTGAGGCTGGATCAGAGGATTTGGAAGCCATACAGTCCAATCACCTTGCAATAGTCACTTGTCCCTTTGCAAGAGGCCTTTTCTTTAGACTGGACACAGGGACAGGTGTCTTGGCACCTCCTCCAAGTACCTCCTACATCCCTGGCTTAAGTCACCCATGATGTTCTGCTCCTGGTAACACTGTCCCTGAAAGTCTCTTCAGAGTAAGAAAGGAAGGTTTTTAGGGACTGAAAGCTACTGTCTGCATCTGAAACAATGGTGCTGTCTTGTCCTCTTGGCCTGGGTGTCTTTCCTTCCTCTCCACCCCATTCTTCGTGCCCTGCCTTTGTTGTGGGTAGGCTCAGCCTACCCATTGTGAGGAGGGTCTCCAGAGCAGTATCTGGAGCCAGAGCAGTGCTGCACAAACCCAACCCCAGGCCTTGCTGCAGCATTCTGCCCTTGGCACTGGGGATCTGTCCCCAAATGCTCTGTGCTGCATCTGCACAAATGGTGACGACAACGTGTCTGAACAAGGATTCAGAGCTCATGGTTTCTGATTAAGTGAAAGCAGCAGGGTTTTTGTTCTCCAGTCAACTGAAAACTTGGTGTCTTCCTGTATTTCCCAGCTGACTGCTCGTATTCTGGAGGCCCACCAAAATGTGTCCCAGATGTCCCTGGTGGAGGCCAAGCTGCGTTTTATCCAAGCATGGCAGTCCCTGCCCGAGTTTGGCTTATCCTACTACATCGTAAGGTAATCACACCTCACAGCCATGGCAAGCTGCCATAAGGTGCTCATGCCCAGTGATTTGCAGGAAGTTCTCTGACTCCCTGGTCTGGAAACATTCTCTATTTTTTTCCCCCCTAGAGGAAATTTAATTCTAGTGACTTCCATGCTGCTGTTTTTTTCTATAGCAGAAGTACCCAGCAGCTCCATTCCTGGAGTGAGACTCTCCATTACTTCTGTCTTTGTACAGACCTATTGGTCTGAAGTAACCTATCACTAGGATTCAACCCTCACTGTCATAAACTCACTAAAATGTAAAAATGCACATCTCAGTGGTGTGCTCCGGTTTGCAGGATGTGTTCACTCTGACCCTTGTTCATTGCAATATGATAAAATGCTAATTTCGTCCATATTTCATTAAGGAAACAGCAGAAGATCCCTTTTTCAGTTAATCCAGAAGAGCAGTGAGCAGAAAGGCCCTGTTGTGTTCCCAGCAGCTTCCCTTGGACACAGCAGGGTTCTGACCTGCACTCTTTTCTCTTGACAAAACACCAAAAGGCTGAAAAGCACTGACACAACCGTACTTGGAGGCACCTCCCTTAACTTGTGCTCAACAGCCCTTCCAGGGCTTGTTAGGAACCAGCTGAGGTATGAATTGTACCAGCTGGGCACCACTGTCTGGCACAGAGAGCTGGCATAGAACAGCCCCCATCTGGCCTATTAAACTCTGACTTCCCAAAACCCAATAGCCTCATGTGAACAACCTGATCATGCAGGTCCTTGGCTGTTCCAGCTTCTAAACTGTACCTGGGAGGCATCCGAGAGAGCACTGCTCAGCTAGAGCCAGAATTCTGTCTGAACTCAGTGCCCCAAAATGCTCCCTCATCCTGTTGAGTTTACTAACACAGGTATAGATTTTTCACCCCTGTCACCACTAATCCCATTAAAGACACAAACAAACCTAAACTGCATTTTGTAGCGGGGACTTGCTACAGACTGCTGGGCATTATCTCAGTGGGGCAAATGAATGACAAATTGTCATTCCTTAGCTGCATCTAAAGAGAGAAGGTTCACAAACAAAATCAAAAATACTGAAAACACTCAGAGCAGACAGATGAGATTTCTTCCAGCTTTCAGCATGAAGGTCGTTTCTTTACCAGGGTAATCTTTTCCTAGCTATTCCCAGCTCAAACATTTCTGTCTTCCAAACGTTCTGATACTTTTGTATTTATTTTTCATCTCTAATCAGAAGAAAGTTGAAATGTTAAAATGTCTTAGTAATTTTGGAATGTGATTTATACTCAGAAACATGTATGTATCAGCTGTTTTGATGATATAATTTAATATATGCTAATGTAGATTAATATACCTAGAACAACATGTTTTAGCATTAGAGAAATGAAGCAACAAAAATTATTGTTAGCATTTTTTTCCAGTAAAAATATAATCAAGTTCGTGCTTTTAGGAAGAACTGTTTTTTTTAGCAGGAAACAATGAATTGGAAAGATTTCAGCCAGATCTACCTGCCTGATTATTTTCCTTCTTACACCGTGGTTCACCAGCCTACACTTTTGCTTTATAAGAAATCCTGTTCTAAAGAAGGCTCCATGCTCTCCTCAATCCAGGCTGTTGTGGCTTTCCCCCCATTTTTTACACTTCCAGAGGAGAGCAGGTGAAATATCTCTCTAGCCAGAAACCATTGCAAACCAGATCTGCTCAAAAGTTTTTTTTGTTTTTTTTTTTCAGGTTTAAAGGAAGCAAAAAGGATGATGTGCTTGGGGTGTCCTATAACAGGCTGATACGGATAGATATGGCCACAGGAGATCCCATCACAACGTGGAGGTTCTCCACCATGAAGCAGTGGAATGTGAACTGGGAAATCCGCCAGGTAAACCTGGAGCAGCTCTGTGGTCACTCCTTGCATTTCACACACTGCAGGATGCTTTCAGAAAATATTTTCAAACATCAATGAAAAGATTTTGAACGTGTTGTGACATGTTATAAAATAAGCTGTCTGAAGTTTTTCTTAGTGGAGTCTGTAGTCAAAAATCAGAAAAAAGGGATTGCTGATTTTAAAGGTTCCTACTAAGTTTATTCTTTACAAGCTTGATTTTGATGGGATGAAATAGAGGCTCCCAGGTGCATCCCAACATGGTATGTTTACTGCTCTGTCAGTAAAAATCTCATTTTAACTCTCATGCAGCAATCCTCTAAATTGTGGTGATTCAGTCTCTTACAGACTGAGGATATGGGAACCCAGTTTGTCTTTGAGATGCCAAACTGAGGTTGCAAGGTCTGCAACTCTGTCAGTATGTGGTCCCTGATTTTGGGTTTCCAAGCTTGAAGCCAGCTCTATAAATTGTAGATTCCTGGGATGGAACTAGTGTGACCTGATGTAAATTGAAGCAGCCTGGAAACTGTTTCTGGATGAGGTTTCCACATCCATCTGCTGGAACCAGGAGAGATCAGATACACTCCCTACTGCTCTCCTGCAATACTCCCCGTGCCAGAACCTGTAATTCTGGGTCAGGTTGCTGGGTTTACTTTAAATCTCACTCAAAAAAATAGAATCCACAGTTAGCAACTAAGCTCAGTTTGCTTCATTTGAGAACTAAGAGTAGCTGCAAACCAAAACCTAGACCCCAAAGGCAGATTTAAGGTCAGCACCTAACAATGGACAGATTAAACATTATTCCTTAAGTGCACAAAGAGTCAGGAGTGTCATTCCTGCTCTTCCCAGTGTTCACTTTACATGCCATTGGAAAAAAGCTAGAAGATTTTGTTGCCTGCCTGAACAAGCAAAAAGATTTCACCACAAGAGGGCCCTGCCAGAGCAGAAAATTCAGAAACAAGCAGCCAACACCCTCAGCATCCAGCATTTGTGACCCAGCTGTGCTCTCACACTTGCTCTTTCTTCCCAGCTTCTCTCAGTGTCTGATGTTGCCCCATCTGTTCTGTTCAGGTTGCCATCGAGTTTGACCAGAACGTGTCCATCGCTTTCACATGTCTGAGTGCAGACTGCAAAATCATCCATGAGTATATTGGGGGCTACATCTTCCTGTCAACACGTTCCAAAGACCACAACGAAACACTGGATGAAGAACTCTTCCATAAATTAACTGGGGGTCAGGAATGAGATGGAGTAAACTATCGTCCCTCTGCCTGCTTCTTCTTATAGCTGAGACTGCCAGAGATTAAACAAAAGTATCTCTGATTGTTAACTGCTGGCTACTAATTACTGTACATGTCAATTAATCTTGTAATATGACTGGGACTCTTGACAGTTTTTATGAAATACTGAAGCTAAGGTCACTGGATGCAGTATGGCAACTCCATCAATACTTGAGAAAATTGAACCATCTTTGTTTTCCTTTTGTACAGCTCAATGTTTTTAAATAAACAGTGTCTAACCACTGGACATTTTTTATCTAGTATTTTTAATTGCAGCAATCTGCTCAAGCATCCAGGACATGTCACTTGAGGATATGGTACAGCAAATTTTCTTCTCTGTTACAGCCATGGAACTTCCACTGTTAAACTGGCTGTTGTTAAAGAGCCCAGCATTTATCAGAACTAAAGCTGAATAAATACATATTTTAAAGTTCCATGGCTTGTCTAACACTTGCCCTGAGAACACAAAACATTCCCTCAGTGTTCCAAAGTCCTGCAGGCTGAGCCATCGAAACTCCTGTAGTGATTACTCAGTTGTTCAAAAATGTAGCACCCATGTCTGCCTTCATCCACTGAAGTGGTTCCATGGAAGCCAGAGAAGCTACAGAGCATTCATCCTGGCAAAACCAGATCCAAAACGTTCATCTTTTGAGGAACATTTTTAATTACCTGGATGAAAGAAGTGCTTTAGGTACTATCTAAAATTATTGAAAAGGCCTCTGAGTGGGAGCATTTCTATCTGCTGTCTGTATTACATCTCACTGAACTAAACTTTTTCATGTATGAGGCTCTGAAGTGCCTGTAGAAATGATCTTACGTGTGTGATGCAGAATGCAGAGAGTGATGCTCAGAGGGCTGGGGACAGGCTGAGAGAGATGGGGGTGTTCAGCCTGGAGAAGAGAAGGCTCCAGGGAGACCTTAGAGGGCTATGAGAGAGCTGGAGAGGGGCTTTTGACACAGGCACAAAGTGACAGGGCAAGGGAGAATGGCTTCCCACTGACAGAAGGTGGGGCTAGATTGCACATCAGGGAGAAATTCTTCCCTGTGAGGATGGTGAGGCCCAGGTTGCCCAGAGAAGGTGTGGATGCCTCTGAGGAACCGGATCTGTAGCCATCAGCTCTGCCTGCTGGAAGGAGCCACACACATCCTTGTAGGTAAAAGAAATTTGATTCTACCCTGCAATGCACACTGATCAGTAAAGCAAGGACTGAGGGAAGCTGGGAGAATTCAGGAAACTGCTGGACAAACCAAAACTGGTTTCCCATATCTAAAGAAATAAAATGGGCAGGTGTTGTCATGTCACCAAGAGATGCTGCAGAAATCACTACATAAATTCATAAACATCACTGGAAATGGAGAGCTCTGATTTTTGTCATGTGCTCTGCTTTTCCCCAGTCCCTGTCACCAGGCTTCAGTGGAATCACTCCCAGTTTGTGCCAGCTGAAACAAACTACAGCTTTACATTTTGAAAAAAATAAATAAATAAATACAGCCTGCTTCCCAGCTCTCTGTTCCTCCCTCTCCTCAGCACTTTTTCCACAGGCTGAGGGACCATTCAGTTTTCCTTAGGTGGAGAACACACTTACTCGTCTGCTGCTTGACACAAGCCAAGTATTCCTCATGCTGTGAGAACCACCCATAACAGAGTCCAAGCCCAAACACTGACCATATTTAAAGCCTGCCTAAGGGTGCCATGGAAGAACTAATGCTCCTGTTAGTGCCAGCACCTCTTCCACACACAGCTGCCTTCCAGACTCATCCTACCCTGAGGTACTGCAGAGAGGATCCTCACATTCCTGCACTGGAGCCCCTCACATGGCAATGACAGACTCCTGTGAATGGCTGCTTGGGAAGCACAGCCCCATGCTCGCCACTCCTGGAGCACAGCTTGTCCCAGACTGTTGCTTGGAAGCCCTTGGAAGCCACTTGACTACGTGACCTGAGCACAGGAAAGCAGAGACGTGGCAAATCTGAACATGGTTGTCATTAGCAGAGCGTGTCTCATTTCATTGCTAAACAAGCACATTCACTTGCAGTTCAAGCTGGGATTTCACAGAAACTAGCAAATATTTCCATTTTTTTCCTGCCCCTCCTTCAATCTTACCCCATGTGTCACTGCCTTTCAAGTAAATCCTTTGGTGCTGCTTTGCAAGGAGGAGCTCTGCCAGCTCATCCTGGCTGGCTGTAAGCCCTGGCCTTTGCTATTTAAGGTTTAAGGGAATGATCCCCTGCTGATGCCTTCCCTCCATGTTTCTTTAGGTCATTCAGCTGTCTTTTATCCTTGCTCCACTCACCTTGCAAGGCTTTTTCACAACAGGTAAGGAACACTTAGGAAAGGAAGCTGTTTATCCAGCTGCTTTCAGGGCTGCATGTGACTGTAGCTCCTCTTCCTACAAGCGGACCCTGGAGAGGTCAGAGTGGGAAGGCACGACCCAGGGCACTCCTGCACCTCCATAACTCCAGACTGATATGGTGAGCAGCACCTGAGAGGAGGCCTGCACCAGCCTGCACTGCCTGACACCTGCACCAGCCACAGCTCCAAGTCACCTTTCATCCCAGCCCGTGGCACCGTGCACATCCCAGCCAGGCTCCAGCCATTCCCTTAGTGCACACGGGTACCACACCCTCCCTTGTGTGTGCAATAACCTGCCCAGGTTTGGCTCTCATGTGCTCATCCCACCTATTTATACCCAGGGGTAAAGCCCACGGGCTCAGGGGGCTGTAGAAACCACGTTATTAATTGCTCGGTGCCAGATGTTGGGAGAGGTTTCCTGGAGTGAGTGAAAGCAGGACAAGGGCGTCTGCCCTGAAGTTTTGCAATACAGAGATGAAATCCTGGGCAGGAATGTTATTTAGATGAAAACAGAAACCTTTAGGAAACTTATACCTCAGCTCAGCTGCAACCCTATTCTGTACGTGGTGCTGAATGAAACCAAGCCAGGTCAGGGTAAAGCACAGGCGATGTCAGATGGCTGCTGTCTGCTCTTACATCGAATTCCGTAGGGGATTTCACCATGGCCTTCAGCCTGCGTTAGGAGACACACACCCCATCGTTTTCTGAAACTTCAGGCTAAATACTCCTGTTCTTCCATTCTCTCCCTGTTCTCTGCAGGAAAACGTCTTGCTTGTGCTTGCTCTGTGGACAGACCTGCGAAACAGTTCTTTTGTTGGCTTTAAAAGCCAGTCCGCAGATTTTTTGTCAGGATATTTTCATTCTTAACCATCACTTGGCTCACGGCCAGTAAGAAACATTCACCTCTTAAACTTTACAGCCTGGTACCATCCTCACCTTCTCCTGCTCCCCCCAGCTCTGCTTATCTTGGTGTCACTAAGGAATGCAGGGCTCAGCCCGAGCATTCCTGCGAGCAGAGGGGCTTTGTGCAGCCCTGAATCGCCCCCGGGGAGGGGGCGTCTGCTCCAGCTCTCTTTGCACGGCCCGTGTGAAAAGGCTGACAAAACCGCCTGCCTTTGCTAACGCTCCCTCAGGTTGTCACTGCAACTCTCAGAAAAACGGAAAACAGAATAAAAGGCGACGTGAGAACGAGCCAAAGTGACTCACAAAGGGGAGATCTCTGCCTGCTGCCATCACACGTATTTCAAAGAAACTTGTGAGAGAGGGCTGCTGCCTGCCCTGGGAAATCTCCACTAGTACCCGGGCAGCTGCTTGAGGTGTAGCACCACAGCAGAAATATTCCAAATTATTCGATTTGGCAGCTAGGCAAAGATACAATACCTGCCACAAAAGCTGGGCATCCAAAAAAGCAGAAATGGAGCTGGAAAATAAAAGAAACAACTCATTTTCCAAGGGTGCTCTGCCTCTTGCAACAGGTTCTCTGTATCACTCAGAAATCAAGCGCCTCCGGGCAAACAAAACCTCCACCTCCCTTCCACCTTCACTGAAATGAGCAGCCGCTTTCCCAGTCTGTCAGTCTGCTTGTCTCAGCCTCCAAAGTGAAGTCAGTAAGGTTGAACTCATAAAAATTAAGGCAGCTTTTGACTTACCGGTTTTCCTGGAGTAATTTTTTTTAAGACCTTAAAAACAGTAAGGTAAGCAATAACGCTAAAATAAGCAATGAAAATCCACTGTCTGTAACTACTGAGCTAAGGGCAGCAAAGACAAGTATTTCATAGCCCAGGGCAAAGCCAGGCCACCTCCCGGCTTCCCAAAGAGGAGCTCTGCAGCCAGAGGGAAGGCAGGGTTTCCACCGGCCTGCCTGGAGTTGGACTTTCCACCTCGTATACCAAATTCTTCAGATTTTTTTAACCTGCTCCACTTTGCCCTTTGAACCCCGGCGAGCGCAGAGCTCTGAAGGGCCCTTGCGGGTGCGCACGTGCCGGGCCTGCCCCAGCAGGGTTAATGTCGGGATTAGCCCCTCATTTAGGAAACCATTTGCCTTGCCCTAGAGCCGTTCCACAGGGGAACAATATGTACATCTGGCCCAGCCTCCAGGGGAACCGCAGTGGCTCCAGAGAGTCCTACTGGAAGCTCCTATCTTGTTCTGTGGATGTTCTGGTGTTTTTCAAGGCTCTCTCCCCACGCACAGAATGAACCACACGGTCAATAGATAAGGTCTGTGTAATGCGTACATGCAGACTCAAGGTTTTTGAGCAAGCAAGACCTTTATCTGCACTTTAGCACCGAAGTTTACAGGTCTGTGCTGCCTTCCTGACAGAGATCTGTTTTGTTGTCTCGATAAAGGAAAAGCACTGACTACTGTTCTCCTTGGAAATTTTAATAACTCGTTGTCTTACAGTAGCAACGGAACAACCACCCTTTTGCTTTTACTTTGGAACAATCTCCATCAATTCATCCCTTTCTGGGATCCTTTGCCTGACTTTACTGTCTGCTCTCGACCTAATTATTGTTTGAATTGTGGGAATGCTGAAAAAACCAGCTCAGGGCAGGTCCCTCGGTGGGAGATGGTTTATGTTGTCAGTTTTACTTATGCAGCAAAGGATGAGAGAAGTAGCAGGATGGGAATTCTCCCAAGCCATGTGGTACACAGATGGAGAACAGAGGACACAACCCACGCACAGCAGGACCAGGAGAGGCCTCCCAAAGCTGTCACACGGGGCCTGAGATGCCCCACGCCCTCTCCATCGGCAGAGGGAATTCCTCTCTGCGGGAGGAGCAGGTGAGGGTTTCGCCTTTGACATATCCTAAGGGCCTCCTTAGAAAAGTAATTTGTCCTGCGTGAACTTTTCCAGGATTTACTCCCAACAGCAAGAGTCTTAGACAGAAATTTAAACACTTGAAAGCCTTCATTGGCGCCTACAGAGAGACCAAAGCTCATGTCAGCAGGCAGAGCCTCAGCTTTACATCACCCTGACCTACCAACAAAGGAACACAACAATTCCTCTCCCTTCCCCACCCCCTCCTCACCCCCCCGTCAGTGGAAGACGTGAGAGTTGGGACTATTGACACTGATCGCTTCCCTTTACCCCCCCTCTGCTTAGACAAAGACAGACAGGAGCAGCCCTGCCTGAGCGTTGGGAAGTAAGAGCCCTCCCACCCACCTCCTGCTAGGGCCAAGGGAGCAGGGAAAGCTGCCTGGAGCCGCCCCCTCTGAAAGCTGGAAGCGGGGGAGCGAGCCTGGAACAAACCTCGCCTGAGCTTGTGGGCAGAGCCGGGAGCGGGGAAAGCCGGGAAGAGAAAAGAGGCATTTCACGCTCTCGGCTGAGTCACCCCAAGTGTATAAAATCAAGGCCAGGCAGCCGGAGCCACTCAGAGCGAAGGCACGAGGCATCAGGACTGTTGGACAGGTACGTGCAAGCGGATGCGGTTTAGAGGCAAGGATTACTATTAAATCTGAGACTGAAATACAACAGTTCCATTCCTCCATCCTCTCCCTGCCATGTGCTGCGGAGCAGGGGATCCAGCGGCTCCGGTGGCCGGGGAGCCCTGAGGCTGCTTGGCTCTTGCACGGTTCCAGCTGACAAAAAGCACACAGGCAACCAAAATGTACTATTTGGGGGGGCCGGATATACTGTTTTACTGGTCCTTACTTCAAACCTGGGATAGCAGCAAAGGGTAACAGCCTGGGCGAGACCTGGCATCACTCAGGGAACAGCAGGTAGCTATTAAATTTGGGAAGAAGTCTGAGATACCTCATACTTCGTGGGGCTTCAGTCACTGCCCTACACCGTGCCTGGCAGCACAAAAGATAGCTCAGTAAGAAAAGCACTGTTTTGGGGCTGGGGTTAATTCCCCCCTCTGACACAGATTACCTGTGGGGACGCCGTACAAGCCATGTAGGACTTTTTTTTTCTTTTTCAAATGACAAAGGCAAAGCTGGGCTGGGAGGAGGGAGCACAGAGGGAGCTGTAACACTAAATAACATGTTTCTTGGCGCTCAGGCCTTTGGGGCCCTGGTCCAGGAGCATACTCAGTTTCTGACCACTTCCACCGAAATGTGGCTCGCGAGCTGCATTTTCAGTGCATCCTTTCCAGCAGCTGGGCTGTGCAGCCTCTCTGCAGCTCTCACTCACAGCAGTGCCACTGCCTGGCACAGCAGCCCCAAAGCACCTGTGGGGGCTCCACTGTGACTGTGCTCAGGATGGGGCTGAACTGCCCTGGCAGAGCCCACCCAAGTCCAGGGGTTTTGCTGTTCCAATTTTCTAAGGGAGGGAAAGTCCTCCCTAACATAGGAAAGCCACTTTCAGCTGCCCACTCCATTGCAACCCAGCCCAATTTGGACAATCATCCTCTGTCCTTGGGGTCCATTAATTTCCTCTGCACAGGCAACCTCACAGAAAACAATCCTTTGCCACAGGCACACTTGACCGTAGCCCTGTTGTTTGGGCATCACCCCATTGAAAACTCTTCCCACTGGACTGTCCACATTGGAAACTATGTAGCAGGACAACCTGCGGGCACTGAGGGTACTGGTGTGGGTTACAACTTAGTTCATGCTTCCTGCATGAGAAACTGTAGGCATACTTAGACTAAGACTGCATGATACTTCTGTCCCCAAGGATTCATGTTTACTTAGGCTTAATTACAGAGCAGCTATTAATTATCATTTATCACTGTCTGGATGTAATAGCAAAGGGCTTACAAAATGTTTTCCTTTTAAATAATTTGTAGATGCCTGGAGGGATTTTAATTTAGCTCTAAATGTTGATGTCTTGTTTTCCCCTTCCTGAAGCAAAAACCAAACAGATCTTGCGAATTAATTGCAAGTCACCTTGGAGAAGGATGTCACACTTGCTCATCCTTTCTCTGCTGGTGGGGACCACACTGTCTGGCTCGGTGAGCAGAGCAGCATCCAAGGACATCACCACCTTTTTCCAGCTGGCTCAGGAAGACACTTGGGAGAAAGTTAATCTCACCAGCATGTCCTGTGAGGATCGGAAGAACAGGACCTGGATCACCCTGCAGCTGACCAACAGCAGCCTGACAACTTTCCCTGTCTGCCTTCCAGAGGCCCTGGAGACCTTGGATCTCAGCAACAACCTCTTGGAGGAGGTGAATGGCACGGCCGTAGCAAACCTCCCGCGGCTGCGCGTCCTCTCGCTGAGGCACAACCACCTGTGGTCAGTTCAGTGGGGATCTGAAGCCCTCAGCAGCCTCCTCAAGCTGGACTTGAGCTTTAATAAGCTGTCATCTCTGCCATCCTGCCACAGCTCTGCCCTGCCTAACCTGAGGTGGTTGTCCTTGGCTGGAAATCCACTGGTTGAAATCCAGCCACTGGCTTTTTCCTGCTACCCTCAGCTGCAGGTCTTGAACCTCTCTGCAACGCTGCTCGGGCAGGATGGGATCAGGGAGTCTGCTTTTGCCATCAGCACAGATCCTAACACGGCCACGAACAGGCCTGGAAACTCCATCAATGTGCTTGATCTGAGCGGGACCTTTCTTGAGAAAAGTAAGTTTCTGGGTTTGCCACTGTAAACACGGGGCTGGGCTGGGGGGGCAGAAGCCTTGCTGGGATGTTGGCTCCCATCACGGCTGAGCCTGGAACGAAGGGGAAACACCCCACACTGAAAGCTGCCAACAGCTGGTGCAAGCGTGGAAGGCACTCTCACACAAACCAGCCTCCCAAAGGAAGGGGCAGAGACCAAACACCACAAACAGGACTATTTGTCCCAGTGTAGTCACCCACCTCCATCCTAATTCCACTGTCTGCTACTGACAGTCATCCCCCTGTCAGCCCTGGGATTAGTTTTGGGAGGAAATTAATTTCTCTTTGCAGACAGGCTGTTGAAACCTTTCTTTGTCCCCACAGCTACACTCAGCTTTGTACTGCTGCACTGAAGTAGCACAGAGAGAGGCTTTTTGTGTCATCCACAGCCAGCCAAATACTTCCGCCCAGGGAGACAATCCCTGCCCTGAGCAATCCACAGGATTTTTTTTTCCTTTTGCCCGCCTCCCCTGGCAGCCTCAGTTTATAACTGAGGTGCTGAGGCACACAGATGTGAGATGCCTTGCCCAGCTGCTCTCAGCCTGGGGCAGGGCCAGGGCCTTAGGGGCTCCTCAAGTTCCTCAAGGTTTCACTTCAGCTCACATTTACCAGAGGCACCACATTTCCTCCATGAATTTGCCTAATCCCTCTTGTGGTAGTGAGTTACACAATTCAGTCATGGGATGGAAAGGCCCTTTTGTACAAGACCTTTTCTTTCAGTTTCATGCCTCTTGGCTCTTTTTCCTGTGCTAGGAGAAACAACTTATTTGCCTTTCTTGCATCAGTCAGGACCATGCAGACATCTCTAATTTCCACCGTTTCTCTGAGCAGAGAAATCCTTGTTCATTTAATGTTATGTAACAAGAAGCTATTCCATATCTCTTATCAGCTATATTGTTCTTTTCCCCCCTTCTTTTCCTCTGCCCTACAACAGCCTGACCTGCAGAGAATATTACACACGAGTGTTTATACACCAGTGTATTGATTTTTATTCTATTCCTTTCCCTAAGAGAACAGCTGCAGAAGGCAACAGATATTTTCTATCTATGAATTCAAACCCCTTTTCCAGGCAGAAAAGCACAGGGATGCTCTGTTTAGGCAGCAGGTGTAAATATTTCTCTGTTTCAGTTCAACCAGAGTGGACCAGAGACTTGCCCCACCTCAGATCACTCCACCTGACAAAGATGCCCCAGTTAAGAAGCCTCGATACCGACTTCTTCAAGTCTGTGCCTGGTCTGCGAGAGCTGCACTGTCAGGACTCCCATTCCCTGGGGTTCGTGCAGACAGAGCTGTTTGACAGTGCTCCTCACCTGAGCTACCTCTCATTTGAGAAGTGAGTTGGTTTTGTTTGTCTTCCCCACATAACACTGCCTGTGCCTCACAGCACTGTGGTGCCTGGGAGCTGACTTTAACAGTTTGCTTGGTATCAGATGTAGGAAGGAGGTGTGGGCTTGCTGTCTCACGCTCTCAGCTACGCCATGTAAACCCTGGGATGTGGGCCTGATATGCAGCCCAAAGAGGCAGCATGGGACTCATAGCACAATTGTTTGCTTGAGGTTGTATCCATTGTGCTCCAAGTCCTCTGCCGTATCTCCCTATCCAATGGATGAATTCACAGAGTTTAGATCAGCACAGATGCACTGAATCTTCCTCGTGATACAGACCACACTTCCAACACTGGCAATATCCCATCAGAGGAGAAGCAGGTCACTGAGGATTCCCTGCTCTACAAAGGATGAATGCTGATAGTTTCCTAAAATCTGCATCTTGGAAGCACACAAAAATCCTGTCCCTCCCACTTTTAGTGTGAGAGATTGATATAGTTCTTTGTTCAGCATTAGTAAAAGCAGTGTTTTAGTCCTTGTTCTAGGGTTAACACCTTGGTATGTCACACATCTGAAATACTGAGAGACAAGAGTCTGAAAGTGATTTATCAAAATAAGAGCAGGTGAAGTGCACACAGAGCAGTCAGCATAAAGGAAAAGATCTGGAGAGCACCTTAAAAAATTCTTATAATGCTGACCCAGGTTATAAGCATATCAGAAAACAAACACTAGAGCACTGCCTGTGGTCTAGAAACCAGCTTCAGGAAAAGAAACCCATCTAAAGCAAAAAAAAAAAAACCCTATGGATTCCATCCCCCTTGAATTTACACAGCACTTTCCAGTACTTGCAAGAATACCAGTTCAAAGTGCTAAAAATCACGACCCAGACTTAAAGGATTAGCAGTTAAAGTCCTAGACAAAAGAGAGCATCCTCTGAGCATGCAGAGTGCAGGATGGTGGGTTTAACTGGGTATTGCCAAGGGAACTGGGAATACTGCTTTGTGCCTTACACACACTCCAGTGTGTGCAGCATTTTCTAATTATTGCTTTTGTCATTTTGTAGCTGTAACCTGAGTTCCTTTAATCCTTGGAACACCAATTCATCGGATGGCATCACCATCAACTTGTACGGAAATCCTCTGCTATGCAACTGCCAGCTCTCCTGGCTGCTCTCCCAGCCCAAGAAAGTCGTTCTGCAAAAGTAAGTGAATTGAAGGAGATAAAGTAATGCCCTGCAGACACAACTTCACTGTGGAAGTTGTTTGGGGACCAGACATTCACCACCATCTAAGTTATAAAAGTTTCTTGTGTGTTCTTCCCTTCCACAAGAGGTAGAAATGTAATATACTGTCCTCTTCAGGGACACAGCAAAGTGTAATAAGTTGTGGATTCTACTTTAAAGTGAGAATATTTTCTTTCTGTTTTGGACCGCATTTCTCTATTAGGTGAAGATAGAAAATGAGCTGTCTTGCGCAAGCACTAGGAGCAGGAACTGGAAAACTTTGGAAGATCTTTAGCAAATTATTTCCTCCTTACCCTGCCATTCCCAAAGCTTACTTCACCACCGGCAGTCAACAAACTCCTTGCAAACAGCACCATTTCTCACCTACTGTTTTCATGCTCTCTTACAGTTCTACAGACTAATTACAATAAGATGTAGTTAAAAGAAGTATTTGCATATAAATGATCTCTCTTCCTTTTGAAAGACCACCAAGAAGATTTGTCATCAAACCTCTCAGAGGGCTGGGAAGTGGATTGTTGAAATTAGATCGTTTGTCATCAGGATGGACTTAGCAGTTGCATTCTTTACCAGAACTTCAATGTCTGAGTAAATAAAGAATTCGAGCTTAGTCATTTAGAAGTCCCTAGTCAGCCTAAAGCAGCTGGTTTAAGGATCCTGGCAATCCTGTTACACCTCTCTGCGTGTGTTCCCCTCGGTGTGGCATTGAAGTCTGACCCTTTAAGATAAGTCGCCTTGAATCCCAATGCCCTTTGCTAAGGTTCACAGTCATTGCACCAAAGGATGCTTCCCCTCGGGCAAAAGATACCATGGCACCTGACAAAACCAAAAAGCCAGTCAGCTCAATTCCACAGTCAGTGCTGTGGAAAGCTGCCTGGACTATTGTTAAGACAACCTAGCTTTGGTCTAGATTTCACATCCTCTCTAACGTAAAGACTGTTTTTTGACAACAGATTGCCAATTCAAATCCAAGCTGCCTACAGAAACCTGTAACGTTATTGTGGATATTGACTGTTCATTTTATTTTTTCCCTCTGCAGGGCTCGGGAGACCTTTTGTACATCTCAGGAAGATTGGGACAGACCTTCAACATCTTTTTCACTGCTAGAGCTCTACAATAAATGCCAGTCTGAGAGCAATGTTACACTGCCCGATTCAAACACACCCTCTCCTGATGATGCTGCTTTCCACTTTACCAGTTACGATGCCACTGCTGTAGTAACAACAACAGACTCTGCTCTGCTGACCAAAGACACTTACAGCAGCTCCCTAATCCAGAGGGATGCAATGAGCACGGCAGCATTCAACCCAACACTAAGCAAAAACACTTACAGCAGCTCCTTAACCCAGAGAAATGCAATGAGCACTGCAGCATCCAACCCAATGCTAACCAAGGACACTTACAGCAGCTCCTTAACCCAGAGAAATGCAATGAGCACTGCAGCATCCAACCCAATGCTAACCAAGGACACTTACAGCAGCTCCTTAACCCAGAGAAATGCAATGAGCACAGCAGCATCCAACCCAACACTAAGCAAGGACACTTACAGCAGCTCCCTAATCCAGAGGAATGCAATGAGCACTGCAGCATCCAACCCAACACTAACCAAGGACACTTACAGCAGCTCCCTAATCCAGAGGAATGCAATGAGCACTGCAGCATCCAACCCAACAGAGCCGGTTATAATGAAGGCCAACAGTTCCTCCCATGAGGAGAAAGCAGTTTCTGAATCCACAAGCAATCCCCCTTCCTTTGAATCCATAACCTCCTTCCCAGTTTTTCTCAAGGAGTTCTTTGCTCAGCCCTCAGATTACAGCTCCACGAGTCAAAGTGGAACAGAGCAGCTGCAGAGAGAGCTCAGAACCACCGACACAACATTTTCCCAGGGAGGTGCATCCAAGCAGAGCACGGGCGACGATTCTGCTGCAGCAACAGGAGTCCCCAACAGCACCGACCTTTCCGTTCTCTCCTTTGCCACCCGTGCCAGGGCAGGTGCCCCCCAGACCAGCCCCCCCCAGCTGAAGCCCCCGAGGAGCAGTGCCCAGGCAGAGCCTGCAGGCAGCAGCCCACCATCGCATGATGATGCTGACGACTACGATTACGACGAGCAGCCGAAGGAAGCCCCGGTGCACGTGGCACACGTCGCCTGTGACTACAATCCCTGCAGGCACCTGCAGAAGCCGTGCACTGAACTCCAGAACGTGTCTCAATGTTTATGTCCTGGCACGACGAGGGAAGATGAGATTCCAGAGCCACCCAGGCTCAGAGAGGTGACTGAAATCACGGACAGCTCTGCACAGATACGCTGGTGCGCCCCCTATTCGGTTGTTCACACCTACGAGCTGATGCTTCACGCCCAAGACAACGAGGACAGGCAGTTTGTCATGGACAATATTTACCCCACAGCCAGGCAGTACACCCTGTATAACCTGTCACCATACACCACTTACCACATCTGTGTCACTGCTTCCAACAAAGCAGGGTCAAGCCAGACAACAGGCCAGGAAATTCCAGGTAATTCATGCACCAAATTTAAAACAAAACCCAGCTACAAGTATGTCTTTGCTGCTCTGTCTGCAGCAAGTGGACTCTTTCTCATCACCACAATTATTTTGTCTGTATGTCTGTGTAAGGCATGTAAAAAGCCTCAGAGTGAGCAGTATGGCACACACCTAGTCTCCTACAAGAACCCAGCATTTGATTATCCCATAAAACTACAATCCACTAATTAGCTCAGGGTTATTGTGCATTCCAAGCTGTCTCCTCACGTTGGTGTGTTTTTGACTCTGAAAACGTCCTTCAGCAAAATTATGAGCCATCAGATTTCATAACCCTTCTGTTTCTAAGGGAGAGAAAACCACCAGAAAACAAGAAATAATAATGAAGGTAGTCAACCAGAAAAAAGTCTTTGGACTCCTGTTCCTGTGCTAAGCAGCAGCAAACCTGGACACTAACCTTGAAAAGTTGTTTTTATAATCACCTACAAATAGAGCAGCATAAACTTCACACAGTGAGAGGCTGCCTGGCCAGATGTCTGCCTGCAGTACCTCCCATGAGCACAGTCAGATGATAGCTGTAATCCAAGGTGCATTGAGCTGAGCAAGACACTCTCTGCTTTTATTCATGGAGCAAAGTTGGGGAGTCAGTTCTTTCAAGGTCTTAGCCAAAAGGAGAGTATAACTGAAAGGAGTGAGTGGGCTCAGGGACAAGGTGCTGTGCACATCTAACTCCCTTGAGTAACTGCAGTGCATGCAACAATCAACCTAATTTTAGTTGGGGGAAAAGAAACATGAAATTTAATAGTAAAAACAGTGCAGAATCCTCAGGGCAGGGATAAGTGTTTTGTTCTGACTTTTTAGGATGTTGTACACAACTGAGTCCACAATACCAGCTCACAGGCAATGGGGAGTTTGCAGTACAGCAGTGACCCACAGAAGTGGGGAGGGGAGCACATGAACATTTGCTTCCCAATGGATTTCAAGCAGAGATGATGTTCTGTCCCAATCATCCGTCCCATCTACAGATTTAGCAACTGATGATTTACCTCATACAGAGGCAAAAAGCCAAGTAATGAAACAATGCATGTGTTGCTGAGACTTGAAAAACTAAAATCCCCTCCACTAGCAGCAGACAGTTCTGCAGACGTCTTTCAAATGAACTCTTGGGTGCTAATTTCTGCTAGAATAATAGTAAGAGATGCTGACAATCCCAACTTTGAGCTTGCCATTAAAATTCAAAGAGATGTTTGTGTCAGGCAGTTGTCCTCATCCAACCCTTCCCCACAGGTTTAAGTTCCAGCAGCTGCCTGTTTCTGCTGCTGTACACTACTGTATAGACACAGTGCACAAAATCCCCCAGAACTCCGAGGGGTAGGTGCTGTACAGTGTAAAAGAGTCTTTGTTCCATTCGTTTGGGTTTTTTAATGCTTCCAGTATTAATGGAAATAAAAGCTACACAGCTAACTTCTGGGTTTTTGTTAAAGACATGGAGCTTGGTGTTGTCTTTACCATCTGCAATGCTTAGCCTGAGAAATTAACTCCTTTTGTTGTTTTGGAACAAACTTTCAAAATGTAGTAAAGCGATGTTTTTATGATGGTAAATTTTGTGTTCTCTGATGTCCTAAGAGCTTTCATTTCATCTGTGGCAGAAGGAGGCTTGTGCCATTCTCAGCACTATGGGCTTGCAGTCCTTTCCTGGGAGTTTGTGCTTCCCCCAGCACTGCAGTGGCAATGACACTGTCACTGGACAGGTATAGGTTCCTGCCATGTCTGCCCTGAGCTTGGCTGAGCCCCGGGACTCCAACTCACAGGAGAAGTGAAATGCAAAGGGAGAAGACAAGATGGTGTCACTTTTCACTTTGAAAATCACTTGCATTTTCACATTCTGGTAGTCCAGACCTTGCTCTGTTTGGACTCAAGCTTTCAAACTTATTTCTGGCCTGGTTTTCCTGCATTTTCTGCAATTTTAGTGAACAGATGCAGGTGATTGTCATTACTTCATTTGAATTGAGCAAATGAGTCAGACTCCTTATCCCAAAGTGGGGCAGAGATTATATATTCCCTTGTGTTTGTACAACATAGCTCTAAGAGACCTTGACTGGGGTATTTGATTTTACCAGAAACAAAGCAGAGCAAAATAAGAGGTTTGTAAATAGCAATTTATATTGTCTCAAAGTTTAGCTCTAGAGGAGGGCAAAAGAACAGATGCTACAACTGAAAATAAAGATTTTTACAACTTAACCATGAGTTAGTTTAAAGCAAGAGGACATGGTTTAAAATGGGATTTTGAGGGGACACATCTAACTAGCTTTTACCACACTGCAGCTCATCATCACTGAACTAGAAAGCCACAAAACTCAGCAGAAGATGATCTGCCAGTAACAGGATTTAACTCCCTGAGGGGCAGTGTCCAGGGCACTCCCCAGTCTGACACTGCCTGGAAGTGCAACCTCATACCAGCTTCAGTCTCTTGAACCTTTCCCACTGTGAGATGCAGGTTTGTCACAACTGATTTCTCCAGCCTCCCCTCAATCTCACAGCCAAGGCAACACATCAGAGCCTCCCATTCTTTAAAAGTGCCCTTCCTGGGAGCCACACAAATATGTAAGTCCCACTCTCACAACCCCCACTTGTTCCAACCTAAAGGAACCCTCAGCAGCCCAGATGAAACTGGGATGAATTGCCCCGAAGCACAGATGCCCCAGCCAGGGGCGGTGCCTCTCTCTTGCCTGATCACACTCAACCCTTTCACAAGTGGGATGCAAGAGATTTAGCAGCAGGATTAAAAACGTGGATTTGTGTTTACTGACACCTATGAGAAGTATGAGTGCTTCACATGCAGATGTTTTTTTCCTACTACCACTTAATATTTTCACCAGAATTCATTTTAGTGATGATCAATCTGTGGATGGCCCCAAGCAGTGGAGTGAGCCCTCACAGCGCTGCTCAGGACTGGGGCAGTGAGCAGAGCAAAGTAGCCCGCGGGTGACTGGAAACTCCCCACCCACACAGAGCCATGTTAGGGAGCTGCCCAGCTTTGCTCCGCCTGCTTGTTCCTCCCCCTCTTCCTGCTTGCACCCAACAGCCAATCCTACAGTTTCAAAGACATCAACTTTGGCAGCGTGTCTGGAATACCCAAACAAAATCTCTGAAACCATTTTTAAAAGCTATCAAAAGCCAACACATTAAAAAAAAACCTAATAGTTCACTTACTGTTTCGCAGTTGCACTTGTTCTGTGTCTCAGAGAGGAAGATCACTCGGGGGAAGTGCAGAGAGCATTGAAACAGTTTTTGAACAGCTTCTGTAGCTTTTTCTGGCTTTTCTTTCTCAGAAGAAAGTCTTAGCAAGATCCTTCTCCATTCACTTATCAGTGTTTTTCTTCTTTCCAAAGAACCAAGTCCAAGCAAAGGAAGTCCACAACAGCCAATGGTGCCTGTGGGTGCATTCCCTGGTTGTCATGGCACAAGTGCACGATGCTCCACTTCCTAACACCACTTAAAAATCAGTCACTGAGTGTCACAGAGTCTCCCAGCAGAAACATTCTGGGAAATGGAGCTGGTTCCTGGAAATGCCTCCATACAGGAAAAAAACGAAAAAGCTCTCTAAAGGCCGGAACCCTTGCTGGCTGTGAGGGAACAGAGAGGGACACCTTGTTTTCAGTGCAACAAATGCCATTTAGAGGAGCATCGTTGAGTGCCCTGTAAGCAGGGGAGTGGGAAAGCTCAGAGCAGCAGGATGAGGAGCTTCAGTGACAGAAGGGAGCCTGCTTTTCAGAGCTGCAACAGGCATTCAGTGGGCCAGCTGGGAGACAAGGCAGGGAGCTCACACCACACCCCTGGCTCCATCAGCCTCTTCATGGGAGGAAGCACAAGTTCGACCCCAATGCTCCCTCAGCAAGCCCTGCTCTGGCACAGCTCTGGCACAGCCAGTCTCCTCCACAGGGATCTCTGGAACACTTCTGTGTGGATGCCTCTGAGGGCTCAGGATTTTTGCTTGCCGAGAAGCCTCTGATTTCCTCTTTACCTGTGAAATACAGAGATATATCACAGGTGAGAATGTGTTTCGTGTTTGAGGAAACAGATATTCATAAAAGAACTTGTTTAAACTCCTGGTGCTTTTTCTTTTTATCAGCTCTCCAAGGATACAGTTTGCCCTGAAGCAGGACAATCTATTAATCCCAGCCTCTCTAAAAACTAATCAAGCAGCACAACAAACGAACACTATTCTTCTGAAATACCTTCAGGAAGCTTTACAGCAAGGCCAGTGCTTTGCTGGCATCTAGAGGGAGAGGGTGGAATCATCTCACCAGGTACGCTCCCACAGGGAAATACTCATTCCGTCACCAAAGAGCTTCAGCCTGCACACCAAGGGTCACTGCCTTACACTGCCCGTGTGCTCACGTGTGAAGGGAAAGAAGGCAGAAGTGCTGAGAATTAACAGCAGCAACAGTGCCAGTCCCACACACTCTTATTCAGCAGCTTGTCTGTCCCTGCCTCTAATTCTTTTTGTGGCCTTATGATGAGGAATTTCTCTGCCAACTTGCCAATGATAAAGAAATATGTAGGTTTTTTTTCTTAAGAGCAAGGAGGGAATTAGTGCCTGGGAAAACTTAAAGTGGAAAATCAGTCTACAAGAGCAGGAAGATTTTTGTTAACTATTGTAGATTTTAGGAGCAGATCAGATTGCATTCACTGCACTTAGGGAAAAAGAAACAGCAATGTTTCCACTGGTGCCTTAGCAGAACAAAATCACTATAAATAGAGTATTTTTCTTCCCTCCCAAAGCACAGCGCAGCACTGTATTTTGTGCTATGGAACCCTCACAGTTCAGTGCTGTTCAGTGTACTTCTACAAGTACATGTAAGAAAATAATACTTTTATGGCACTTCATGTATTTCCTGACTCCCACAGTGCATGATTAGAGTAATGATTATTATCATTATCAGAGCATGATTAAGTAATGGTACTTAACAACTTATCTAAGGCCATGAGGTGATGTCACTCTCTTTGTGGCAATCATTCCTTCTGCTGTCATCACTGCTGCCTTGAGGATACCCAGTGAGGTATCTCCAGGGAAAAGCAAAATTACCCCACACAAAACTGATGTCCATCCCCAACCTGATGTGAGTGCAGGACGTGGCACAGATACACATCCTGGGCCTTCTTCACCTTGTGAAAAGGATGGAGGTGGAAATAGTCCCAGAAATCCCATTTTGTCCTAATCCCCTGTTTAGGTGTCTGCTGGGAAGGTTGCTCATGTGGTTCACAGTGCAGCAGAACCAGTGAAGTCCATTTGGTATTAGAACCCTGTTTGACAAGATGCTGCACAGACAGCTGGTAAAACACTTCATCATCTGACTGCACCAGGCTGCAAATAGTTGGGGAATTAAAACAGAGAGACAGAAAGGTGATGTGATCCACCTGGAACCACAAGCACCCTCTAAAACAATGACTGGCAAAGTGTTGTGTTGGTAGTGCTTCACTGCCTCTACCTGAGGAAAATAAAACTCTGAAAGTCACAGCAACCTTGTGCCAGCAACAAACATCCCAGAGAATTGAGCTCTGTCCTCAGAGCACCTCTCATGAAAAATCTCTCTTCTTTGTGCAGCTGCCTATTCACCCAGAGCCAAGAAAATGCAGTTTCTACCACATTTAGTCAAAATTAGGTCCAAGTTCTATTCGAAGGACACGGTACTAAGCACACAAATCTCATTTTTTCAAGAAACTAAGATAAAAAACCAAAACCATTACAACCCTAGGATCTTGTGTGGGGAGGGGTTTCTGTGTGATTTGTTATTGTTTCAAGGCTTCTTGTAAGTGCTGGAAAAGGTCAGGACAGCCAGAACTTATGATAAGAGGGTAAGGTAAACAATATGTGCAGGCAACTCTGAGTCTAACCTTGGCTCTGAAGGCAAATCCAAAAGGCTTCACGTGACCTAAAGACACCTTTGGTGCTCTGGGTGTCCTGGCTGAAACCTCAGCCTCCAGTCTGCCATGACAAGTCATAAACACAGTGCCTGCTCCATCTGATGCCACCTCCACACCTGCAAGGACCTCAGATGAAATCAACCCACGGCCAGGGGGTTTCTGTTGGACACAGAACAAGGCAAATGACGGTGGCAGGGGGTAACAACCCCCCTGAAATTAGCCAGACAGCTCTTGAATCCAGCACAGAGCTGCTGGCTGATGAACCCTTTCCTCTGCCTTGAAGCCCAGCCCCAGGGAATGAACCCTGCCAGACCAAAATTGTTCCTAAGGAATCCACTGACCACAGCAGCTCTAAACTTAGCTCTGCAGCTTGCTGCACACCCACTCAACCCCAGGCTCCACCCAGCCATGGAACAAACTCTGACCCAAATGATTCTGAACAGTGGAGGAGCTGCTTTTGCCCTGCATAGCAAGGTGGCTGTGACAGCACCAGGCCCAACCTTCATTTCCTTCAAAATCCTGGAAAAGCCTTGCTCCTAACCCTGGGGCAGCACTGAGCAGCACGTGGAGACTGCTGGTAGAGCACACAATCTGTGTTTTCCTGTCAGGACCTCTGAGCCTCTGTGGCACAAACCCAAAGCCCAGCTCAGTCTGCCACCACCCAAATTTACACCATACCCTTGGATGCAGCTTTGCACTGATTATATACAGCCAGGAGAAACCAGGAACCTCCTGTGACACCACACCAACCTCTAAATGATCCCTAAGCTGAGGTAACAAGGATGTGGCCAGCCTAAGCATTCCTCAACTGCTCCTTGAAGAGCTTGGCTCACTCTTGGTTCCAGCTGTGACATTGCATTGGTGTTAAATACCCAGGATTTGGTGCTGTTGCCATCCTTGCTTGGTGTACTTTTAAAGCAGGGCCAGACTTCCCAGTGATTTTGGTAATTTAGGGTGTGTTTCTGAAGATTTTGGAGGTGAATTAAATCCAGATATACCCAGGTGATATAAATCAAGACTTTTACTAGTGGACCTCTTTCCCCATGTGTGACCTCGATGTACCTCTCTCTGCCTTCACACTTAAAATTGTTTTTCTTCTCTGCCTGCTAAAAATTGAATATAAAAAGGCAAAGACCATCGACTTCCACATTCTCTTCTCAGGTATCTGTTTCAAAGGTGCATAAATTCAGCAAAAAAATAAAACCAAAAGCAACTGCTAAAAACGGTTGAGAGGTGATAGAATCGTGTTTTCCCTGGTTTTTTTATTCTGACAACTGTCCAAATGCGTGGTTTTGATGTCTCACCCTACAAAGCTGTTGCTGGCACCAGAAAATTGCTCACCCTGAGGACGAGTTTCACTTGTAGCCAGCTCCTGATAAGATGCAGGTGCTTAGAAATGGAAAAGAATCTCAAGAACTCCCATCCTTCTACCTGTTTGTTACAACACCTGACATCAGGAGCATCTTGCTGGTACAGGACACATTTCTTAGACAATTTTCTCTACACAGGAGCACTTTAAACCCAGTCAGAGATATGCCATAAAAATTACAGGGTTTAGGTATTATGTGGGCATTTTTCTTTCAGTCAAAGCTCTTTTTTTGAGCTACTTTGAACACAATACAAAATGAATCACTTTGTGGATTCAAGTATGTGCTTTGCATCTAAACCACATTACATTTATATTCCCTTTAAGATCAAGAAATTAATTTAAATAGCTTTCAGAAATATTTTTAAAATAGCATACAAGCTTCTTATAGCAATACAGCAGTTAAGATAACCCTAATAGGTATCACTATTTTTCAACTCTAACGTTATTTTTATTGATTATAAAGCATACCTTTCTACAATGGTGATACAAGCTGGAATGAGTCTTTGAGATACATGGGAAGTTTAGGCTGTTACAAAAAATATACATCTGTTCTTTTCCTCTAATTCAAGCCTAACTTCACTTGTGACAAAACTGCTGCTTTAAACACCTTTTTGGCAACGGGTTCTGCAAAAACCGGGCGTTTAAAACCTACCCAGAACAGGTGGGATGGTACAGTGTGTCCCTTTTTACTAGGGAAAAGCGGCGAGATGCCACACCGAGACACACAAGAGGGAAAAGCTGCGGCTGCTTGGCCTTGGGTCAAACCATCCCCGCTCAGTTCCCGGCTCTCTGAGGGATGAGGACGGGATCCCGCAGGCTGTGAGCCCCATCCCGCGCCATTCCCCGCTCAGCTCCCGGCTCCCTCAGGGATGAGGGCGGGATCCCGCGGGCTGTGAGCCCCATCCCGCGCCATTCCCC
>VZRZ01001217.1:2282874-2335803 GCA_013398175.1 Climacteris rufus
GGGCGGGGGGCGATGGAGTCCCCGGTGCCTGGCACCGCCCGCGGCCGCGTCCCAGCGGTACGGGCAGGAATGCCGGGGTTTAATGGTTGGGAGCCCCCCGGGAGGGGCCGGCACGTGTCGGGGACGCGATTTTCGGCACTGACACGAGCCCCGGTCGCAGTGCGCGGTGGTTTGTGTTTCTTTGTTACCCCCAGATTTAAAATGGCTGCAGTCAAGTGAGCAGATATTGTTAAAAAAAAAGAACTGTGCCATTCAGTCACGATACTGCAGCGTTTAACATCACTTCTCTGTTTCGGATCATTTAGTCTGTCTGGGAAGTGCTTAAAACTGGGAGGAATTTTCTTTTTAGAAGACACGTTTAGATGATGGAGTGTTTGTAGTTCTTTGGATCAGCTTGCAAACATGTTCTTCTCTTCACAGCTGTTGCCGATGCAATTAGAACGAGCCTTGGACCAAAGGGAATGGATAAAATGGTAAATTTTGTACTTAAACCTTTTAAATATTAAGCTTAGTGGAGATACTGTAAATGTAACATGTCTTATATAGTATGCCACTTTTTGCTTTAATTCTTTCACAAGTTTCAGTTATTTAAGGGAAACTGAGAACTAAATGCACATCCCAGTTTGGGAAATGATGTTGTCAGGGAAAATATTTTATGTTGAGTCTCAGATTAAAGATTTGTAGCTGCTGATCTGAACTGTGTTCTCCCCATGGTTCCCAGATTCAGGATGCTAAAGGAGATGTGACTATCACTAACGATGGTGCCACTATCCTGAAACAAATGCAGGTTCTGCACCCTGCAGCCAAAATGGTGAGTGCTTTCTTTTCCATTTTGTGTGGATTTGAGGAGCATTAACCAGGATAGTGATAGAGCAGGAAATTCTGTGTATTGTGCTCCAGGAAGATTTATTTTGATTGTGACATGTGCTGAAAAGTTAGAAGTCCTTATTTCTTGCCCAGTGTTCTTTATGCATAATCTCTCTGGACATGTTTTGAGACATAAAAAAAAACCATAGCCCAAAGCTTCATCTGTCACTGAAGAAAGAAAAGTCATGTCCCAAACCACTAGGACAGAAGGGGATGAGAGAAGTTATGGTTCTGTGGTCTTAGGTTCTAGTAGCTGTTCCTTTGAGATGTTCAGTGTTCATGGATTTGGTTGTGGTTGGAGATGAGCTGCCTGTGACTCTTCCACAGAAGATAAATCTGTTAGATAGGGGTGGTTTTAAATCTTAAATTTGGGAGGAAAGCTTTGCTCCTCTAAGTGATGTATTTTACTATAGCTATATTTTGGCCAAAAAGGTGTCTGGGTGTGGGAAGAAAGCTACCAAAGGTACAAACTTCAAATCAGAAAATACATGATCTGGCCTAATATCAGAGCTAATTTCAGTACTGCTGCATTCCTGAATATTTCATTTTTTGTGTGTTTGCCGTTAAGCTGCACTATATATATAAAAATACAAACTTCTGTCATATTTTCTCCTTTAGTTGGTAGAGCTGTCAAAAGCACAAGATATTGAAGCTGGTGATGGCACGACCTCTGTTGTTGTCATTGCTGGAGCCCTTTTGGATGCCTGTTCCAGACTCCTCCAGAAAGGTAAATACATATATTTAATATGCAGACATGACTGGAGGTAGTGAAGTCCTTTGCCCACTCTCACACGTGTGATGAAGTTTAAAAGAAACTGTTACCAGTTGGAAAGATAAGGGGTGTATCCCACACTCCAGGGAGTTAGAGGAGTTCATACAGAACTGTGAGAAGAGTTTAAAAATCTGAAATAAAATCCCCATCAGGCTCCTCACAGGCATCCCCTGAACAGCAGCAGCTTTAAGAATGCCAAGAGAACTTGGGAGAAAGTGTTTCTGAGATGGCAGGGATCACAGGGAAACGTGCAGGACTTTTTGAGGACAGATTTCTTGGAATGTTACAGCTTTTCCCCTCAGTTTTAACAGTGGAAAGTAATAAGGGAGCTAGATCATACACCCATGAAGAACATAATGCTGAAATGTCTTCAGTTTATTCTGACCTGAGTCTCTTGAATTTTAAGATGGAAAGAGAAGGTGAAAAACCAAAAAACCATTGGTTTGAAAGCATAAACTTTGTTAACAGGCATTCTTTATACTCTGCACAGGAATCCACCCCACCATCATTTCAGAGTCATTCCAGAAGGCTCTGGATAAAGGCATTGAGGTGTTGACCAACATGGCCCAGCCAGTGGAGCTCAGTGACAGGGAGACCCTGCTGAACAGTGCAACAACTTCCCTCAACTCCAAGGTACAGCTGCACCTGGACTGAGAGCCTCCAGCCCAGCCAGGCCTTTCAGCTTCCCAAGTTCAGGAAAGAGAAATTCAGTTTTGTGTACATCCCTGAGCCTGGACTGTCCCCCCAGCATCGCTGCTCTGTGCTTGCCATGGAGCACCATTAAGAAGATGCCTTGTTAAGACATCTGGGTGGGGGACAGGGAGATAAAACAACCTTTGCTTTAAAATTCTGACATCAAACACTGAAATACAATGGCAGTATTGCTTTGGAAAACTGCTGTTTATCAGTGGCAAGTCTCTCACCGTGTTCTCTTTACCCTTAGGTTGTGTGTCAGTATTCTAGTTTACTTTCTCCAATGAGTGTGGATGCAGTGATGAAGGTGATTGACCCAACTACAGCCAACAGTGTGGACCTCAGAGATATTAAGATTGTTAAGAAGCTGGGGTAAGAAACAATTTGTAATGAGACAGATTTTGTCTTGGTGAAATCAGCTTCCCAGAGTGCTCCAGTCATGGGTTGTGTTTGTTTCCAGAGGCACAATTGATGACTGTGAACTGGTGGAGGGACTCGTCCTAACTCAGAAGGTGGCAAATACTGGAGTAACCAGAGTGGAAAAAGCCAAAATTGGCCTCATTCAGTTCTGCTTGTCTGCTCCAAAGACAGATGTAAGTCAGACTGTGACTGGAGCAAAACCTTGTGCTCTAGGACTTGGGAGATGGGAATGTAATGACAACACATGTTTTTTTAGGATGCTGGGGTGTCAACTCTGTGCCACAGCTAGAGTGAAGGGCTGCTGGGCCCTAAAAAAATTACAGTTGGTGTAAAAGGGAAAATTGTTTAAAGGAGAAATACCAAACTGTCTCTTACAAGATGTATTTTACTGTCATACTTGATTTGAATCACAGGGTCCTAAGTTAAAGAATGTGGAGTGTTTTAACACTTGTTTTTAAAGTCAGCAGTTGCTCACAATGCTTGCTTTTCTCTTTTCTTTTGTCTTCAATAGATGGACAACCAGATAGTTGTTTCTGATTATGCTCAGATGGACAGAGTGCTGCGTGAGGAGAGGGCCTATATCCTGAACCTGGTGAAGCAGATCAAGAAGGCTGGCTGCAATGTGCTGCTCATTCAGAAGTCCATTCTGAGGTACGTTCATAGCCAGCTTTCCCTGGGTGCAGACAGTTGGAATTGTGTGGAAAACTGAAGCCAAACACAGTCACCCTTGGCAGAGTAACAGTGACTGTATCTTTGGAAAGCACAAGCATTGTCTGTGTTTTGAGTTTCATTACATCCTGGCATTGCACTCTGAAGAATTTGAGCACTGGGAACTGACTGCTTCCCCCTCTCGTTTTCAGGGATGCTCTCAGCGACCTGGCCCTCCATTTTCTGAACAAAGTTAAGATCATGGTGGTTAAAGACATTGAAAGGGAGGACATTGAGTTTATATGTAAGGTAAGGTGGGTTATATAAATTATCAGTAGTGTTTAAAATCCACCCCAAAACCAACTGCCCAGCCAGGGCCAGTTTATTATGACACTTTCACAAGCTTCATGTTTTGACTGTAATGCAAGAACAGACATTTCCCTTAAAAACATTCCTGCTCTACTGAGCAGTCACAGTTCTGTAGAAGGATTCAGGACAGATGTAAAAGCCCTTGTGCATTTTACTGTCATATGCAGAAGAACAACATGCAGTGTAATTGCTGACTCTGCAGTCAGCTTCTGGATTAATTTTTTCCCCGTTATTTTTTCAGACAATTGGAACTAAGCCTGTGGCTCACATTGACCAGTTCACCCCTGACATGCTGGGCTCAGCTGAGCTGGCAGAGGAGGTCAATTTGAACGGTTCTGGGAAACTAATAAAGGTGAGTTCTCCTAAATTCTGAGTAGCCACTGCCTTGGGAAGTGCAGTGGTTTTGCTTGGCCAGACATCAGCACTGTTACAGAGTTTGAAAATGCCAGTGGCAGTGTCTTTTTGTCCAAAACTTTTACTTTTTTTCCCAGTGTGAGTATTTGGTTTTATGGTTTAGATTACAGGCTGCACAAACCCTGGGAAAACTGTGAGCATCGTGGTCCGTGGATCCAACAAACTTGTCCTGGAGGAAGCTGAGCGTTCCATTCACGATGCCCTCTGTGTCATAAGGTGCTTAGTTAAGAAAAGGTAACGTCTCAGTTTGCTTAATGTAGTGTGTTAATAACACACAGAGCCTAATTGTTTGTGCACTTGTGTGAGGTGAGGTTTGATGCTCATTTGTGTCCCCTCAGAGCTCTGATTGCAGGGGGTGGAGCCCCGGAGATCGAGCTGGCGCTGCGGCTGAACGAGTACGCCCGGACGCTGAAGGGGATGGAGTCCTACTGTGTCAGGGCCTATGGGGATGCTCTGGAGGTCATCCCCTCCACCCTGGCTGAGAATGCAGGGCTCAATCCCATTTCCACAGTCACAGAGCTCAGAAACAGACATGCCCAGGGAGAGAAAACAGCTGGCATTAACGTCAGGAAGGTAATGAGTTCTAATACCTGGGTATTACAAGGAAAATGCTTAACCTCAGGGCTGGACTAGTGACAGGGAAGCTGGTGTCTCACAAGGGTAGCCTCCCTAAAATTAGCAGAGGGAAATTACAGCTTGTTCTCTCAAGGCCTTACCCTCAGCATTGATAATAGCAGTGTACCCACAGGAAAGAAATGTCCCATGTCTTTACAAAAGCATTTCAGCTACAACAATAGATCCATTTAGAATGATCCATCAGTATGATTTGCAGTGGAAGGTGTTCATAAATTAAGAGTAGCACCACAGCTGCTTCTCAATTGGTATTCAACCTTTTCTCTTGGCTAACTTTGACTGGATATGTCAAGTGCTTGGGGGGAGAAGATGTGTAAAACTGTAACCCTCCTGTTGCAGATGGAAGAGTACAGGCCCTGTGCTGGTTTAGGAATTGACTGTCCTCGGGATTCTGCTATAAGGAAGCCTGGTAAATGTAAATGTAGCCTGGCTTGCACAAAATAAAGGCTCCTTGTTCCCCTAGGGTGGCATTTCCAACATCTTGGAGGAGCTGGTTGTGCAGCCACTGCTGGTGTCCTTGAGCGCCTTGACTCTGGCGACAGAAACCGTGCGCAGCATTCTCAAGATCGATGATGTGGTGAGTGCTGTTGGCATCTTGTTTTGGTTTATCTTCCTTCTCAAGCACCAGCATAGTTATTGTCATTAATTTGCTGTGCTTCAAAATACAACTGCTGGGTAGAGTGTTCTCAGTTTATGTGCTGCTTGAGACCATTCAGCCTTTGAATAACTGCAGTTAAAATGAAATGCATTATAAATACTGCACCTTAAAGTAAGGAATTAGAGCCGCTAAACCCCCTGGATCTTTAAACAAAGAAGGAATTGTGATGTATCCTGTGATTTCTTAGCCTGAGTTCACTCTTTGCAGGTGAACACTCGAGGATAAGCTGAGCAGGGAGGTGGGGACCATGGCCTTGAGCTCCTGCCCTGCAGCTGGAATATGGATTCCTCACCAAAAGCGCCTGTGTGAATTGTCTTAAACTCCACCAAGACTGATGTGCTTTGATCAGGTTTAACTTAAAATACTGTCTGTTTTCCAAAAGAAAATGCTGTTTTATCAATAAACACGCAGTAGTCTACCTGAGTCTTTGCTGTGTGGTACTGTTAGAAATAAGGTAAACCTTTTGTTACATTTGCTTGTCTGTGCTCTGTGTTCCTCCTTATCTCTGAAAAGTTTAATGGTAAATAATTAGCTCTTGTGATACTTTCTAAAAACACCCTTGAAGTGCACTCTAGTAACTGCTGCTCCAAAAGCTTTCCCTAAGGGAGTGCTGTTACTGCCCTTAACGAGGCCGGGCCTAGAGGGGAGGAGGATCTTTGCAGTGGTAGCACTTGGGAGCACATCCCATCCCTTGCTCTGCTTTGTCTCCTGCGGCCTGAAGGGATTCCTGATGCCATCACATGAGCCAGAGAGCTCTTCACCTGGTTTCTTTCCCCTGCCCCCAGATCAAGTGGTTTTCCCAAACCTGGCTGAGAAGTCACTGTTCTATAATAATGCAAATCACAGTTTTCTAGCTTCTGATTCTTAGTGTGACATTTTAAATTTACCATTTCATCTCCATTACTGCTATATTGAAACAACCTCATTCTTCTTTATGTTTAAAGGAGAGTGTTTCTTCCATGAGTGCTTTCATTTCCTTTCACGACTGGTTGGAGCTGGAGCTTTTGAGTCAACTTTCCACCAGGGTGTTGACCTGCCGTTGCTAGGACTTGCCAAACAGAACAAACAGAATAATTCAAATACTAATTAATAAATTAGACAGTCGTTTTGGGCATTAATATTCTGTATCAATTATTCATTGCCCGTTTAAAATTGCAAAGGATGCCTTACCCCACAAGGTTACGCTCAACAATGATCTCTCAGTTTAGGTACTCTGATTAAAGATTTCATTCCCCATTATCAGAGACTTAAAATTTTTGACAAGAATTACAACAATTATGTATGATTTCGTACACAGAAAGTATTTGTAATTTCACTATAATAAATAGGTCTATCCATCATTAATGCCTCTTTGTAGAGGCAGAATGTTCCTGTTTATCCTCATTGAGGATGGGATATTCCTAGTGCAGAATCTTCCAGGTTATCCCGGTTTAGCCTTACCCTGTAATTGCTTACCTGAAGCACAAACCGCAAGATGGAAAAAGCTTCTCTCATAACTTGAGGGTGCACAAAACCGCGGGCTCGCCAGTGCGAGTTACAGGCTCCGACTGCAATCCTGCCAAGAGTTAGAAGGCCGGGGCAGAGGTGCGGGCAGCGAACGGGCGGGGCTGGCTCGGGCCGGGCGGTTAACGCGCTCCCCCCGTCCGGGGCCGCCTCCGCGGGGCGGAGCGGGAACCGCCTCCCTCGCCTTTCCCGCCGGGATGGAGGCCTCGCACCGGGCCGCCCGCCTGGCCGCCTCCTGCCTCCGCACGCCGCTGGACCCGCGCACCCGGGCGCCCGCCGCGCTCTACGAGCGGGGACCGCCGCCCGCCGCGCAGGTACCGGGGAACGCGGGGACAGGGGCTCGGCTCATTCCGCCCTGCAGAGCGGCGGCTCCGCGGCACCGGGGCACAGGGGCCAGGCAGCGGGGACAGCGGGCACACGGCCCCGCGGCAGCGCCCGGCCCTTGATGCGCCTGGGGAGCAGATGGAGGAATGGCCGTGCCCAGGCTCGGGTCGGCCCGCGGTAGAAACCAGCCTGGGTTTGTACGCAGTGGTGGCAGCAGCAGGATCAGAGAGGTGCTGGGTGCCTGGCGCTGGGTGTTCTGTACTGTAAACTCTCTCATCACGTAATTCCCATTGCACTCTGCTGGGGAAAAAACGAGTTAAGAGATTTTTGCAGTGAAAACCTGACAAAGCATAAACAAGACTTTTCATTGGGACATCAAATCTTATTAAAATACCTCTGTGTGGAAAAGCAGTATTCTAATTTTTAGATAAAGTGCCTTTTTAAAACATGGTGCTTAAAAATAACAAAATGAAGCCTTTATAATGCAGGCTAACGTAGCTTCAGTAACTTCTCTGACTTGTGTAAACTTTACAAATACTTCAAGGATGATACCTGCACACAGCTGCAAGCTGTCAAACAGTGTTGGAAATATAAGCTGTGCAGAATCCCTGTCATTTCACAGCAGGTTATGGAAATGGGAATAAACATTTATGCACCAGATCTTTAATGACTTATTTTTAGAGTGCCTATGGAAATGAGAGCCAGAGAAAGTTCTATTTGCTTGTAAATAAAGGTATTTTTAGAGCTGCATAGTAATCAAGGAAAAATTACACTTTACAAAATAGCTTTTTCTTTTCTTTTGATATGTCCTTTTGATCAAATTTCCTGTTATAAATATATTGATTACAGGGTAGACTTGGGAATTTTTACAGGCTTTAAAGAGGACCCTTAGGATATAAATTAATATGCAATAAAATAATTCAATGTAATTCTACATTAACATTTGTGTACAGGTATCTCTATTTGGAGTTACTGTATCATTCATTAGACTCAATTAGGATAAAGCAATATTAAGAACCGTGTTCCCCTTCCTCCTAGCAGAAAAATTTACAAACATCTCTTCTAGGATGGCTTTGATTTGGATTCAAACACCAAGAGAGAGCAGAACCCCCCTCCAAAGAGAGACTGTGACAAGTGGATAGATTTTTCCAAAATGTGCAATTCAAATCAAGAGTATTACTTGAAGCTAGAAGAGTTGAAGAACGCCCACCTGGAGACCATGGCAAAATTGGAAAGTATGTATCGAAACAAACTGTATTTAAAAGGAGCACAACCCCTGGACAAGAGAAATGACATTTCTCCAAAGGGTTGTAGGTAAGTTGGGGGGCACTTTTTAGCTGAAGATTCCCAAATGCTTTGCAGGCAGCTGTGAAAGAGCAGGGTGTGTTTTGGGGGCTGGAAAGTGCTACCCTCCCAATCTCCCACAAGCAGATAATCAGAGAATAGTGTTTTGATAATAGAAACGCTCCTTACCTTGCTAATGGTCTGTGAGATTTAGAGGTGGCTGTGCAGCAGGGACAGGGCAGGATGTTTAGAAAAGCACAGGGCCTTCCCCAGGTCAGGAAGTGCTGACTTGATGATCAGCACTGAAGTAGGATCTGAATGGAGTGCCCAGTGTGCCGCTTTTCCCCCTTCTCTTCCCCCTCAGCCACTGTCATTTTTGTTTCTGGTGATGATTCCTTAAAGTGGAAATCACTGGCTTTGTATCAATGTTGGACTGGCTCAAACCAAAGTGGTTTTTTTTTTCCTTTTTCAAGGCCAACTTGGGACAAGAGCTCGTATCAGCCTCTTAACTTGCACAAATCCTTTTCAGAGTCGGACTTAAGTGATCCCTTGGGCTCAAGTATATCCGATGTGTCTGATGAAGAATTAGTTTTTGAAGAAAATGGCAGTGAAACTGGATCATCCTCATTTGCTAAGCAACAGATTGAAAAGATGTGGGATGGGTTCTGTGTGGAAGACTACATCTCCCGTGCCCAGCACAGCTTGCCCAGCTCCCCAGCCTGCAGGAAGGTGCGGAAGAAACAGAAAGCGTGGTCACCCCGAGTCACCGTGCCCAAGCCTTTCCAGATGACCATCAGAGAAGCTCAGAAGAAAGAACAGAACGTCAAATCCAAGTCACAGATTGAACTGGAGAACCACTTATTGAAGAAGCAACTAGAGGAGGAAGCAGAGTGTCAGAAAAAATTCCGAGCCAATCCCGTGCCCGCTGCCGTGTTCCTCCCGCTCTACCACGACATCGTGCAGCGAAACGAGGAGCGCAGGAGGTCTGTGAGGGAGAGGAGCAAACTCAAGCTCTTGGCTTCCCAAAAGCCATTTAAATTCATTGAGAGAGAGAGGCAAAGGAGTGAAATCAGGAAAATGCAATTAAGAGACCTTTCCCCGCCTGAAAATAAGATTAAAGTGTTCAGAGCGAAGCCAGTTCCCAAATGTGTTTATAGCCCGGACTTTAATGACAAGCTAAAGGAGGAGCAGCTCTACAGAGAAATCAGGATCAGGATGAGAGCTGAGGAGCTGCTGAGAAATTCATCTGTACCCAACAGCAGACTGGCCTTAAAAGACAGCAACAAAAAGAAGAAACACAAGAGCATGGAGCCAAAGCAAACGGAACAGAAACCCAGGACCAAAGCAAGCATTCCAAATTTTGAACTCCTGCATGAGAAATTTCAGAAACGGCTCCTGCAGCAAAAAAAGGCGAAACACCTCACAGTCTGCGAGCCTTTCAACCTTCTTACTTCATACATTCCCTCAAACAAGGACAAGATTCTGAAGGACATTGAAGAGGATGAGGAGAAGCTGAAGGAAACACGGTGGCCCTTTGCCTCTCCCAGAAGGAAACCTCAGAGGGGACAGCCCAGTGCAAATTCCCATCTCCTGGGCTCGGGGAAATCCACAGCTCCCAAAAACACAGAATCTGTGAGACAACGGCTACAAGCCCTAAGGTGACCACTTGGAGATGCTCTGCTTTCTATATACTTGAAAAGTAGATTTTTGGGGGGTATTTTAACATGTAGTTAGTTCTTCCATGCAGTGGATATAGGAGTTAATTTGTTAATAGAAGGACTGTAAATTTTAGAATACTTAAATATAGGATTTTATTAGTACTTATTATTGTTAAAGCACATATTTGTGAGAATGTCCCTAGGAAGAAGACAAATGACTGCTGTTCCCCAGGATATCCTGAATCCCTTAAAATGGCACATACCTCGTGTCCTCTCATGGCAACCCTGTTTTCACCCTCTTTTTCTCTGTGCAACTATCTTTGCCAAAGTTTCCTTTGGAGTCTTGGTCTTGATTTAAAGTGAATTCAGCCTTAGCTTGTTTTCCCCACCAGGAATTCACTTGAGGAAAAGAGAAAGCTGGAAGAACAACAAAAAAGGAACAGAACAAAGCAGAAACAAAGAATGAAAAAATTCCAGAGAATTGTAATGGCTCGGGCTGAGGCCAATGACCCACATCAGAGCCTAGCTCAGATGTCTAAATCCAGATTAAAAACATTCAGGTATTTTGTTGCATTCCCCTGAATCCTGAACATCTCATTCACCAGTGAGGAGGAGAGGTTCAGGATTGCATTGTATGTTAAACATACAATGTGTAAAAAAAAATTAGCATAGTCTAAGTTTACATAATTACATATGACATATTAAACATGGTGCAAGCAGCTGGTAAAAAAGTGGTCAGATTTAGGATCGCAACTGGAAATTGTTGCCAATATATATTGAACTCAATAGAGTATAGATATAAAAATACCTAGAGAGTATAGAAATAGATATATTCTACCTTGTGGTTATAGATCAGCTAACAGGGGACTCCTGTGTTTTCTCAATTGATGCATCAACTACAGAGGAAAAGCTGATAGAAATCAAAAGGAAAGGAGCAGTGTAGATACAGAACATCCTTGGAGAGCTGGACACTGCACTGGTGTTGGTACAGCTTTGGTGCAGCAGTGACCATCTCAGAATCCACTTCTTTGTCCCAGCAGGCCCCCACTGAAAAGGGAAATTAGAGCAGGACTATTATTTTAACTTTGCACATGTAACAGCAGTGACCCAGGAAGCTGCTGCTGCTCAGGAGCAACGGGATCCAAAGTCACCTGGAGCAGAGACACAATGCAAACACTGCCTGTGTACAACTGGGAAAAGCAGTAGCCAGGGAAGAACACAAGGGCCTTCTTGGAGTGCTGTAAGCTGCCACTCCAGATGGCTCCAGCTCTGACACAGATCTAACCCCATGATTGCTGCTTGACCTCGTTTCGGGGCTAATTTAACCCTTTCTGCTTTTCTAATCCAAAAAAATACTTTGTTCAAACAGGATGAAGCCTTTAGTGGGGTTTGTGATGTGGCCTGGCACGCTGGCACTGCTGCAGTACTGTCAATTTAAGGTGCTGTTAGGGGGACATGGTGAGAGGCACTGACTGCTCTGCCCCTGTTGCCTCGTGCCTGGGCAGGATTCTTGGGCAGCAGTGCTGAATCCTCATTTGCAGTGACCTGGCCCACTGTTGCTAACAGGAGCTTTACCATGGATGTGTCCTCGGGCACGTGAGCTGCTGACTCTGGGACAGAAGCAGAAAACACCTGCAGTCAGAGTAGGTGGAGAAGTAAGGGAGACAGGGGGTGTGTTTTGATGGGATTGCAGTTCATTCAACAGCAAACTACACATGAGAGGTGTAGCTTAATCAGACTTCAGGAGCTCTTGTCTGTGTGTAAAATGATGTAATTACACAGCAAGATGAGTTCCCTGGTGCTGATGCAGGAGGCTGGGACAAGTGTTTAACCCAACAATGCTCATTTCAGCACAGCTGGGCAACAAGGTCTGTCAGTGAAAGTGCTTTTTCAAGCAAGGGGCAGCATGGCATGCTATGAAATCAACATTTAAAATACCCTAAATAGCAATTAAAAAAAAAAATCCCCCAAACTCCCAAGAATCTGAACTCAGCCTCTGTTTATCCTCAGTAGCCAGGACCTGCCTCAGCTTAGCCAATGACTCCAGAGCTGGGTTTGTTCAGTACTTACCTCTTCTGTATCTTGAATTACAACAACATTTCATTTGTTATGAGCAATTTAACACTGCTGTAGAAAATGACTCCTTGTATTTATAAATTAACAATGATTTCTCTTGTACTCTGCTCCCCTTAGGAACAACGAGAAGCAGAGAAGGCAGGAATATTTGCAAGAGTTGCAAGAAATGCAAGAAAGAGTCAAACAAAGGCCATTGCTTTTTGAAAGAGTCACTCAGGTTGCCTTCTTTCTGTATTATTAATTATTAATCTTGACTGATACTGGATAAGACATTTGTAGTCAAACATTTTTAGAAGAGACCTGAAAAATACTTTTCAGAGCAGTTTCAGTCTCTGTTGCCCCATCTCCATGTAAATATTAGTAATTTTTGTGCCATGCTTGCTCAGGGCACAGAGAATTGTTGTAAATGTGTGTCTGGTTCAGTTACAACATGAGTAACTCTGACAACCAAACATTGCCAGTACAGAACAGGAAAATCTGCTATGAAATTTTCAAGTATTGCTTTGCCATTCTTACCTGCAGTAAATGATCATTCCACTTGTCAGCTGCAATTATTTAGTAATATAAATAAAAGTATCAAAAGACAGGCATTTAATGCATTGGATAACATAAAACCATTGTGTTTTTCCTACAGAAAAATGCCAGAATAGCTGCAGAAAAGCATTATTCCAACAGACTGAGAGCACTGGGGATATGCCCAGAGTTTGTTTCAAAGAAAGGACAAACAGCTAAGTCACTGCAATTCCCCACTGCTGGAGATTTTACCTCCATTGCTGTCAGAGAAAGGTACAGATTACTGAAGGCTTTTTTTTTATCCACTACATATCTAATAATCAGAACATTTTTCATGTGTAGATTTGGGGTTTTTGAAAGGATTTTTAGTATTTCCCAGGGAACTATTCAACTCTGTGGTTTGCTTTACTAATGTTAGTGTTAGTATGTACTTTGGATTGTTTTTCCTGAATTAAATATGATTTCATAAATCAGAGGAGAGCACTGGTTGTGTTATGTAATGCACTTCAAAGCAAAACGAAGAAAGGCTTTTTGTTTGTTCCTTTCATCAGAAACTCTGGCAGGTTGCTGTAAGTCACTACTTTTCACTTTTTTATATTTTACCTTTACATGTTTTAAATGAGCATTATTAAAAGTAGTTTTAAGTATCCATTAGGTGTTACAATTTAAAAGGAAGCAGAAATAAGAAAAAATTAGGATATTTAAGTAATACTGTTATTTCTAGCATGAAGAGAGACTCTGGTGTCCCCCCTCCCTTTTCATTCCCCAGTCCCACTCCAGCCAAGACTACCAGGGTTTGTCCTAGATTACATAAAGGAAGTTTACAACCTACTGGAAAGCATCTTCCCAGAAAATAAAATCCCACATGCAATTTTTGTCTTTTCAGAATCATCAAGGTAAAAGTGAAAGAAAGGGAAGCCTTTGAGGAAGCAGCTGATGACAATCCCCAGGCTGAGCAGTGCTGGGAGGAGGAAGAGGAAGGAAAAGGTGTCAAAACCTCCACCCCAGATGAGTCCAGTGAGCTGGAGGATGAGGAAGAGGCCAGAGCCAGCCATAAACATGAATCCAGCTTCTCCTCTGGCCAGCACAGCAAGGAGGAAGAGGAGGAAGAAAAGGCAGGTTCATCACTTGGCCATTCCCAGGAGGAGGAGGAGGAGGAAGAGGAAGGAAAGGCAAATCCATCACTTGGCCATTCCCAGGAGGAAGAGGAGGAGGAGGAAGAGGAAGGAAAGGCAAATCCATCACTTGGCCATTCCCAGGAGGAAGAGGAGGAGGAGGAAGAGGAAAGAAAGGCAAACCCTTCACTTGGCCATTCCCAGGAGGAGGAGGAGGAGTGCAGCCCCAGCTCTGGGCCTGAGGGCTCCCAGGAGCAGGGAGAGGGAGCTCAGTCAGACCCTGAGGCTGAGGGTGCTTTCCAATATACTGATGAGGAATATGAGAGTGATGATTCTGCAGAGAAGGCCACTGATGAGGAGGGTGACTGATGGGACCATGACAGGGTAGCCTGGGACTCAGGAACCTCTGCCGCTGCTGGCTGGGAACAGACGCCAAAGGAAAACTTGGTGCTTTGCTCCTGATACAAAATTCTGTGAATTTTTACCTCTTGGCTTAAAACACCTGCCAGTGCCAGTAAGAAAGCTCAACATCCTGGTTTTTACCAAGAAACTAATTTACTTTTGTATTTTTATTCCAGTCTTCTGTGACATTGGTGCTCCTCTGTTCTTAAAATGAACTGCAACAACTGTTTAATAATAACATCACACAGCATGCTGTGTAAGTACTGAGCTCTCACAGCCAGCTCTTCCCACGTGCTGGCAGAGATTTTGGAGCAGGAATTGCCATTATATCCCTGAAAATGGGGAATCTTATTACCTCAGGTAACTCTAGTTTCGTGAAACTATGCAAGGAAGGGCTTGAGTACCTTTTCTTACACACTGGCTCCTCAGGAATTCAGCTACTCCATAAAAAAGAAGGGAAGTAAAAGGTTTGAGGTTTGTTTTTTTTCTTCTCTGCCTTGTACTGCCTTTCTTGCTAACCTGTCACATGCAGTGTTGGGAAACATCATATCCATGTAACATCTGTTTTTATTTCTTTCTCCTCATTTTGTTACACAGTTTCTCTGTGTTTGGAAGTTTTTTTCAGTTTTATTACCTTTATTTATTTTTTGAAGCGTGAACATAACTAATGTGAATTTGAAACTTTTTTAAACTGAAATAAAATATCTGTGAAAATATTAATCCTTGCTTGTGTTTGTCAATATTCTGTAATTCTGAAGAGCTGTACAATTAATAATCACATTATTGGTACTTCTCTCTTTAGGAAATCAAATTTTCAGAAAGAGAAAGCCAAGGAGCTCTAAATGATGGTTTTTCTCAGATTGTTTGAAGAGATTTCAAATTTAAAAAAGTGAAATATGTTTCTAAGATCTGACAGCACTCAACTAAGTGTTCTAAAAGAACAAATATGTAATTCCTGAACTAATAAGACAGGGATTAAAAATATTACTGGAATTCTTTTGAACTTAAAGCAAAACCAATGCCTTTAAAGGCTTTAGAAGGAATTGGGAACCTGTGTACAATTTCGATTTTGTCACTGAATTTTTACATATTAACCTTAATAATAACAGAATTAATGAACACTGATAAATAGGATATAACCAGGAAGAACTAGGACAGATTTTGGAGGTTTTGCCTCAGCTCTTTTAGCACTTCTGAAAAAGTCAAGCAGAATTGTGGGGACTAAGGAGATGCAATTGTATGGTTTCCCAAGATTTCCAGGAAACAATTCCAGGCCAGAATTTGCTATCAAATAAAGAAATCAACCTTTTTGTAGCAAAAGAAAGATCCTCCTGAATGGGAGATCAAACTTTGAGATATTAAAGGAACCACTTATGGAAATCACTTGGAGCAGCACAGCTGAAAAGACTGTGAGGATAATGAGATTGAAGTAAAAAAAAAAAAACTGTTCAGAAATTACATTACAAACATAAAGGGATAAACATTCCAATGAGGAATTCAAAAGGAAGGAAAGCAAAGAAAAATCAGGGATGACAACAGAAGTGGAGACAGGTCAAGGTGAGTTAAACCTCATGAAGCCAAGTACAGCAGTAAAGAATATTTTAAACAAAGAAGAGCCATGTACACCTATCAGGAGATGAAAAATAGGTTTTTAGGCTGGACAAGTCAGGATTTGACTTTTTTTTTTTTATTTGGCAAAGAGGATTATTTTAAATGTAGACAAACCAGAAAAACTTATAGGATGACAGCACTGGGGAAAAAATCAGCTATATATAAAGAAAAAAACCAAGAACTTTGACATGAAAATCAAAATCCAGTTAAAGGATTTTGGTAAATTACCAAGATGCAGAGAAGTACCATAGAAAGGGGAATCAAATATGCGGTACTTTGTCAGAACTCAAAATATTTTGATGCAATTAACATAGAGGAAAAAAGTCTTTTTTAGACTCACAGAAGATGATATACTAGGAGCACTTTAAGGTAGGAAGCTCATTAGAGGAGAAATGCTGATGAGTTATGCTTTCAGGGAAGCCAGCTAGCAGGAGGGAGAGGAATAGGAAAGTTTCTCACAGATTATTGAATATTCTGTCTTTAATACTGTAATTAATGGCCACAGCACAGAAGTAGCAACTTGTTCAAAAATTTGCAAAGAAAATGAGAAAGGTGTATCTGAAAAAAGGATTAAAAATACCACCTGGGAAGAAGAGGATAACTTTGCATGTGGACTGTACTATGAAATAATTTTGAAGTGCAAGAATAGTGTTCCTATATTATAAGTATATATTTTATATTTTGAAATAAGAAGCCAGAAGTCTTGGATGTTGGGCTTTTTCAAGAATTCTTTGTATTTACAATATTGCTTCCTCTAGAAACCATCTGCTGCTGTACATAATTATCACAGCAGCAACAGGTTATGTTCTCTTTTCCTTTTCCTCTTTTCCTCTTTTCCTTTTCTCTTTTCCTCTTTTCCTGAGGTAAAAATTATTACATCATCACCTCTGGCAGCTCCTCCAGATGAAGAGAATAACAAAAGAATTTGCCTTCTTGAAGAAAATGTTTAAAGCCATCACTATTTTGGAATTAATTATGGTCTAATTTAGAATCCTCAAGGCTTCTCTAATGGTTCTTCAAAATACTTGCCTGAGCTTAGCAGATAATAGGCACTCTAGAGATCAAAACATATATATTAAAAATTATTTCTAACAGTAGGTCTATCCAGTTGCCCACAAGTTGAAGTCAAACATGAGCTTTGCATACAGAACACATTTGCCCAGGAATACTATCTAGTCCATTATTACATGGCAGGTGCTGGCTTACAATCATTAAAATGCAGATAAAATTAGAAATAGTTTGGTGTCTGTCCTCCTCACCCTTCAGTGGAATTACAGTCTTACATCTCTGGTTGTATAATGTTTTGGTAATTACTTGGCTTTAGGAAAAAAAAAAAAACAAGCCCTTGCATACTCCAGCAAAACTCCAAATTGCTTCTTTCTTCAACAGGAATTGCAGGTATTTGAGGAATGTCAGATCAGAATTAAGACTCCCAAATAGTACCAGACAAATTCCTGTCCCTGCTGTCCACTAAAACCAGAGCAGTGAGAGGGAGCAGAGAAAGCAGGGATCCCAGGGACGAGGCAAACCACACAGACACGAAGGAAGCTGCAGGGGGGGAAGGTGAGGAGATGCCAGGGCCCCCCCCTCACTCAGGCCACATGTCCCAGAAGTGCATCCCAGGATTAACCACAGGGAACACACAATCCCCCACATGCTTATGTGGCTGCAGCACAGAGAAGGCAGAGAAATACAATACAGGCAAGAAACACTCTTCTTTTCTGATCATGAACCCTGTAAATGAGACCATGTTTGATTTGGTGAGCACAAATAATGCTGAAAGTCAGTTGTTAACAGGACTGAAAACAAGAATATTTGCACCTGCACAGCTCAAAATTTGCTACTAATAGTTGGGGCTTAGTGCCATAAGCAGATTACTAACAATAGTTAGGCAGGTTACAATAAGAAGGTTAGTAAGATTAGGCAGGTTACTGATTGACTACAGCAACCACACCACCAACACAGCCAGGAAATTCGAGTTGCCAGGATAATGAACTGTTGCAGACCATCCTGCTTCCACATTATTCAGGGGATTTCAGACACAGCTTTCCACACCTGCAGATGTACTGGGTTCTCAGGGAAAGCTGCTGTCAACTTGCTGTTTCAGCCATCCCAGGTTTTCTAAAAGGGATAAAAGGGACACAAATGACATTTGTAATAAGTAGTAAGAGCAAAGAAACAAAAGTCAGCTTTTTGTGTGTCTCATTCTGATGAAGTTTTGCTCTGAGGAGCTTAATCCTGTAAAAGCTTTATCCCCAAGGTGCTGGAATTGCCAAGTGCACCATCCCAGCAAGTCAAGCAATGAGCTCTCACATCTGGCACTGAAGGGCAACACAAACAAACAGCTGGCTGTGAGGCCCCACAGTGTTTGACAATTACCACTTCGGGGTTTTGAGCTTTCTAACCAAACAAGCAACTGCAAACACCACCCAGCAGAATCCCAGCCCAAAGAGCTGAGGCTCATCTGGCTGACACACAAGCCCTGCTTATCATGCCACTGCAAAATACCCACCACAAAAAACACCTATCAGTGGGGTTCATGTTACTGCAAAACTGTGGTACTTCCCAGGGCAGGCAGACCAGAGACCATCAGAGCTGAGATATTAAGCAATTAAGACTTCAAATAAATGCCAGAAAATACATTTGCAGAGTTATGCCATTTGAAGATTAAAAAAAAACCCCAAAGACACTGTACCTTCCTTTAAACCCCTTCCCATTTAAAGTGCTCAGTGAGAATTCCCTATCTCCCTTGCTTGTTAACTTGACTCTGAGGTGATTCCTGGGTGAAACCTTCCTCCTCCTGCTGCTCTGTAAATGCTGATTTAATTCAGGCCTGGCAAGCTGAGGCTGAGTTGAGCTCTCCCCGTGGAGCTGCCTGGGTACCTGTTTGCCTGCTCCAGCTTGTTCCTGACCCTGAGAACTGGCACAGAGCCCCTCCTGTTCCCACAGCTCCCTCTCCTCCCTCTCCCACTGAAAGGCAGCTCAGTGTAGCCCAGAAATACCCTCAGCTTCCAACCAGCCACACAACTCCTGGGTAATATTCATGTTTGTATAAAGGGTAACCAGAAAAAAAAGCTGTTCAGTTTTATGCAACAGCCAGTTCTCTCAGACACCTCACAGCAGCACCACACCCAACTCCACTGCCTGCCCTCCCACCCTAAAGCAGAGCCAGCAACTCCAAAACATGAGCCAAATTCCATTTGAGGGCACACAGCTGAGCTCTGCACTGCTTACCTGTGAACACACTCAATTTCACACTAAAAGAAAATCAAATTCACCCTGGAAGATGTTTCTGTGAAATACAACTCCTCTCTTCAGGCCACAGCTGCCACATCCCAAAGGAATTTCCATGCCCTGCTACTGCTGGGGGTAAAATTTTGGATTTTTTTTTTAAATAACAGTTTTATCAAAACCTCAATAAAACACATCTAAACAATGGCACAGAGATGCTGAAAATCTGCTTTCCCTTTTATTTGTGAGCTGTATTCCATCCTAACCCACAGCCATGAGCCCCTTTCACACATCACCCATTTAACACAGGCCTTCAGCTCTGCTATTTCCTCCAGGCAGCATCCTGTAAAATCATGGAAAAGATCACAGCCTGATAAATTATTTGCAATTTGTGCATATATGGCTGTGGATAGAATTCACTTGCCATAAATGAGAACAAAGGGCTGAGGCAGAAGGATGCACTTGCTAAAGTACTTGTGAATTTTTTCATCCTTTACCAATCTCTGGTTTCAAAGAAGAGTTTGAAATGAATTAAAAGTTTGTTTCAGGTGACAGGGAACAGCCCCTCTCCTCTCTCCTGGCTACTTCATGCTGAGCAGGGTCCAAGGCTTGTAAAGTCAGATCAGAAGGTCCTTCTGAGCATTCAGTAAGTTGATTCAACTTGCTAAAACAATAGGAATAAGCTCAGGAAAACACTCCAGATCTCAACAGAAGCTCTTCCCAGCCATTTTGGTGAGGATTAATGGAAGCAGAAGGGGAGGGAAGATCAGATTGCTTCCCTGATCTTTATTAGCAGTCAAGATCAAGAGGAGCTGTTCACTTGTCTCAGTGAGAACACAAGCACAGCCCAAGTGTGTGATTCTTATTTTTTGTTTAATGTACATAAATCACTTCTCAAAAGCACTGAGGGATCTGACAATCATTTCCCCCAGACGTCTGTTTTAAGCCATTTTCTAAAGTAATTTTGGAACTATGACAGCCTTTCAGGTTTTTTGTTTGTTTTGTTTGGGTTATGGCTTTCTGGAGGGAGTGAGTGGGGGATTGTGTAAGGTTTGGAGGCTTTTTTTAGAACTTCCTGCAGCATAATCTCTTTGGACTCCATAGCCCAGACAATTTGCTGCAGAACATCTACTGATATCCCAGTCACACAAAGAACAATCATAACAAGAACTATTGTACTCTCTACTGTAAACACTGGTAGAATGAAATAGTAAGATTAAGGAAAAAATAGTTAAAAATAGAACTCTTTTCTTTCCAAAGGAAATAACATGATTTTTACCCCAGCCTCTCTTGTCATTGTTACAACAATGGTTCATTTTAGGCCATATCTGAGTGCACTTGGAGCCAGGAAACCCTGGCACAAATGTGCTACAGCAGCTTGACCTTTGTTTGCACTGAATGTCTGGGCCAGCAGGTTTCAAGGGACTTGCTAGAGGTTAACAGAGCTGTGCCAGGGGGTACATTTTCCTAGAGCACAACTCAGACCCCATTCCAGTGCTCCAGAGCACTGGAAAGCTCTCTAAGTCAGGAAACACAGCAAACACAAAGTTCACGTTGAGGTTCTATGCTTCTTTCCCTAACAGGAATATCAAAAGATCACATTAGTTATTTTTCACAAGGAAAAAAGCTAAAAAGCCATTTCAGGCTGTTTTCAGTATCAAGGGACATCCAGGGAAACCCTCTACTCCTGCAACATCAGTGGTGCAAAACCTGCCCCCTGTTCCCATTCTATCTCTTCCAATACAGGAAACAAACCACAAGCCAACTTTCTTTCACGTATTTCAAAAGTCAAACCACTTCAGAGGAAGCAAGGGAGCTGCAGAGAAAACTGCTCCACCCTGGCATCACACATCCACATTTCCCCTGATAAGCAGCTTCTCATTTTCCATACTCAAGGTTTCTCCTTTTTCCTTTTCTTTGTCCTTTTGAGCTTGGATTTTCAGCTCTTCCATTTCCAAAGAACATCTTGCTCTGTTTCATGTTGGTCCTCTGGGTTTGCACCTTCTCTCCATCCAGAGTTCCTTCCAGACAGGCTCCTGAGTCTTCCAATTTAATTAATAATCTGCTCTGGGAAGGGGGAAAGACACCACATGATAAATGCTCATTTTGAAAAACAGCTTAAATGTTTTCTGCTCAACACCAAGAGTCTGAGCACTCATTTGAAAAGTGAGGTGAGAGGTCAGGTTCTTGTAAAAGAATTGGGTGCTTTGATGGAAACAGGGACCAGGATTTCAGCCACATCTGCCTCAGGACTCATTTTAAACAGTGAAAATAAATGTTATAGCTGGGCATGTTCCACAAGGAAGACACTAGAATCCCCTCCAGCTCTAGAAATTTGCTGTATTAAAGCTGTACATTATCTTGTCAACATGTAGAACTCTTCTTTAGCCAGCCCACTGATGTGAATGAAATCCCATCTGTGTCTCCCCATCCCTGGACCTGCCCCAGTGCAGTGCTGATTCCATGCTGGAGCAGCAAGCTCCTGGCACACACAGCACACATTCCAAAGGCTGAGTGCTTCCCCCTTCTCCAGCTGGGAGGAATATAGAGGAGATCCATCTTCCTCCAGACAGCCAGCACAGCTTCATGCTCAGGGCTCTCTACATCTCCCAGCAGAGGCCACTGGAGACTGCAGCTCCTCACTTGTTCTCTGGTTGTCTCTCCATCAGGATTCCTTCCCAATTTCCCTATTCCCCAGAGCTGAAGAGGAATATTCTGGCCAAGAGAATACTCATTTCCTGTAGCATCTTAAGACTATGATGCTCAGTCTTCCTGCTGGGATGATTTACAAGTATCTTTAAAGCTCTGGAATCCTTTAAAATAGAAAGTTTTAAGCCTGTGTTTAAAAACCCAAGAATGGCTTCACACTCACTGCCACCGCTCCCTTCAGGGACATTGCAAAGGCTGCAATTCACCTGCACTGGAGTTCCTGCCAGCTGCTAATTCACATCAGCACTCCTGGCAAATGCTTCCCAGGCAAGGGGAGCCTGGAGTTCATTCCAGTGTGTGGAACACCACAAAGACATAAAGCTCATCAGCTTTCGAACAAATTAAATTTGTGGTCAGAGACAAAAATAACCCTGGGGAGTATCCAAGACTGATTGCCTTCATTCCCATCATGTATTTGGGCCATGGGAAAAGTGGAATATGCAGTGGTGTGCTGCTTAAGTGGACAGAAATCAGGGGACTTTGGGGAGGATGGAGACAAGTGGTTGTTTCAAAGATGAGCAGCACTGTGAACAAACAAGTTTTCTCCATCTCCTGCACCAAAGATGTGAAGTTACAGGTCAGAGTCACCTCAGCAGGACAGCAGATGCATTAGCAGAGGAAGGAATCAATTCAGTCAATAAAGGAATTGATACCTGTCTATAGTTAGAAAAAACCTTTTACAGACCAAGCTGTTCTTCTGGATCATTGAGAAATGAAAGAGTTTTATTGAGTTTCTAAATACAAAGATACATGTATAATTAATATTGTCAAACTGCCAGACATTTAGAGTGGCTTAGGATTTTAAATGTTCCTTTCTTTGGTTCTTTCCTTCTCAAGAATGCAGCTAACAGCTAGGAGGAAAAGAGGAGAGATGCAAAGGGGCTGTGAATTTCCTCTATAATGAGCTGGTGTACAAAGTTGGAAGTGGTGGATACAGAGACTACTCACAGAACCCACAGAGCAGGAAAACAGGATTCAGCCTGCTCTTTCTGACCCACTGTGGGGTGGAAGGACAGTGGCTTTCTGCCTTCTCCATCTGGCTTTACTCTATCTACTTATTCTTCTGGTTTTGAGAAGTTCAAAGCTGGCATCAACTGTGCAGAAAGACTTCCTTGGTGTGATGGAGAAAATATTTTCTTAAGAGTGTAAAAGCTTGAAATCATTCCAAGAAAGAACATCTGACTTTCACTTCACCTATTCCTTGAAAAAATATTTTAATAAGATGGGGTTTACAACAGGAGACAAACTTAGTGGTGTTATTTCATGTAATTGGTTTTGTCAGCAGACCAAAGAAATAATCAGCCACGAGTCTTTTGCTACCGCCAATATCATCAAAAAGTGAAAATGTTGGCAAAAGCCACATTTAATTCTTTGAGAGCATCTATTAAAAAGCAAACCAAGATACTTAGCAGATATAATCCACACTATTAGTACTACAGGTTCTTAACCCTTCACTTCATCTCAAAAATAATTTTAAAAGAGGATTTTTGAAAGGGGTAACTCACTTGGATTTGTTTTCCAGTTTACTCTCTCTAGTACCATCAAAAGTAAAATTTCTACATGCTGCACTTTATAGCTGTACCCTTAGGTAGTAAACCTGTTTTTCTAAGAAGCATTCACAGAGTAACAGAACAAACCATGATCTTTTCCTCTTTTTCATATCAACAGATGGCAGGTATAAAAGCAAAAAAAGAAAAATAACTCTTATTTTTTGAAGAGAACATGAAGGAAACACTAGGATTTTTGTAACAGATGGGCCCCAGAAGCAGAACAAAATACAATTAATAGGCACCAACAGAATTAAGGTGAATTGTTATACAAGTCTCGTTCCTCTTGAGTAACAAACAGCTTCAAATTTACCTTGGTGTTCCAGAGCTTTTACAAATCTCATTTTGCAGCAGTGAAAGTCAGAAACAGCAGTTTGAAATGAACAGAATGACACTCTTCAAGTGTAGCACAAGCAGCAGGTCAGAACTTGCCTGTGCTTGCTGTTTCTGGGAAGAACACAAGGCAGGTTGACCAACCACAATTCAATCACAATTAGTCTAATGGCAAAAACTTCGGCTTTACCTTTTTTTCATTTGGATTTTCAAGTAATTTCCTTTTTCTTCCTCTTGGATTCTTCTGAGCATAAAGTGCACAGTTTTTCTTCAGTTAAAACAGAAATAGCAGAAGATCAATAAAGGTTTTCATAAGAATAATAACAACAAAATCCAATATGTCTCATGGAACCATAATTTATACTCTCCATAGAGGTGATTTTCTATTGGTACAGTCAGTAAAAGACTTTCTCCAGAAACAAATTTCAGTTATAAATTAAAATACAGCCTCATGAAAGCCTCTGTCTGTAGAAGTGACCACTGAGGGACACTACAGAGATTTCACTCCTTAGACAGCAAGTTTGGTTCAGAAAACTTCCCATGTGCTGCAACACCACAATAAATAGAAAATGGCCTACTATGAGTTCCATAAATGTTGTCGTGGGACTGTAAGAATCAAAGGGTCACTGGACTAACACCACACAATGCATGAGCATTTTGCAACACTCTCAAACATCATTTGGGTTCCTGCAGCACAGGGTTGGGATGGTCTCTCATCAAATACTTGAGTCCACAGGAATTGGGTGAACTCTCCTGGAAAAGCCACAAACCTGTGAATTTTCACCATTTGCCACAAAACCATTGCCAGGAACAGGAAAAAGGAACTATTTTGCCTGTCAAGCACTATCTTGAAATAGGGAAGTCTCCAGAGTTTGGTTTTTGATCCATCTCACTTTACTGACACATCTCTGTACTCAAGTGATAAAAAGAAGGTTCCAGGGAAGCTGAAAAAAAATGAAAGATGTAAGTGTTGAACTGACAAAGACTGTTCACCATCGTTTCAGCAATTACAGAGCAAGACACTTGCACCCTTTTCACATCCCTTCCAAGGGTTTGTCTCACAGGCTCACATCCAAAACACCCCAATGTCAGTAGTAATGCTCACAACAGAAATGTTGGGATTAGCACACTAGGAAAACCATCTGGAGCTGAGAATGCTAAAGTGGAGCAGCATAAATTGACTTCTTATTTCTACAGCACTTCCTGGAAAAGCCTTAGGTAGCCCAAGGAATTGAGCACTTTAAAGAAGAAAAAGTGTTTGGCCAGGATCATCAGTGGATCATTATCCAAGAAGAAAATTCATTATCCAAGAAGCAAATTCTGCTTCCTTAAATGAGGGATCCCAAGTGGTCTTGTATTTCCATGGGACTGCTCCAGACAGCACCCTGAGCAGGACTGGGCTCCTGCTCACTTTTGTGCTGAAAAGATGCCAAGTGAAATGTTTCTGGAAGCTGAATCCAAATTCTCACTGCTGTATGAAAGAGGTTTGCATATGACAACATCACCAGGATTAATCACACCCACAAAGCTGAAGCAGCTCATGACCACCGAGCCTGAGGCTCTGCTGGGAATTACACAGGGCAAAAAGAGTTCCCAAGAGTTTATAATCAAAGAGATTAAGGCAGAAAAAGCTACATTCTTATTAAAAATAAGCCTTATAGGCACAGCAAAATATATTTAAATAATGATCTATCCTTGATTCCAAACTGATTTTATCACTGTTTTTACCTTCCACTTCAGAAGAACACTACAGTGTGACTAGAAAAAGAAAAGGAATTAAGAACAGCACCTTTCAATAGAATCAGTACCTCTTAATCAATGCTTTAATGTTTTATTAAAACTCCTGCTGTTAGGGAAGTGGCAAAGTCCACACTCAAAACATACCTGCAGGTCTCCTTATTGCAATAAGGTTTTCAGTAAACAAATATCCTTTTTTAAGACTTCTTTTAATATAATTGAAAAATTTGGGCCAGCAGTATCCTGTATCAAACACTGAGGTGTTAAAATTGCATCAGTAATTTTCTGTCCAGCTGCCTGACTTCCAAGGTCCATGTGCAATTTAGGCCTAGGTGAAATTAAGGAATCTGAAGAGATAAAATGCAGGATACATTATGTACAGTTCTGCAACTGAGGGAAATCAATGCACCTAATATTCATATTATGATGTAAAGAATTTCTGCAGTCAGAAGCAGAAAGCTTGGAGTTTCCTTGAATAAAAATTCCAATCTTAAGCTTGTATCCTCAACACAAAGTGAACAAAAATGTAGGCAAGTGTCCCAGTCAAATGAATATTGAATCTTAATCCAATATAACACAAATTTTCCAAGAGACCAGTTCTCAGCTAACCAGGCAATTGTCTTTGATTAGATTTATTTTATTACCTATGGTTAGAAGAATCACTTTTCTCATCACTCTGGACTTCAGAAAAGCACTTCTTGTGAGGAGCTGGTTACAATGGAGACAAGAATATCCCTGTAGGATGAGACACAGCAAGCCAGGGAAGGCTTTTGCACAAAGTGGAAAGCATTGGGCTAAGGGAAGGCTGAAATGGATTTAATTTAACAACCTCTGAAATGAACACTGGAGAGAGGGAAGAAAGGAAGAGGAAAGAAGGAGTGCTAACAGCACAGGTCTGGGAGATGGTAGCAGCTGGTCTTCAAAATTCTGGTTACTAAGTTTTTTGGATTTGATACAGTTGCCCCATATCACACAAGCCTTTAAGAACAAAGTCATGAATACCAGAAAATAAACCACAATTCCTTGCCCCTTCTAAGTGAGATGAATTGACAGAGCTTTTTAGCAGCATGCCTCCCAAAACACAAAGCCTAACCTTCTGCAAAGTCCCATTTGTTCTGTGGAAGCAGACATTTAAAAAGGCTACAAAGGTCACCAGTTGTTAGGAGGTAGATGTATTTCCTGTATTTTTCATGTTTTGAATCTAAACACACGGCAGCCTGAAGGCCAATGCTCCTGGACACTACAGTGAATTAAGCTGAGTACAAACCCTGCCCCCAGAAATGAAATAAAAGTCAGTGTTTCTGAAGTCCTACCCAGATTCACTTATCTAGGTAGTGGTAAATGAGAGAATTAAAGAGTTCCCTTCAATAGGTGATAGTCCTGATTCAAACAGCCCTGCAGCCAAACCAAGATTTCAATGCTCAGAGCAATTGCTGCTTTTCTGGAATGACAAAGTGTTAAAACACAGAAGAACCAAACTCATGTTTTGAAGTGCCATGAGATGACATCATCACTACAGCCCATCTGGGAGGAAGAACACAGAGATGATGAGCCAAAAATCACTTCTGGCATAAAAGGACAGAGTTCCACTGACTTCAGGGGATTTATCCCAATGTTCCTGTGTGTTGCAGATTAAAATGACACACTTCACAGACTGGTAGACGTGAAACAAGGTTAAAGCCACAAAGACTGCTGTAACATGCTCATTTACAGCAATTTATTCTGTTCACCACAAACATATTTGTAGATTCTAAAAATCAAGAGTGTGGCAGCTGCTCCCATAGGTCAATATGCTAAAAAAATAGGATATTTCTGCAGAGATAAGAAAGAACATATGGTCCTTATTGCCAGCTAAGGGTCCCTTTTAAAACAATTTTCCTCAATCTGATTTGCCTTACAATTACCCTAAATCCTGCCATGATTGCTCTCACAGAGCATTCACAGAACTTGGCTTCCCCTGAAGATGTATTTTTCCTTCCCCTAGTTACTGCCTTTATTATTGATTTTCAGATAATCCCTGCAGTTACTAGAAAAAAGGTTTGGCAAGTTTCCCTCGAGGCTGCAGGTGCCTATTACCCTTATCTCCAGAGCATCCTCCTGCCCTGAGCCCCAGGCTGGGCACTGGCTGTGTCCCTGGGCACACTCTGTCCAGGGACCAGCAGGGAGAACATTTCCTGTCCTCTCCCTGGCAAACAAGAAAGGCCACAGCTGCTGGGCCCAGCAGAGGGGCTGCTCAGGAAACCTGTCCTGGAGAGGGGTCTGGCTGGACCCAGCTGCAGAGCACTGAGCAATTCCCCCTCCCCACACAAATTTGGCCCATTTCATCCTCTCCTCACTGGAAGATCAGACTTATTTAAAAGACCCTTTTAACCAATGCAGAACTGTAATCAGCAAAGCACCTTCATTAACATCCCTGTCACAAGAGGTTGTATCAGAGGGGGGTTCTTTTGGCAGAGAAATAACAGGCTGAATATTGTGTTAGCAAATAGAAATCACACCCCTGAAGACAGGGCTGCCAGCATGTAAGCTGCATTCTGAGAACTGGTTGGCTAAACTGAGAAGCAAAGCTTAAAGAAACTTTTTTGACCTATTATCATTAAATTTAAAACTAATAACTGGCTAAAACTGCCTGTGTGAACAGCCACTATGGTTAAAGTACTTATTCCAGTGTAGTTTACAAGGTTGTTATTATTTTTGTTTGGTTGTTGTTTGAGTTTTTTTTAATAGAGACAATTATCAACTGTGGATTGTTTTTGTTTGGTTGGTTTTCTTAAGGCAGAGAGGGAAGAACTGGATTACAGTTATGGATAGAGAAATCACAGAAATATAATCATAAAATGGTTTGGGCTGGAGATCACCTTACAGATCACCTACTTCCAACCTCCCCAATTTTCCTCCAAGTGAATGCAAAATTTCAGATGCCACCAAGGAAATACAAGAATGCCAAGACCTATGAAGTAAAAGGAGAAATGTTTTAGTCATATTTTTGCAATTTGGCTCTCCTGTCGAGAAGATGGGGAGAGAAAGACCGAAGAGCTCCTCTGAAGAAGAGCTGTGCCTTGTGTCCCAAAGCGGCCACCAAGCTCCTTTAAAAGGAGCCGTGCTCTCCTTGGTCTTCCAGGACAAGGGACAGAAATGCTCAGGGCTAAAAGCTTCTCCAAGGCAAGCAGAGAGGAGCTGGGCTGCCAAAGTGCCCGAGGGTGCTGCTGCCCAGCTCTGTCCGACAGCAGTCGCTGCAGCCCCGGCGCTGGAGCCGCTCCTGCCTGCGGGACGGGCCGGCTCAACACCAGCACGGCTGCCTCCCTTCTTGCCCCGGCTTGCCGAGGTGCTGCGCTGGAGCTGTGCAAATGCCCTTGCCGTGGCCTTCCAGAGCTCCTGCTTTTGTTCCGAGGTAGGGAAAACTGCCGCTTTTCCAGCAGCACGGGTACGGCAAGAGTGGGGCTGCTGTGTGCCTGAGAACAGGGACTGGGGTGAGCGCAGTGCAAAGGGGAAGCCTTTGGGTTTGGGGCTCGTGAAATGATCGATTTACAGGCATTAAATAGTGCAAGGACCTCAGTTACCTGGTGAGAGTGTGTGTCAAGGCTGAGCAGAGCCACCCGAGGTCCCCAGGCACCGAGCCAGCTGACAAGATCAGTGCAGTTCCTACTGCTGTTTCCCTGTGGATTCAATGAAAAAGGAGAAGAAAAAAACCACACAAAACAAACCAAAAACAAACCACAAACCAAACGATGCAAACCAAAGAAGAAAAAAAAAAAAACAAAAACAAACGGTGCAGGAGATCAAATAGGTATTTTTCCCCACAGTAAAATTCTGTTAAATTATAAAAAATAATGTAGGCATTTACAAAGAGATTGAAACAAAACAATCACTGGTGCATGGAGATGTTTCTGACTAAGTCCAGGGGAAGGTTGCTTTCCACCCAAGATATAAACCCGTGGCACTCTGGGGATTAGGAACAGAAAGGCTGACAGATTTAACTCTTGCAGCACGAGTGGTTTCACTACAACACGACAGCAACACGATAAGACTGAAACCTGATCCCAGCGTGACTTTCACACATCACAATGTGAGCCCTGCTACTACCACATACCTCAGCCCTAAACACCAACAGTGAAAGTGGCAGCTCATTTCTGTGGCATATCTGTGAAAAAAGTCTCACATGGGAAGAGGCTCTTGGTTTATTTATAGGCAAAACAGCTGCTTTCTGCATTCCACCATGGAGGCTGAGGGCTGCTCCAAGCCCTGCATGCAGAGTTACCTTGTGTGGAAGTGAAACGTGGAGCTCCTTTCCAAAGCCTTTTTTTCCACTATCTGAGACAGCCCTACTGGGGATTTTCTTTACTCACAAGCAAAGTGATAATTTTTGATGGTGGTGGCTGACCAACCCAGACTCCAACTTAGGTTAGTTCATTTTAGAGAACAAAACAGACTTTTCACAGCTGCTTTCCTCTCAATTTCACTCCTGAAATGCTCTTTAAATGCACAACAAACAAAAGCCTCCAGTCAAATTATTAGAGGAGATGAAGATGTTTCTCACCTGCACACTGGAATGACTCCACTCATCCCACCAGATGAAGGAATTTGCTACCACTGCTCACTTTCCCCCACTCTGTTGTTGGGGGCAGCACAGCCTGCTGTGCATCTGCCACCCTGCAGCTGAAGGATAAAGTATTACACACTTTTGTTAGCACAAACAGGCATCAAACTCCCCCATATTGTTACAAAGACAAGATCCACGGGTGGTGAGAGCTTTTTAATGTTCTCCACATTTGCTCTCACCTGATAATATTCATTGCAGCTATGAGTTTCCAGTTCTAAATATTTCATCTTATATGGATTCACACTCTTAAATCATACCATTGAAATAGCCTCCACTTCTACTCTCTTATATTTTTATTCTCCTTTTAGAGGAGTTCTGTATCATTTATTTAGATTCATTATTGCTTTTCTCTCTTAAAAGCCACTTCATTTAATGTAGCTACCACTTTCAGTATTTAATATATATATAAATGGGGTGGGTGTGTGCATGTTCTGACATCATGAGCAGCATTTTGCCAAGGAGCAATCTGCAGCTTTGCCACTCTCATGCTGGAGGAGAAATCAATGACATATTGCAGATCCTTTATATGCACAGAGACTACAAAAAGTCAAACAAACATAAGCAAGCAATTCCTTTTCCCTGGAGTTCCAGTCCAGTATCTTTGCCCAGTTCCCAGAAGTCAACATAAATCAAGAAAAGGTTCAAAGATCAAGACACAAAAAGACTTCCTACTACTTACAGAGTTTCAGAATGAATGTCTACAGTCATGAATAATCCCAAATGAACTGTCAGCACAGTACACTTCCCAAAACAGAACATTTACACACACATACACTCAGTGAAAGGATGGGAAAAACTGCGTGCTGGTAATTTAGACTCTCCAAAGACATTTGGGAATAGTCATCAATCCGGTTAAATCTGCTCTGTAGTTTACAGAGGCACACAAAACTCATACAAAGCACTAAATGCTTGCACACACTCAGGTATTAACATCAATTTAAATGATCAGTTTAATTAAACCAGGCAAGTTTAAGCACAGACAAGCCCTGCAGTGAATTGCTGCTGAACACGTGTTAAGAAGACACTGAGGGGGGGAGGAACCACTAAGTTGTAACTCTTTTTCTCCCCCCTTCTTTACCCAAACATACTCAGCCTAGTCAAACACAGTTTGTCCAAGCAGGAGCTCTGTATGGCTTTTCCTTCTCTTTGTTTTCCCTGCTTTCTCGAAAGCTGTAACAACTCCTTGGCTCTTTTTCCAAGGAATGCTGCCAGCTTCTATAAACAGACCCCAAACCTGGCAGGCAGCAGGCACAAGTCTGCTTGCAATAGCCCTGCTTTGCCATCTCTTTTTGCAGACACTTTATTTCAATGCTTGCAAGCCCAGGGTATTTTCCTTTGGTTTAACTATTCCATCTAAAGCAGGAAGATAAATTCCTTCAGAGATGACTCCAACTATCCCTCAGGTGATTCATGCTACATGAAAGACTTGCAAAGTTTTGTTCCCTGACACTGCCAGAGCTGCAAGCCAGTATCCTGCACACACAAACCATGCTGATTTATTCAGCTCTCTTATCTCCCTCCTTTCACTCTCTCAGCTGATACAAGGCATGCCAAGTTCACTGTGCTCCCCTAATGCTGCACTGCTGTTCCCTTCCCCTTCCAAAGGGAACATTCTCTGTGTCTATTTAGCAAGATGGCTTTTAAAAATAGGAACATAAAATCCAGTGCTGAGTTCAGGGTAGCTATGGGAGACACAGCAGGTGCAAATATTCTCTTACACAGCATTTTCTGAAGAGATGACAAAGGAAAACTTGACTTGCAAAGGGCTTAGAAGGACTTGCCAGGGTAATTTTCATCCCAGTGTTTTCCAGACATGGTAACCAAAATCTCTTTCAGCCTACAAGTACTAGAAAATGTTTCAAAAGGCCAAATTGTACCAGACAGGGCTGAGCTTTCTGAAGAGGGCCAGGAAGGTGTCTGTGCCTCCTTAGTTGCCTGTTGTCCCCAGACTTCTTACTCTTATCCATTTCTGGCTGTCCCAGAATACCCAGTTGAAGACATAGAATTTAAAGACAGCACGGGCTCAATACGTAGAAATAAATTCAGAAAAACACACCTCAAATTAACATGTCATTTACAGAAATTTGGGCCTGGACCCAGCCTTACATGCAGACAAGGCCCTGTACTTCGTGTGATGAATCAAAACAGCTCACAGTGTTTATAGCTAAAAACATAATGGAATAATTTTCTCGGTGACAAACATGCTACTGTTGAATTTGGATTTTTTTTTCCTCTCTTGCCTGATGCTGAATACATGGGAGTTATTTGGAGACCAGCTTTTAATTTTCTAGCACAGCCATTTTTCTGTGTTATTGAATTGAACCCATTAATGTGGCAGTTGCTTGCTCCTGTTGAGTCTATTCCAAATGCAACCAAAGTCAGGCTAAAGACTTCCCTGCTTTGCAGTTGCCTCTACACATCCACTGGATTTTTCTGTCCAACGGCAGAAGCAGTGGGGAATGTGTTTCTTCCCTGCAGAAGCAGACACAAGCCTTGGACAAGATACACAAGGCAGGGCAGGGGCAGTTGAACATCCACAGATCCATATGGAGCTGAAGTGAAATTGAATCTCATTGCAGAAATGCTATAAAAGACTATTAGAAAGAAACAAATAATTTTCCCAAGTGTTGCCAGTGATTCTAAGTCGCTCACACAGCTTTTCCTTCTGATTTCTCCCTGCAGTTTTATTTTCAAAGACCTCAGACACCTTCCTGCTACAACATTTTAGGAACAGGCACCTCATCTATTAATAGCACAATAAAGCACCAAATCTAAGTCAAGCTCAGCTCCATTTATTCTACTATCAGATACAGTAATGCTGCAAGCCAACAATTTAGAAGCAAGTTTGGAAGTAAGACAATGCCTATTTGTGAACAATTATTATCTACAACCTAATTATGTAATTGTTTCCACAGTTTTCAGGAATGCAATCTGTCTTCTCAGTCTTTTTTCCTCAAACTCTATCAAGCACTAAGAAGTTCTCAGTGTCATTTTTCAAGCTGAACACACTACAACAAAATGCTCTCAAACTACAGATTTGTTTTTAATGGCAGAATGATTTTGGCCCATCAGTGTTTTTCAAATTCCTTGTGCTTAAAATATTCTGTTGAAAATTCAAGAAGTTTTAGAGATGCTGCTTTTACTAATGCTGACAAATATGGCAAAAAGCCCAATCTGCATCCTCCAGGCTTCAGAAGGTCAAGCAGGAATAAATACAGCCATGAATCAGCCCAGAAATGTGGGACTAGAAGATGTGCAATCAAATCTTAGCCTCATTACAGTCATTACAGCAAAACTCCCTTTGCATGTCTTCAACAGGTACCAGGGGAACCCCTTCCACTGCAAACCTTTCCACTGCCTTCACCGAAACTGAGGCATGAACCACTCCAATTTCCAGTGCTGTAAAATGCTGGATCTCAATTCCAACAAAGCAAATGACTGAATTCTTCTGCAGGGCTGCTCTGCTTCATGTTGGCAGGCAGCCTGCCTGCACTATCAGACATTTCTCCCTGTCTCCCAGCTCCTTATTTGACTTTGCTGACCCCAGCTGAGATATGGGCAACCACATCTTGTCCCCAGGCACTCCAGTTCTGCCCAGTCCTTACTCCCTGCTGAGGTTGGGGGATTTATTTAGAGGCACAAGAGTTCAAAGAGGTTTTGCACCTTTTTACTGAAAAAGGTGTTTTCTGTAACCTGCAGGTAATCTCAGATCATTCTCCTGGAGTTCCTCCATTGGCTACTTGTGCTGTGAACTTGATCCAGCATTTTGTTGGCACCTGGAAAAGTTTGTATAATTTGCAATTCTTCTCAGCTATTAAGACAGCCAATGGACAGAAGTGACACCAAAAACTTATAAAAAATTCACAGTTGTTACTGCTAGCCCATCAACAGCAAATACAGAATATGAATTTCACTTACATGTTACTGAAATAACCTGTTAAGCATTTAGATACAGGCAGCAACCAGTGGCTTAAGGAATATTTTCTTCTAACACATCTGGTAGAAGCTTGAAAGCCTTTTGCTAGCTAAGCAGAGAGGCTTTTTTTTGTGTTTAAAAATAGCACTAAAATAAAAAATACTTTGATTCCTCAGCACCAAGTGCTTAAGGTTGTTTACAAGTAATTGATAAAGCCCAAGAATCCAGTACAATTGTTTTCTGTTGTTTCCAAGCAGTTAAAACCAGAACTTGGAGAAGCAGCTTTTTTGGTGCATTTTTTAAATCCAGCTTTGTCATTACTTGTGTCAGACACTTCCAGAGCAGTGACATAGATGCAAAAAAGGTCAGTCATGCAAATTTAGGTGTTCAAAGTGAGTGCATCTCTCTGAAATTTTAAGGATGAATAAATTAGTCATTATTATTATCATACTGTGTTCTTATATCCCACTGATGAGGGTAACAATTTATGGAAAAGTGTCAGGACAAATAAATCTCAATAGCTACAGAAAAAGTTCCTTTTTAAAATCTGAAATTCATCTGTGAATAGGCACAATTCAAAAATTAAAGCAACTCTGAACTAGTTTCAAGTGTTCTTACCCAGGAATTCCTGTTACAGCTGTATCACTGATAGCTGCAAATGTTTGGAGAAAGAAAATCACAACTTTAATAAAATTGCTGTGCCTGGGTGCTCAGCAAGGAACAATCAGAAGTACATTTATAAAGTACAGGGACAAATCTCTTCAATTAAGGACAGAAGATAATGAAAAATACACATCCCCCACTGGAACAGGCACTGCAAAGAGCAACAGGGCTCACTGTGGGCAAGAAGAAACATGAAGGTGGGTGAAGGTGCAGACTCTGGAAAGACTAAATCACTACAGAAGGAAACAGAAGGTCAGAGAACAGAAACAGCAAACACAGGCAGGGCATGTTTTTGTTCAAATTTCACTGAAAGTTTGGTTTTCCACAATGACCTTGGCTGTTGGCTGGTTTAGTTGCAGTAGCAAAACAAAAACAAAGCAGGAAATTCCACAGTTGTCTGAATCAAAAAGTGGACAGAAGAAAAGGGAAATGACAGGAATTTGAAAGATTTTGGCAGAAGTTCAAGTAGAAAAACTGAGTCCAGTTGACATTTTTGTGATTTTCTTTTAAAATTCTCTTAAAGAGATTTTTCTTATTGGTATTTTATTTCAATGATTTGTTGAGAGAACATCTTGCATTTACATACTTGAGCATAACACTTGGGCTTTTTATCACTTAAAGCATTTGCTGACAGTGTATTAGCAGTTGTTTTTCAGTATTTGGCAACTTAAAACTTCAAAAATTCAGGGAGGTCCCTCCACACTGAAGGCGTGACAGCATCTGTCAGCCTGAATTAATTTTATTATGTGATCAGGCTCATCAGAATATGCCAATAAAGGCACTGCAAAGCACCAAAGCAAAAGTAATCACCTCTGAATTATGAGGCCTCTTCCCACCACCAACTGCTGACATTTCCTTGAGGACTGGGTACGGGGAAGCCTCATTTGGCTGCATTTTTTTTTCTGTGCACCAAGAGCACTTACTGACTTCAAACAGGAATAGGACCTGAAACAGGGAGCCCAGAAGGATCAATACCTGTGCAAAACTCAAATGTAACAGGCACTAAAGCTGCACAATGCCTGCTGAGTGGCAAGAGAGAAAACATGACTCTAAGAAAATGTCCTGTATTCCTCCTTGGTGTGTAACTTACTCAGTACTTCAAGCACAACCCTGAAGAAAGTCATGAGCATCTGTCTTGCTACACATTTTCACACTGTCAGCAGAGGGTTGGCTTCACATAGAACACCTCAAAAATTGCTGTTTAGTTTGAGTTTCACAAACCTTTCATGACTATGACTTTTTAAGCTTCCATGATGAGCAGCCATCGAGCAGCAACCCCAAAATTGGGCCTTTTTTATTCCTGCCAATGAGACAGACAAGAGAAAAAAAATGTTTCTCTGTATGTAAAATAAGAGCAGGTAGACAGATCTAAAATATGGCAGAACAACAACATCTTATCTGCAGCTGAAATATGAGATGAAGTTAAACAGGAAAAAAGGAGTAGAAGAAACCTAAATCTTCCTATTTGAACAAGCACTGGTGTCCCTGTGTTTCACCTGCCAGCTCCAGCTGTGCACAGCAATGACACACACTCTACCCACAGGCTGCTGCTATTGTCTTGGGGGACTTTTGTTTAGTCTGGGCTAGATGGCTGCGTTCTCAAATCATCACAAAAGAGAACTCTGCATTATCAGAACTCATGCCAAGCAACTATAAAGAATTTTGATGGCTCTTTCATTTCACATGAGGCTTTAATCTGCAACAATTACCTCCTTGCAGCATGTGTGTGTTCTCTCTTTGTGACTGACAGGGAATACAAAAGCCAGGAGAAGGGATATTGGCTACAAGCCACTTGGCTATGGCCTTTTCACTGAAATGTTTACAACATTGGCTACTCCTGAGTTTTAATCCTCAGTTCCTCACTTGGGCAAAATGCTTATAGATCTGGAATTTTTCCTGCAATGGATTCATTGAGCCATTTATTTCTGCTGCCTTGCTTTTGCAGACAATATGATCATATGTAGCTGACTTGAGCACACACCTTCATGAGATCAACAAAACAGAGTGAGAGTTACAGTTATTTCTATATTGCTTTCATATCACAACCTATGCAAATCAGGTAGGATGCAAAACATTTGGAACACAATTAACATGTTCCAAATAATGCAGGATTCTTTGCAAAAATATTCTTCCAATAAAACAGGAAGTCCTTGTGTTTGTATCCACCACTGGACACATTGCTAAAAATATTATTTTAACAATACGTCACTGCAGTTATTATGTTTAGTAACTTCTCATGGTTTTAGATTCTTAATGCTTTAAAATTGTATCAACAAATTAGCATGAAAGGAGAAAATGTTTTACTGAGACAATTCAGTGCCCTTTACCACAAAGTAAATATTCAAGAATCACTTCTAAACGACCCCTAGGTGCCATTTTCAGTTTAGGACTGACTTGTGATTTTTATTTTTTTTTACCTCTTATCCAAGTGATCCTAGATATCCTTGGCTTCTGCAGATGCTGGAAACCACAGAATTATTTGGAATCCAAGACTGAAAAAAAAGCTCTAGGATTCCATGTGGCTAGAGATACAAGCAATGTCACAGCACAACTAAAGTTGATGGGTTTTACATCACTAAAAAATCCCCCTAAAGAACCCAGAAAAACCCCAACCCACCAGTGCTACCACTGAAAATCACACTAGTGGAAAAAAAAAATAAGTGTGTAAATATTGTGTTAGAAAAGAATTTAATCTCTGCATGTCTCTGGCTGAACTAAAAGCTGTTGGAGCTGAGACAGGTTGTTCTGAAGCAGTCCTTCCTCCCAGGATACCAAGAGGATCTGTTCTGTTTGCAGGGGAAAGGGATCTTTTCCAAATGGCTGCACTGGAGGTCATTTCCAGGCAGTTTCCACAGGCTGCAGTGACTGACACTGCTCCTGCAACAAAGAAGGGGAAAGTGAAGGGTTTGCAAGATGTGCTAAGCCACTTAGGCAATTCTGTTAAGGCACAGATCTTCAGCCAACAGCAAAATAAGTTGTACTGACAAACTAAAATTACAACAACTCGGGAGATTTTTCTATTCAAAGATATAAAGCAGAATATTTGAGATATTTTCTTCTTCTATAAAAATTCTGTAAGTTAAATAGATGCCTACTCTGCCAGAAGGACTCTTCCCCAGCAATGGCCAGAGGGTACTGTGGTATAAAGAAATTAGGGTAAGATTAATTCTTCAGTTTTAGAAACAACTGAAATCAGTCACCAGCAGGATAATTGTCGAAGTTTAGCTTTATTAATGCCAGTAGAGTAAGTTACACTGCAATGAGGTTAAAAGGGATGTTCCCAGCTGCCTCAGAGCTGCTGCTGTTTGTCCTGGTCATGACTCTGGATGCACGACTTTCTCTGTAACACAGACTAGCAGCTCTTTAATGAGCCTCTCACAGCTTTTCTGAAAAGCTTAAAACAGGACAAACATGAAGAGAAGACTTCTAAAAGCTCAGAGGTCACCTTCAAAACACTCAGTGTGACATCACCCAACTTTACAGCAGCTGCTCCAACCTTCAACTTTTGTAGTCGTTCAAACCCATGTGAACTCCTAAATCCACTGAAGGGGACAGCTCTGCACAAAGGCTTTGTTTTACCATCCTAAGAGAGTTAAGCCTTAAAGCTCAGATGCTTTACAGTATTTCAGAGGGAAAGGCTGCCAGTCTGGACAAACATCTGTCCCCAGGGGCCTCCAACACTGCAAGGTCTTGACCACACACAGCTCACAGGGCTGGGACCTGCTCTGTATGGCCATGAGGAAGTTTGGCATCTCACAAAACATCCGTGGGCTAATTGTTGAGCAATTATTTATTCCTACCTGAACTGGGGAATTTCTCAAAATTTCTGCCTTCTGATGTTTTCCTATGGGAGAAACAGAGCAATTATCCAAAAGCCATCCCCCAAAAATTGCCATCAAGTGTTCATTACCTTTAACCAACCATTCCTGCCTGTACCTTGCAGCTGCTGCTGACACGACCAGAAAAAGAGAACTGGTGTCTGTTGCCCATAAAAATCACACCCTCAAATTAAGTGCTAAACAGGCCATTGTGTAGGTAGTTCTCAGCCCATATAAGGCCTCATCTTTTAAATCCTCCTGTGATCTACTGCCAAATTTATTCCAGAAAAGAGTTGGAGGCTGAAAACCCTTAATGAATTATTTTTAGTGCACATTTTTGTACAGATGCATTATTGCTTATATATGTTGTCAGTATAAATATATATTGTATATATATATATATATATATATAATTCCTGCAACTGCAGCTGTAATATGAACTCATAATACTTTTAGCCTAATAATAATTAAAACCCTTACAAATTTGGTAATATTTATCAAGACTTGTCTGTGGTCACACTAGAATTCATCAAAACTCTGCAATTAATCATCTTGATGGATATGAATCTGATAAATGTGCAAACTGCCAGACACACCCATGGACACCATGAGAGGAAAGTGCTGCCAGGATTTTCTTTACTTCCATAAACAACCTTTCATTTGAAGTGTTTAACTTCTTGTTAAACACTGGCAAAGGTAGGATACTGAAATAATGTAGCAGCAAGCAAATTGTAAATCAAAGCCTTCCGTTTTTGTCATCATCAATAATCTCAGGTAATGGGAAACAAAATGTTACATCCTAAAAGATTTGTCAAAAATTTAAATTAAATAAACATGATTCCTACAGTGACTAAAGTTCATGCTGAATGTAACTCAGTGGAAGTCTTCAGGTTCACATTTACCACAGATAACTTTCATTGTTTTTTTCTGCAAATAATTTATTTTGGTGCTCAGAAACTCCAAGTTCTGTTAAATAAATGCAGGGAGTATCCCTGCATGGGAGCCTAAACGAATTTGAGAGGTCCTCCATGTTCTGAAGTAGTTTTCTTGTCAGTCTTGATAAAAAGAGTAGGATTAGAGAGTGGTACTCAAATTACAACCATATTATGTACTTCCTCCTCTGGATCCTAGAGCCCAGGGAAGTCAACACTGAATTAGTGAGCTGAAACTGGGAACAAGTTCTAACAGCCTCACACTCATCAGCTAAACAGGGAGAAAGGCACTTGAATTCATCTGCTCTTTTCTCTCAGCAGGGGTTGTTTTCTGTGGCATAAGTAAGAGTTTTGGATGTAGGGAAACATTCTGAATATTAAATGTTTCTGAAAACTCTCCAATGTGTCTCCCTGTGCCTAAATAGATCTGAAGGTGTGACCACCAAATGCCACTTTTAATTTGGCCTCTGACAAAACCAAACAGGAGAAAAAAGATTATTTTCAAAAAACTTATATGAAATCTGTGGGGTTACACACAATGTCAAGGCTTAAACTCTGAAATAGACCCCAGGCACATCCCTCTGTGCCCAGTGGAAGATTCCACACTCACCACATACAACCTAAAATAGTCTCCTAACTCTAACTAACATCATTACATTTTAGTACACTTCATTATGCATTAAAATGCTTCTGTTTTTTCAAACATCATACATAAAATCTGTGGTGGTTATTGTTTTCATGGAGAAACAAGGATGCTTAGCACCTCAGTACCTTATAAAATAAGGACTCAACCTCCAAGTGGTCCTTCAAACAAAGATGTGCAGACTCTGGGACACCAGTGGAACACCTTGTGTGAGTATGTCCCTTTAACTGATGTTTAATTAATAGGTATTAGAAATGGGAAGTATTAAAAAGTTCCAATCCAGTTCTGGCCACATTAAAAGTGCAGAAGTTGGAAAATCCACACTGACTCTGAGTATATTCTCAAGAGCAGTGCCCTGTATATAATGATCACAAATATGCAACACTGGGTGTGACTGCTCACATTTCTTTTGTTGTGATTTGTCCTTCACTGCTCAGGAAAAAAAAAAAACCTCTAATATTCTGTGCCATTAGTCATCTCAGAAGTGATGTATCTGTTACAACAAGAAAACTCCAGCCAGGCAAAACCCAGTACTAGTAAAACAACCTGGAGTGAACCTACTGCTCATGCTATAAAATGTGTTTACCAACTACATGTGCTCCAGTTCTCAGTGTGAAAGTAAATTTCCCACCAGTTTTGCAGGGCAGCTTTCAGAATCACAGAGAAAGTGAACCACCAAGCAGGTAATACAGCCATACCTATGTACAACTGACACCTCAAGCCATCAGTATTTTCTCCTCTGCCCTGAACTTTATTCTCCTGCATCCTTTTCCTGTTGTCTGAACAGAACTAAAATAGAAGGATTTAGAGCTGATGTGCACACAAATACCCTCATTCTCTCACCAGACTTGTATGTAAATGAAGACCTGATAACAAACCCCATTTATTTTGTCAAAAACGACAGCACCTGAGGACTGTGAGTTAAGGTTTGTGTGAACTGATGTGGTAGCTGGTGACAGCTGAAAAGACTTTTTTCTTACCCTGGCTGAGATGCAACCAATTGTGGCAGAACTATGTCATAGTCCCAGTCAGGCAAAAGACCAAAACAAAGGAATTACAGGATAAAGTGAACAAGCAGAAACATTTACAGCTGGGTGGGATAACCTTAGAACAGATCATTTCCCAGGGCAGGAAGATCCAAGGGGCTGATTGTAGATCCATTCCACAAGAACTACATGGAATCACACAATTGCCTCAAAACCCACTTAACCTACCAGGTTACAACATTACTCTGATGTTTAAGCAGCAGACAACCCCTTAACCTACTTTGAAAGTGCCCACTGGAGCACATATTCCAGTGGTACAGGGAGGAGAAGAGAGAAAAATCCCAGGTGTGCTTCACCTGAGAGAGGGATGTGGTCACAGGTAGCCCAAACAAACCCCAACCTTCTCACAGGATTTGGAGCCCTGGGGTGTAAGGGGAAGATGTTCAATTTGTTTTTTGTGCTGTTTCTTTCTGGGTTAAGCAACAGGTCCCAACCTTGCAGTCATTTTCCCTGAAGGGTGAATCCAGCAGCATGTAAACTTTTTTTTAATGTTTAACACTTGCAGATGCCAGGTCAAATGGAAGCATATTTCAACTTGGTCAGCACTTTCCATAGCAAATTTAGGAAGAAGTTTGCCTCATGTTAAAACCCAAGAAATCCTTGGGGTTTTTTTATTTTTTCCAGTAGTATCCACAACATGCCAAGAAATTTCCAAACACCCTGTTCTTGCCTTGAAAAGTCCACAATGCCTGCAATAAAAGGCCATGGGATAAGGCACACCCATACCACTGGCCTCAACAAGAAACACACACAATAACTTTGTCTGGATCTTGTGGAATTCTTGTGCAGTGGGATCACTATTGTATCCCATTCCCCTGAGCAGAGGGATTCTCATCTCTTGTAGATGCAGAAATAAGATGGGACAGTTCTGTTGTGACTAAACTTTTACAAAGATTCACAAGTTTCAGACATCATGAGTCAGGGCCATCACCTTCAAGAACCCCACTAAAATGTTCTTCACTGTGTTCTGTTGTCCAGACAAAGAAATTAAATGAGTCAAAACAGGTTCATAAAAAAATGCAACATAATGTGAAGTAGTGAGCACTCACACAAATCATTTCAAGATCAAGTTAATGTAGTTTTCACCCCTCCCCTACTCCAAATATTATTTATGTGGGACCTAAGCTCAAATGCCTGTCACTTATCTAAGGTACAAACCCCAATGCTTTCTTTAAACCAGTTTAAAAATATTACTTGAGATTTGTAAAATAAACTAATCTCTCCTTGAAAAGGAAAAAAAGTCATAATTCAGACACCAACCTGCCCTCTCCAATAGCCCAGGTAAGTTTATGCAGTGGATTGAGACTGAGCTGCAGAGTCTCCTGGTAAGTCCTTCATCATTCATGACAGTTCATAAAGAAAAAAAGAAAAAAATTCACAATAAAAACATTCCTGCTGCACCTTGGAAATGAAATGTTATATGTTTATCCACATGAACTAAAGCCTCTGAGCCTTTAGTAAGAGGTTTCTTGCTGGAGCAGTATTAATAATACTGAAACAGAAGCTCTATGCAAATCACCATCTCAAGATATTTCCCATTTATCAACACCTCACAAAGATCTGAACCAAACATGAGGCAAGAACCTGGCATAAATCTGTCCTCTGTGTTTTATACAATATAAAACACTGCCTTAGTCCTAATCAGATGATCACATGAAAGGGAAAACTTTAAAAGGCAAATTATACTAATTCAATCTGTATTCCTCTTTCAGAATTATATTAGGATTTCATCCCAGAAGCTCAAATCTTCTAAATATCAACCCCCACCAGTTTCATGGTAAAATGCTGATGGCTTCTTCACCTGTTTGGATGAAAGAGTAGAATTACAGCATGACAGGGTCAGAAACTGTCAGGCAATTTTAGGCCAAGAAAATTTTCTATTTCAAAATTGAAACAAGGAAAATTCAACAAGGAACTTTCAAGGAAATTCATTGTTTAAGAGGAAAAATGGATCATTTTCCCTCTTAAACAAGGGGAAAAAGGAGGAAAAAGAGGACAAGAGCAGGGCAGAGCCAGGACTTTGGTGCTTCGTAGCTTGGAGAACACAGTTGTAACTCCAGGGAAAGTCACCTTGGAGTGTAATGCAATTCCCAGACCAGTCAAGGCCCAGAAGAAATCCATTTCTAGCTTAGAACTGTATAAATATCACATGCAAGAGAATGCCGGGACAGCAACGTGAGAAGAGGGGAAAGGAAAATGAGGAAATACAGCTCAGGGATTTTTTGGTTGGATGAGGAAAAAGTTGTGAATGATGCCTGATGTGGGGCACTGTGCTTTGAGATGTTCCTCAGAGGGCCAGGGAAGAGATTGCAGCATTGCCTGGAATAAAAGAAAAGAATAAAAGAGATTTTTCTTGCTTTTGGTGCTTCATGATTCCAAATGGAAACTGGATCTAATAGAAGGTCTACTAAATTTAGTCTTAAATAAGGGACTCAGCAGTAAAAATTATAAATGGTGGTATAAATGAGAACAGAAGCTTTTCTTCAGTAACCAGATATTTAACTGGATAATCCCTGAGGATTCATTCCTCCAACCCCAGCTACAATCAGAGTACCCTTCAAGCCTTATTTGTACCCTTCTGAGAAGAGCAAAAAGGCCACTGAAGCTGCTCAAGGTTCCAGGGACTAAACTCAAATGAAGTTTAAAAATTACCGAAAGGAATTACCAAGCTGGAGGAAAATTCCTGCAATATCACTTCATCATGTACCAATTTTCAGACAATTCTGTGGCCCCACAGGCATTTTCAGAGTAAGATCTTAACTTTGTTGTAGGAAACTCATGTAACACAATTCTGTAGGAGATCTTATGAAAAGGAAGATGGTATTTGTTTACAAATAAATGTGATTACACTGACTTTAATGAGTGAAACTCTCACTTAAATACTCACAAGCACAAGTTTTTCCCTATAAGAATATTTTATGGCTCCAGTTCAGTTGACATCTTATATTTAGGTTAAATTTTCCTCTTCATTTGAATAAAACCACACATCTGGCACTCTGTAGCCATTAACAAACCTTCCCTCAACCTTTGTTCTACAGTTTTCTTTGGAGCCACCACAAACATTTCTTTTTCTTTTTCCCCATTATCATTTTAATATAGCTCTACATAATTTTAATAAGAAAAAAAATCCCTACGTGTCAAGTTTCAGAAATAATTATTGTATTAGAGCTACAAGCAATTGTAGCTGCAAACAATTAGAAATTGGGACCTACAAAAATCAGCAAATAAATTCTTAATGTATTGTTTGTAGTGTGATCACAAAAAGCACCAAACTGTTCTTTGTAAAGAAAATTTTAAAAATCTTATCTACTAAACACATTTGTGTCTTAGAACAATTCCAGACCTGTGACATTGTGCAAAGAAAAAAGCATGAATAGTATCTACCAAGGCTGAGCTCTGTTTTTCCAAGTCCTCTAATTGGGCAAAACAAAAGATCCTAAATTTGTTATTAGGGGAAAAAACCCTCAGTTTTGCTCAAAGAATGCACTTCTACACATACATAATTTTATCAGAATTATAGCTACAGTGTCCAACATCTGCACAACAGAATGTTTAATTCCCTTGCTTGGTCCAGATCTTTGTTTTAGTGAAAAGAACTACAAATTAATTTTCTGTGAGGAATAAATCCAGAACAAGTCTTAACAGCAGAGCCAGGAGCCAGCAAGGTACAGAGCAGTGCCAGCACTCTGTCCCTGGAAGGACACCTGACATGCAGATTAGTCCCAACAGGAATGTTTTATTGATTATAGCCTGTCATATGACAGCCCCTCTGCTATTTATGTACAATTAGCATCAAGTTTCATCCTGGCTACTGCCACTTTGGATTGCATTTTACTTGGAGCTGACTACATACACATGAATGCTTCCCCTGCAGTTGCAATCCTTGCAGTGGAAGCTGTTTTCCTTTGAAATTGCTGGGATGTATTTTCAATAAGAGCCTAAAAATGCTGCAATCCATAATTGGTGCCTTCAATCCACTGCTTTCAAAATGCACACATCACTAATCTCAGGCTCAATAACACATCAGCCAGGACACAGACATGAACTCAGACTAAAGGCTTTCTTTAGCTTTTCACCCAAAACCCAGGTTAATGCTTGACAGTGGTCATTTGTACCTGTGCTACAGCCAGCTCAGGACAAAGGCAAGCTCTCTCTGCCAGAACAGGGAGTAATCTCAACAAAAAATTACATGGGTGGGTCAGGCAGCTCTCACTTTAAAAGCAGGGACCAGCACCCCTGAGCAGAACAGCATTTTCTCCCAGGATGTCAAGTTACTCCATGCCCAGAGCTGCAGAACACCAGCCCTGTGCTGAAAAGAGGGCTGGCAGTGAAGCCCCACTCACAGCAGTCTGGGTTTCTTCACAATTTGAAAAAGATTTTATGGTTTCCTTTAACAAAAATAAACAAAAATAAACAAAAAAAAAACCAAAAAAACAAACAAACAAAAAAAAAACAACAAAAAAACCCACCAAAATTCACATTAGTCCTGTGTGACTCTACTTTTATTCAATCATTTAAGAGTTTGCTGGAAGGGGACACATGACACAGTTAAACATCAAACTCTATCAAACACTTTAATTAACAGAAGAGTTTCAACTGGCACCACCAGTTAAAAAGGAGACAGAACCTGGCTTTGCTCCTTCACAGACCCACCACAGTGCCATTTAGAGTCAACCAGGAACCTTTTAATTTCTCTGTCTTCCATACAGGCCCTGTGTCAGCTTGATCAATGCAGAACATTCCTGACCTTCCCCTTTTTCCTTCACTGCCCTGCAGCCACTCCAGGGCTAAGTCTGAGGGTGTTTAGAACACCCTGGGAGACGCTGCAGGCCCAGGGGACAATACATCCAATTGCAATATGGCCATACACTCTTCTGCTACCAGGGGACTGATATTTTCTATTTTTACAGCAAGCTCAAACATTACGAAACAACTTTGACTTTCCTAGAACCATAGCATTGGCTCCAACCAAAGTTCAGATATTCACTTTGGAGTAAAAAAAAAAAAGTTATCAGCTCCTAAAACAGTAAAAATAGAAAAATGTGTGTTTTCTTGATGTGGAGGTCCAGTTTAAAAGAAAGTCTTCCACCTAAATGCATATAGTTTGTTTTTTTAACTTTGAAACAATCTGTTGCCTTAAGCAAGATTTCTTTCCCAGACCAGTGGCTGACTACAGGGCTAAATTCAATCCAATTTTTACAGTCTGATGGTAGATCCTTTCTGCTTCTCCCAAGTAGGTCACAGAGCACTCCTCATCAGTACCAGTGTGCCCTTCTTTTAATCTGTGGCCACTTATTGGCCAGGAATGGATTTGAAGTAAAAGCCACAGCCAAAACATGTGCTGCAAACACTGTAAGTTCTGCTAGTGCTGGAGCTGACCTTCTGCAGTCTCCAGGAATGCTAAACAAACCAAGCCCAAGTCACTGCCCCCCCGGCAGCCTCACACTGCACAGCTCCAGGGACACACAGAGTATCCCAGGGACCCTGAGAGCAGCCTGTGCTAATATTGGCTGTCAGAGTCCTGCCAGAGGTCACAAACCACTCTAGCAGCTTGTGGGGAGTCTGTTACAACTGGAAAAGTAACACTCACTGACAAGACAAGAGAGAAGCAGCAGGTATCTAGAACTGTTGAAGCTTGAAGAAAAAGGCTTTTCCTTCCCAGAGCCTGCCCAAGGTATTCTAAAGAGCAACAAAAGACCACCCTCATGCTTATCTTTATTAATGGAACTACACACTCATGTCTCAGCATCACCTCTAAGTGTTCTACACTGCAAGTCTGACACATCCTTCCACAGTCAGTTCATAGTACAGAAAATTTGTGGTGATGCTACCAAGTGCAGCCAGAACTGAGAATTAGGTTTTCAAACTGAAGAATAATTTGTTTGCATGGCCCAGAGAAGGATTTGGAACAAGGAGATTCTTCTCTTTGCATCTGAGTCACCTGGTTGCTGAACAAACGTTATTTTTCCACATGGGGTAACTGAAGAGCCTGTTAAGAGAATGGGATTCTGACACAGCAAGGAAGCTTCTTAGGGAGTTCAGTGCAGAATTTGTGGCTGAACTTTTTTGGTCTGTAGATTTCTTAGAAAAGACACTTCCCTGCACATCCTGAGATGTCACAATGCAGTGACAAATGTCATCTTTACTTCAGTCTTCATGAAAAAGAGCATGATTAGATATTTATATGGGGACATGAATTCAGCTCAGAATATTGCTTTTTTCCCTTTCACTGATATGGGAATAGAGCTCCTGAAAAGCTGTCAATGTCCATTCTGATGCCTTATCTTTTAGGACCTAAAACAGAAGCTACACAAAATTAGGAGAGTAAAAAAGTGGTTATATTTATTGAAGGGCCTTCAAGGTACATTTAGGGCAGACAGAGCCCCCCTAGGGGCTACACCCACAATGGACAACGAGTCATGGGATTTCTTACTTTTACAAGTTTGGTACATTAGCATATTGGAGTTTAATCTTCCAATTACAGCTTCAGGTAATGAAGTCATTTACCCTCAGTTTCCTCCCCCCATCCCACTTTTGTTTACATTTTTTGGGGCCTGAGACTGTAATATGTCCTTGTGTCTCAGGCCTGGAGAGGAGTTATTTTGTCTAACCAAATGGGAAAACAGCAGCTAACACTCTGTATATGGAGCTTGGAGTTACACACTAAAGAATTGCAGGATTACAAATGCATGAAAAATATAAAAGCTAAATTCCTAAGGCATCAATTCAAGTGGTCAGGAACAAGGCTAGAAAGTAGGTCTCAGGTCTTTTCTATGTGGTCACTGGGTGGTATCCAGGGACCTTTTTCATGGTATTTAGCAGTTCATGAAGAAGACCTAGGGATCTCATGGGTAGTGCAGATCATGGATACACAGAGCTTTGGAGCTGGATTGCTCCAAGGTTCTCTTGCTCCTGTTAGCACAAAGCTGGGCCATTTCAATCTGCTTGACTTCCTGGGTGAACAGGTTAGAAGCATTCAAAGCATCCAAGCAACATTTGAAATGCTGCAGTCACTGCATAAAGGTGTCATTACCGAGTCAAGTAATTCTTTTCCTAGAAAGTATTAACACAGCCTCTCACAGAGAAAGGATGTGCAAAATAGTAGCAAGTGCTAAATACTACTTTCCAGTAGTTTACAAGACAGTTATGGAGTACATTGCCAAAGCTTATCTACTTAGTTAAATTTTCCTGCCTATCAGCTTGGTCTGCCCAGTATTGCAAATGAGATCTGTAGTGAGAATTTAAACTGCTTGTGTTCTGAATTGTCTCTATGCAGTGTCAGAGTTCAGTCACCACTTAGTGATGCATTTCCCAGTACTTACAACCATACAGGTTGCCCTGTATTTTAAAATCACCCTGCACTGACAATGTGCCCTGTCTGACAAACTCCTGTCTTTTCTGGTAAGAGAGTTTCTGGAAAGATGCAGATATTCCAAACAGCATAAAACGTGCCTGTATTATTGGGTGTATCTAAGCAGAGTAGCCAAACCACTTTCAGCTCCATGACAGAGCAAATCACTGCTGGTTTAGGTCTCACAGGATTCCTAAGACCAACATCACTTCCCTGTCTTATCACTGCCTTTGGAAATTGCCAGAGATCCATGGCTGGAAGAATGACTGGGAAGGTGGCTTAGTTTGTGTATTTGATAAAGAATTGCATGGATCATTACAAGGTGTGCAAAGAAGAAAACCCATACTTGTCAGGACTTAATTTAACATACTCTGCAGGAAGGTCTTTGGTATTGACTGTGGCAAAGGCTGCATTTCATGAACACTTTGCAAATGTCTCTGAAGAAGCCAAAAGACAGAATAAGGATAGGTTAGTGTAACACTTCCTTACCACCAAGTTATCTAAGTAAAAAGCTACACTCAGACCTGGGAGCATAGGTTTTCTCCATCGGAAATTAGCTTCCAGGTGAATCTTAGGCAGGACTTGAGCTAAAGGTGAGGCAGATAGACTCAGCAGGAGAAGTCTGGCATCTGTGCACCCCACACAGCACTCACACCTCTAAGCCACGTGCCATGGCTGTGGATGACACCTCCCAGCTGAAGGAAAACAGGCAGGGAAAAGAGGGACTTCCAGGTGAGGACCCAGAACAAAGCCCAGAGCTTGCTTCTACCAGACTCCTCCATGATGCTGGTTAAAAGTCACTTGGTATGTCTGACCCCTGGAGTTCCTCATCCACTCAAAATGAAAATAAGCATACTGTACCTCATTCATTTAAGTTACACACTTCTTACGACATGAAAAATGTCACAATAGTCTTGCCAGGGCAACACCTGTCAGAATGAGAGTTCAGACTTGAGGTACTATTGAAATAGAAGCAGAACAGTCAGTTTACAGCAAGGAAAAGCCCTCCTTTCCAAATAACCATACCCAAAACGTGCTGCACGACCCACAGCTCCAGCTACAATTGTAACATGCATTTCACAAGGTTTTCTTTCTGCCCTTCCTCTTCTTTTGGACGTTCACACTAGTTAATGAAAGTTCTTAGTAGCACATTCATTCACAAAGCTTTGGGGAATTCTTACTGCACACTGGTCAAACAATTCACTGATTTGTTGACAGAAAAACTGTGCTAAATAGCTGGACTGTTGTCATGAACTTTCACCCAGACCTTTTGATAGCAGTTACTGGAATGTAATGTAAAATTAAATTAAACAGCATTGAATGCATTCCTACCAAAAGTGCAAGCAGAAAGATAAATTCCATATTACATCCAGCAAATGAAATTTGGACAAACAGCTCTTTCCTGTGGACCAAAGACAGTTTTACACCGGGATTTACCACTGATTTCCTCTCCATATCCCTGTGAAACACAAACAGCTACAGGCAAATATTACTGCCCAGCTGTGTATGTGTGCTCTGATACCACACACAGGGAAGCACTAAAGACAAGTCAATTCTTATCAAATCCCATTCTATTTTTGTCAATCACTTTTCACATCCTGAGTCATGCCTGCTATCATTTTTCTGCTAAATTATCATGCTTGAGACCACAGTGGTTTTCAGTGAAGAAACACCGATGAAACACAAATATTTGCAATCTCTGGCGCTATAAAAAGCAGATTAGGGGGATTAAAGCACATTTCCTCTATCAAAAATACGTGCTAGATCACCTCAAACTCTCCTCCTCCTCTTCAATGAGAGCAGCACTTTGGAGAGCCTTTTCCACAGGGCACCTCCCGAGCAGGGATCACATTTCCCAAGGACCTGCAGGAGCTGCGGGCTGTAACTTTCCACTGCCCGGGCGGCTCCTCGCTGTGCCCCAGGCTGCCCTGACCTTTCCCGGCACAGCCCCTCGCTCCGGGCCGTGCCCGTGCACATTCCAGCAGCCGGGGGAAAAGCGGCAGCCGGGGAGCAAAGCTGCCGAGATAAAGAGCGAGGGAAAGAATTCCCCGACAAGAGATGGAATCAGGGAAGGGGGAATTTGCTACGCGGTTCCCGCTGCAAAGAAATGAGGCCCTGATGCAGTTTCTAGGGCAGTTTGTGTTGCATTGATTGTAAAGGAAGGAGAGGCAGGCTCTCAGCCAGTTGTTTTGTCATGAGCACAGAGCACGCTGAGAACAGGCATCCTTTCAGCCAAATCTCTGACCTAACTGACACATGTGGACCTCAAACCCGTTTTGCAAATCAGGGCCCTAAATACAAAGTCTCTGCTGGGAGGAGTAGCAACTTTATCTCCACACAGCTTTTTTTTTTTTTTAATAACCCCTCCTATTTTTTTAAAGACAACTTGAGGAGGAAGGATACACATATTTCTCCCTTTCCTGTTCTTCCTACCACCAAACCTTCTGTTTTGACATGTGAAAAATCCAGGTCCTCCTCCTTGTCCTGCCAGACCCCCAGGGACAGCAGCTCTGCCTCTGCCTGGCACTGTTTGTACCACACAGAGGGCTTTGCTCTCAAGTCCAGATCAAAAGAATCAGATGGAACAAACTCCTCTGTCATCCTCCACCTTTCCTTCTCTCACCTTGCAACATAAACCTTCCTCAAAAGCAGAAAGGGCTGGACCCTGTGCTAAGCTCCTTTGAGCTCCCAGATCAAGGTTATAATCTGTGGGAGCAGAGAGAAGCCTGACTCTGGGTTTGCTGGGCTTTGAACACCAGCTGGCTGTTCCCTGCTGTCCTGGAACATGGAAAGGGGTGGTAGTGCCACAGGAGGCATGTGAAAGACCTGGAGGAACAGAAGCCATGTGAGGTCAAAGGAGGAGCTTGGATCATTCCTGTACTGATGCTAAAAGCAGGGCTGTACAGTCAGTACAGAAGGCAGCAAAAAATAAAGTGCAAGTTTCACATTGGAGGCATGGAGGAGTTTGCTCCTAATGTGCAGAACAGCAGGGAAGACATCAAGACAGAGAGGAGGGTTTGGTGCAAGGCTGTCCCTCTCTTGTTAGGCCCTAGAGACTCAGCCTTTGCTTAGTTTTAATGACAGCAGAAATACAACACATTAAACTGCACTGCCTTACCATGACCACTGTTTTGCCTTCACTGTGTTCTCAGACACAAAACATAACCCTGAAAGATTCATTTCATTTGATTTTAGTTGCAGCCATGAATGTTTTACTCACAGGGAACAGCACGAGACCTCCTGCAACCTCCACCATCCTTCCTCTCCAAGAGAGTTCCCTTAGGTTGAACAACACCTGCCAAAGTCCAGTTATGTCCATCGTGGAACCCTTGCATCCAGAACAACTTTCCTACTTATTAGGGATCCACAACAATTAATGGACTCTGTTTCCTCCCCAAAATTATTTCAATAGTGCCCAGAACTACTGATTCTGACAGGATTTCTGTGAATAATTCTTACACCAGCATTATCTAATCCTCTCCTCCCAGAGGAGAGTTTACTTCTCTTTTAACTTCCTAACTAAATGACAGAAGGTATTTAGAATCATTCCAACAGGCTCACATTAAGAGTCATTCCAATTGTATCCATGGCATATGGAACCTGTGTGGGATTTCTGCCAGTTATATCCATGACAGCAGGACTGAGATGCAGAGGAACAGAAAATGCATTTGTAATTTAGTAGAAACAAAATTATTAGTGGAAAGCACTCCCCATTTGTATGAATTTATTAAAAAACACTGCTTTTTAATCATTGGAATGCAGTATCTACAAAAGAAGGTTTGTATCAACCTGCAGATTTTAGATCATCCACAGCCATTTTCTCATGATTTCAAGAGGCTGCAGACAAAGTGTGTTTAGTATATTAAAGAAGGTAAAAGTTAGCTCCAAACCTAAGCAGCAGAGTAAAGGAGTTTTCATTTCTTCCAGCAATACAAACTGGTTTAGATTTTGATTCCAGCCTATGATATTTCCCACTGTAGTGAATCTAACCCAAATTTACAGACTTTTACATATGACAAAGGCTGTAAGAGTAGTACAAAGTCATTAAAAAGGGAATAAGAAAGAATAGAGAAGCCAGGAGATTCCTTCTGGTTTAAACAATGAAAAAGTGAGATGTGCCTGAGTCCTGTGGGAAATATCTTTTCATCCTTGCTCCTGGCAGGAGCTGGCAACATGGAGCTGCAGCAGTTTTGCCCCTCTCAGGCTGTCAGGCACAACTTGGTATTTTTCTAACAATAATACAAAAAAACCTCATAGCAAATTCCAGCTGACTTTGAAGGGAAAATACTCAAGAAAAATGAAGAGCTACACACAGGAACAAAAGTACTGGAACCCAACTGACTTCAAACAAGTTCTATGGACAATTATATGCTTCACCTGCATGAGTCACTGCTCTGATCATAGTAGCTATAATGTTGCAATAATTAACTGGTTCCCCCCCCC
>VZRZ01001217.1:2335835-2353696 GCA_013398175.1 Climacteris rufus
CCCCCCCAAAAATTCATGTTAATTGTGCACTTACTGCAGTTTGTTTTCCCAAGTCACAAAAAAAAGCAAAGATGACTGTTTCGAGCATCTACCTGCAAGGAAAATAAAAATTGAAATATTAAAAAGCTGAATATTTTAACACCTTTCTATATAACTGCCTTTAATCCACCTTTTCATACCTGGGTAAAATCCTGCCCTCCTCTTTCAATTGTATTGAAATTGAATTGAATTGTATTGAAAGCAATACAATTTTGCTTGAATTGATATTTACCCTTTGAAGTGCCATCTAAAATCAACTAGCTGACTGTATTGATTTTTGCACCTGTATTTGTAACAGGTATCATATGTTTTAGCACATACACAGGCATTTAGATAATTCCAAATTAACTAAAACAAAGCACTTGAATATCCTGCCCATCCAACTTTTCAAGTAGATACAATTAGATCACCAATTATATGATTCAAAAGCAGCACAAAAATACATTACTAGCTGCTCATACAGTACTTTTAACAAATCTAAAAGCCCTTTGCCATGAGGTAAGCACCTTTCTTATGGATAGGGTAAACTGTGTTTTACTTCAAGCAGACCCAGAGTGTCCTCATTTCTAGGCCAGGTGTCTCTCCTGGAGGTTGCACTTCATCTGGGAATGAGTTCTGGAGAGTGTAAGCAAGTGAAGCATCTGGACCCCTGAACGTGATTCTGAAGACACAATTCTCTTCTAATGTGTAAAAGATTTGGGTTTTTTCACTACTGCTTTCTTGGATTTTCTCCCTTTGTCTAGAACAACCATACCTAGAGGGACACTGGAGCATTTGTGGATCTGCTGTTTACGCCCTTGAGAGATAAATAAGTAAAAACCAACAATGAAACAACAAATAATATTTATACTCAGAAGGTACACAAAATGTATTAAACACAGCAGTGATAACACTGATGATACTGCAACAACTAAGAATTGAATGTGACATCTGAGCCTTAGAAAACCTCCAGAAAAGACAATAGCCCATTATGAGGCTGTAGGATACAAAGAGGTTTCAGCTACAAGGCCTTATGTAACCCTGCACTGAGTTAGGCTGCAGTCCCCATCCCAGCAGCTTTGTTAGTCCAGGCTTAACAATGGGACAAACAGCAGAGAAATTCCATAAGGGAGAATGTGTGTGTGGGGGCTCACACTCAGGTACAAGTCAAAGTGATCATGACATATATTGCAGTTATGAATCATTATATGGCATATATTGCAGTTATGAATCATTATAACAATGGAGGACTCCCTGTCACAGGTCCAGACAAAGCATGGTCACACTCACAACCTACACCATCAACTGGGACTGTGCAGCTCTGTTAAAACATGACTGGCCTACCCATAAAAAACATTTCCAGGGTCTAGAAAAAGAGGGATAAAGAAGTTGTGGGGCATAGTTGGGAAGGCAGGGTGGGAAAAGGGTTAATGTACAAGCCTGCACTCTCAATTAGCACATTTTGAACATTAGTTAGCACTTAACACGGAGAAGACATGAAAGAATAAGCAATGTTTTAGCTATTTGCAGCGAGCGTCCTCCTTGGAGCACCCTGCAGCCTGAGGCAGGCACAGTGCAGGCTCCGAGCTGCCCGCAGCTCTCGGCAGCACCAGTAGATGGCACAAACCATTTATTTCACTGCATCCCTCACCAGATTCATTGGCACGTCCCAGAGGCACCGAGCCACCCATCATCTTCAAAACACTGCTGGGATACCTCCCTCTGACATCAGAGCAGTCACTCGGATGTTATTTTTATGTTTTTTTTATTTTAATGTTAGTTTAATGTTAAATTAATAGTTTGTTCTAAAAACACTTCTATGTAGCACTGAACAAAAACTCAATTATATACAGGTAGATACATTACATACCTGCAGAGGTAAAACTGACTAGAGATGATGATGAGAAACGCCAGAAATTAATTATTAACCACAGCAGTTGCTGAAAAACCTTGTGCCTCAGAAACTAAAAAAATAAATGAGAAGGGTAGGAGTAATACAAATCAGATTAAACTCACAACGAGGGAAAAAGCAACCACTGGTTTTAGAATTAGGTAAATATTTAAAAGAAACAGCAAATAATCAAACCTGTCAAAAACTTTAGGAAAATTTGACAAGGAAAAAATTAAGAAGCTTAAATATTTGTTTAAAGAAAAAAATTAATAGTTTATAATCAATCATACACTCTGATCTATGAAATTCAGATAATTCGTAAAGAACAAGAAAAATAGACACTAAAATCGTTTCTGTTATTACTTTGCTGTTACAAACATGTTGGAAAACTCTAGTTCCTGGAAAGGGAACAAAAAGGGAATTACACTGAAATACAGGGCTGGAGAAGCAGCTCATGTTCTATAAAGCACAGCACTTGCTCTTGTACAATTTTGACAAAATTCCTGGAAGACTACAAAAAAGAGAGAATCAGGCTGCCTGACTCAATTTTTTAAGTTGCAAATATAACCTATAGCTACTTAACTATAGGATTTAATGATACTCAATTTTATATTTTCAGAGAAATATTAAGACATCATGTAATTTTACAGGGCAAACCACTTAGCTTAATAGCTGCTATTCACTGCAGAAGCACACATTAAAAGCTGTGCAATCATATGGTAAATCATGCTCTTATCTGTTGGTCAAATTACAGCTTAATAACATAAGAAAAGCTGTAAATAATGTGAAGATTTGTGGTTTAATTATTTTACTAGAAAGTAATTTATCAAATAATTATGAAAAATAAAGAAGCAGCCAGGTCTAACGGGCTGGAATATACAAGCAACAATATTTTTCTGCACTAAGCCAGGAGCTGCTGGACCAAAATGTTCATAGTAAGTACACCTTGATTTTCCCTCCAATCCAGGACAACTCCAGGCAGGCAAAGCACCAGGCTGTGCTTGTCCCTCCCTCCCCAGCCCTCATGAGACCCAGTGATTGTGCAGATCAGTTCAAGAGGGTGATGTGAAAGGCAAACTCTGCTTTTGACAGCTTTGTTTCCTGCTGACCCAACCCAGGCTGTGCTACATTCTCAGATGTGATGCAAGGGGGGAATGTGCAGCCAGCACTGGAAGAACTTCTAATCACATCAAACCCTGGTTATAAGGCCCAACTGATTAAAATTTGGGACCACTTAGTCTGGGGTATTTGACAAGACAATATTTGGGTGGCAACATTAGCAATTTTACAGATAAAACCAGAAATAACAGACATATGCCCACCACTGCAAAGAAACCATATTAGCACAGCTAAATGACTGAATGAAATTGAGTGTCCTGTTCCCAAAGCAATGTTGTGCCAACATCATTTTGCAGGGTCAATACCTCAGTTTTACTGCAGGGATGGACAGCTGGGCTGTTTGCCTCCATTCCTGAGCAGCTCAGATATCCACATGGATGGAAAGTGTGGATCCACTCAGGGGATTGGAGCTAGATGGGCTTTAAAGCCCCTTCCAACCCAAACCATTCCGTGATTCTGTGCCTGGGAGTGACAAGTGAAAAACTGCTCTTGCGATTACTGACCTTCTTTGCTGCTATGAGACCCCAGAGAATCTGTGGTGGTAGCAAATAGCAGTTACATCCTTTGTACACAAAGATTTTACCTCCTTATCCCTTTCTCACTGTGTGCCATCTTAAAACTCAGCATGGAGGAGGAACAGACTCATGGAGTGGAATTGCTCCTGCTCTGAAGGGCTGGGTTGCTGAGGAAGGCAATGAGAGCAGCCTTCAGAGTTTTGATCATCCCACAAAGGGCTCAGGAGGAAATCAGAGATAAAGGGAACAGGAAGCCAAGGCAAATATCTGCCTGTCTCCAGGACATGTGAATTCCCTGCTGACTGGAGCTGTTCCAGCTGAGGCTGTGCTGCCTCTCCACCTGACTCACAGTTTCTCTGTAACACATTTCTGCTGCAATGAGCTGCACTGAGTACACCTGCTAGTAGGGCTGTTTATAGTAACCCACCTCCATCTGATTCACACATATTAGGGAATGATCATAGAAAAAGCTTAGTTGGCAGTTCTGGGATAAAAAATAAAAGTAGTAAGAGGGATTAGTCATGTCTCTAACCAACATGGAACAGTACTGATAATCCTTCCTGGTGGAACCAGGCAACAGTCACTGTACTTGCCCTGGAGATAAGAGAAATGTGTTTCCAGACTCAGCAAACTGTCACTGTTCCACTCCAAAGCAGCACAAGAGCCAGCCAAGGTTGAGGCTTTGCTTCTAACAAGGCACCCTGTCAGTGGTGATCTCCTGATGGGGACAGAAAGCAGAACACACATCAAAACAGACAAACTGGGCATCTCCAGCAATCAAGGGAAGTGGAAGCCATGGCCATTGCTCTGATAGCTGTACCAAGACTATCTTTGTATCTCATGAAGGGTGTCCACAGAAACACTAATGGACAACCTGAAAGCACTTAGAGTATAGAAATGCCTTTGATAGGCCTTATTATAAAGTCAAATTTATAGAACAGTCTCGGAATTTCATGGACCAGCATCCTAACACTCCTGACAGAGTACTGAACTGTAGAACATCAGCATCCCTAACATCAGTGTACAAACACCAAGTTTTACTTTGAAGAGCAGTTTGGAATTTTGCATCAGTACCAATCTAAGGGCAGATTTGCAGGAGGTGAATCTCCGTAAGTCAGAATTTTTGGGGCTTTTCTAACCCCACAAGGAAACTGGGAAAAGCCTTCAACAAAGCTCAAATCCTCTTGTCCAAAGAAGGAGGAACATGCTGGATCAGAAATAGGCCAAGAAGACAACCTCAGCAGGAGATAGGAGGAGGATTAACAAGTGAAATTGCTATTTCACAATGAGTGCTGCTGAGATGGAAAGCACAAAGAACTGGCTGACAAAAATAATTATTAGATTCACAAGTGGTTAGGCACAAAATCCTGGAGCTGATGATTTATCCCAACTCAACAGTAAAATACCCTTGTTATTGGCTATTTCCTTACATACCTGGCTGAACAGTCCCTTGGAGAGACTGAGATGTGGTGAGGAGTTTTCTTGCAGTACAAGTAATGTAACTACTGTTCTCCTCCTTCAGTAAAATTCTCTATATTAAAGGAAATATTAACTACATTACAAAGGTAAGTTAGATTTAAAATAACAAAAACCAGCTATTCTAGGTCTCTGAGAAGACTTTAGGGGTTCTTTCTCCCAACACTGGGAGACAGAAATAGGCATATTGAATTTGAAGATTGGAAAATTTCTGGAACTTGACCAAGGTCCTCAGAATTTTATATTTTGAAGGCACAAAAGACACAGCTTTTACTGTTGTTGAAATTAGCTTCCCTGGGTCACAGACTACTATTCAAAGAGTGATTACAAACTAGAGGGCTTTTCTCCAGTCAAGGAAGGGAAATAAATGCCATACTTGAGTATTTCAGCACCTCTTGCCACTGGGAATTTTTTGTCTCGGAACAATGAAAATAAATGCAAAATAGCTCAATTGATAAATGCTGACTACAAGCTCCAGAGGAAAAACAACCACCCTAAAACCAGAACAAAACCTATTTCTTTGGAGCCTTGCCAGCTTCTTCCTGAAACACACTGATTTTGGATGCCTTCCAAGGCTACCTTCTCACCTGTTGTGGCAGTGGTCTTGTAGCAAACACATTTGACTTCACAGTTTCAGGTCAAAACAATTTCTTCTGCAACCATGAGTAAGTCAAAAGGCTACAGACTTCTCAACTCTCACTTTGTGGGGATGTTAAGACTTCTTTCCTACATTATTTTCTGACTTGTAAAACTTTGGGGGAGATATAATCTGTCTTTGGCTCTGTGTGTGTGCACTGTGCCTTCTACTACCAGGTCCTAGAACTTGTGATACCTTTAATCATAATAAAAAAAATTTTAATCATAATAAAAATTTATAAATATTTATAAATATTATATATAGTTCAGAGGTGGAAACATTTTTCTTTTCTTGTGGGCAGCTACTGCAAAGGTAAAATTAACCTCAATTAATAGGAAGGGTGAACTGAGAACATGAAGAATACAAAGAATATGCTGTTCAGGTGTTCTTAGTGAGAGCACTTGGCACTGTTTTATCTGTCTGTAACAGGGAGCTCTGCTGGGGTGAAAATTAAAGTGGCTAAAGTTTAATCCAAGTGCAAAGTAGATTTTTCCCCCTATACAAAAAAGCAATTCTGCTAATAAAAGCTCCCTGGAGAAGTTGAGTCTGTTTGGATCCTGAGTGCACCAAGGGGTTTTCACTGCCCTGAAGAGCCTCCCCAAGACCCCCTCCACACACTGTGGCCACTGGCACCTTGCAACTCAGGCTGAAGGCCCTGGTTCTTCACTGAGCTCTGTGTTCAGTCCTGCTGTGCCTGACTTGAGAGGACTCCCTGGATTCCTGCCCTCCAGCCTGCCTCAGCACCACACATCTGTGGCATTTCTGACACACTCACCACGTTGCTGGTGATCACTGGGCTGCACCCAGAACCTGTCAGTGCCACAACCTTGCCCAGCTGCTGGAAAAGTCATTTTCTGAAGTCCTCACCTTAGGCAGCACTGTGACAATGAAGTTCCTTCCAATTGCTCTCACTGTTCCTGCCTCCTGTTAGAATAAGGAACATTCGAAGTGCCAACTTCCACTCTACCTACAAGATTGGTGGAACTGACAGAAAAATCAACGCCACTAAAGACAAAAAACTGGGGAAAATTACTAAATCCTGCACAAAACTGTCCCCTTTATGGTTTCTAGTGTATTGAGATTTACATTTTCAACTAGTCATGTTTCCCTCACATCCCTTGAGATACATTTGGTATTCTATTTCCAAAAACTATTTCCTGTTGCCTTTGAGTGCTATCATAGTTATGGTAACTATGCAAAATATAGCACTCCATGCCTGCTATTTGCATGAGTTCTGTATCTATCCCATTGACCAGCAATACCCACTTTTAGTTTAATCTTTATGCCATCAAGCCAGGCTGCAAATTATTTACACATACTAATGAACTTTTAAATAGTGCTGCCCAAAGTAGAATATGCTGGACAATGCATTATAGAAAAAAAAAAATTACTTCCCTTGAAGTCAAAGGTTCTGGCTTCTTACTTTTAGACTTTTAATTTAAAACTTGCCTGTGCATCTGACATGACTTTATTTGTATTTTACTGTAACTTGGCTTTTTAGCTGCATGCTTTTGAGGGGAGTTCGTGCTGCCTTGTATTTCAGACATACAAACAGTTCAGTGTGAAGGAGGGAGAGCAAATATCACATCATTACCTGATCAGATGGCCTTGGCCTTGGGCATGTCCTCACCCAACCTAAAAAGGCAGGTACAGCAGAAGATCTGAGTAAGAGACTGCAAAGGTAAAAAGCTTCAAAACCAAGAGGATATAGTTTATTCTTATTTCCCCCTTAATTTTTTTGTATTCCCAAATTCCAGGAATATACATGCACTGCATCCCCCTTACCATTTAACCCTAGCTACACACCCATCCCTACTGGAAAAAATGTTTTCTCCAGCCCCAGCGATCCATATCCAGGTTAAAATAAATCACTTTTGTCAGGTGAGATTTCAGTGCTGCCTTAAAGCACATGTGAAACTATGGCCTCGTTAATCAGCAAGTTTTACCTAATTACCAGAAGCCACAAGGGATGATCCTGCTGCTGTCACACTTCACAGCTCCCCTTCCCAAACTTGATGGGTTGTGTTCTCCCCTTCCATCAGGCTTGTGACCCAAATAGCAGCACATGTGAACAAATTCCCATCCCCCTTGAGACCCACTTTGTACCTGCAATGGGCCCCAGCTCATAAATTGCTGCTGTTCTGCACAGCCAGTGCTCAACAGAAATTCCTCCTGCTTTGGCAGACCTGGCCTTCCATGCACCTCATTCCACCTGGGTCAGGAGGCAGAGGGAGATGTAGGATCAGGATGGGAAGATGCAAACAAACCCAGGCCCCTCTTGGAATGTTGTTCCCTGCTCCCCACTATGGGCAACACAGCATCAGCTGAGGAGAGGTCTTTGTTTCCCACTTGGAAATCTGCTCCATTCAGGATTTCACAAGACAGAACCATTTCATTCCAGCTAAACTCCATGGCTTGGTTTGTGTTTCTGTGACAAGCTATTAATCTATCTCCCACACAACAAGCATCCATACAGGAGAGAGGAAAGCTTTGCTTCTGGGCTACTTTGCAGACAACACAGGGCTTTACCAGGCTCTTATCGCTCACCCAGCAGTGTGGGGCTGACAATGGCACATTTTCTTCTAGAACAATCTACTGCATCCATTTCTCCCCCTCCCAAGAAAACAACTGAACTATTCTGAAAGGTTAGGTTACTTATTGAAAAGAGATGAAGAATTTTCATCTTCCCATTCTCTGTTTCCATGAGAGAATCTCCATGCTTGCCCTGGAGTTCCCCTTTTGTGTCTAGTCTAGACTATCATAATAGATTTGACAATTGTTTTTATTACATAACTTTGAGAAACAGACTCAGAGAATTTGGTTATTAGAAAAAGTCTGCTTTGAATAAGATAGGACAATGTGTGGCTTTTAAAAAGCAAACCATGAATGCTTCTATTGTTGGTTTGCTTTCCAAGTTGATTTCTCAGTCTAGAAAAAAGCAAAACCCATTAAATATATTTCAGATTGTACCAAACAGTAAAATCCATAGGAAGATTTCCTTTTCCTACACTTCCTGTGCATAAGGAAGTGGTGAAACCCTTCAAGCATGGAAAAATAGGATTTGACCTTAAATTGCTGTTCCAAGTGACAGTAAAGTGACAATCCCAAACCAACACCAAATAAAATCGTGGTCACCAACTCACCAAGCTATCTATTAAAACATCAGGGCTGGATGGACATCCTGCCAGTCACTCACAGCTAAACATTCTGAAGTACTTAAATCCTTCTTTGTCATTATTTGCTCCTCCAGGCTGGATACATTTCCTACCTCTCTGAGGAACGAGGGGCAATAAATCTTGTTGTTATATTCATGGCCATGATATCCCGGAAGTGTCCTCACCGTGCCTCTCAGCTGGGCAGCAGACACAGGCAGCCTCACATGACATCTTGTATTAAAAAAAGCCTGCTTGAGATGTGGTTCCTGCTAAGTACCTTTATATTAAACTATTTTTGGTGCTATTTTGACTTCCTCCACAGGTTCAACCTTCCAGATTACTTCTCTGTCCTGCTTTACACTTGGAAAGGGTAGAAAAACTTGTTAGTGCTGTTAAATGGGACAGAGATTCCTGCTAATGGATTATTGATCACACTTGAGGGAACTACTGAGTATCACATGCAGAATGCCTTTCTCCCCCTTGCATAAAAATCTAATATCAAAAATATTAGCATTACATGCTAATTAATTTCATGAGGGAAAGTATAAAGCACAAAAAGCACATCTCTGCTTTAAGAGGAGGTGGCATCTCTAATTTCTAACCACAGATATTATAGGGTATTCCATCAAAATCACAGAATTCCTTTACAAAAAAAAATCAGTATAAAAGTTCTCCATTACTTGGCCATAACCACAAGCTTGTTTGGCTGAAATACCTCACAAAGCAATTTGTTACCTCACCACAACCAGCAATTTTCAACAGAGCAAGAATGAAAGATCTGGCAGAAGTGCAATTGTATTTCATGTACATTGTGCTAGAAACTTTTTTCAGTTTTGTGGGTTGTGTGCTGACATGCGTCTTCAAACTGAGATTCAGAACCCAAAGTCCTTTTCCATCTAGGACGTATCAGATAGATTTGAGTTTAAGGCTAATTGCTGTTAGGTGACACTTAACTAAATCATACCCTGTTTCTTTCTTATAGCTGGAGTCAGAAATTTCAATATTTTAATTTTACTTTATAAAAAGTCCGTTTTCAGATACAACTTGTGCAACAGGCTGGTCAAAAAAATTATATATAAACATAAATCTTCATATAAAATCCTGCCAGGGGAAAAATCATCCCACTGGAGACCCTGTGAGTACAGCCTGGTTTCAGCTGAGTTTGTAATGAGGTCAGAATGGTTAAGGGCACAGCAGGTTTGCATCTGTCCAACCCTGTGACACTGTGTTCATGCAGGCAGCTCCCTGGCACACTCACAGGAGAACACATGCTTCCCATCACCCATTTTCTCTGTGCAAGACCTGCATTTCCCAAACCACTGAAATGTAATTCCACAGGAAGAAAGCACAGCCAGCATCTTTCCTGCAGTCCTAGAAGGAAAGAGGAGATGCCAAAAGGCCTGTCCATCAACACAGACAAGTTGGTCACCTGCACCAGCATCTTCTTTGCATGGTTCACATTTTGGGAAGTAACTGTAGGTATTTTGTCCCAATCCTTCCTCACAGGGGGAAGTGAAATCAGCTTTTGGCAGGGAAGGTGTTGCTGACATCCCCCTTGGAAGGGGTGACCTCTGTCACACCAGGAATGTGTGGCAGCTTCTGCTGCAGCCCTGTTGCTTTTAGTCTGTGGTGCCAAGTTTTTCCTTCTATCCTGCCTGCAAAATTGCTTATTGGAACCTGAACACAGAGCTTGCAGGGATGCTCCCTTAAAATAAAATTATCCAAAGGATTCTCACAGGGGAAAAAGGATTCTAAGGATAGAAATACTGGTTTTTTTTTAGTCCTAATTTTCCCTTCACAGTGTAAAAGACCAGCCACAAAGGAACATGATCAAAGACTAAGTTTAGTCACAGGTATGACAGAAGAGAGCAATACTTTAAAAATACAGCTTGCCAAAGGCTGAACATTAATGTATGGACTGAAATAGAAAAATGAGTGAAAAGACAAGTAAAGCTTAAACAGAAAAACCCCCATATCTAAAATCAAGGAGTTCACTGAAAATATGAAAAAAATAATAACCAAGAATCCTAATGAATTGGGTTATGACTGCTTACATATTAGTCACATTCAGAAAGCCACAAGCTCCTCTTCAAAACACTTGGGAAGAACAAGAGCTTTTATTTCAGCACAGTGTTGTTTGCCCAAAACTGAAAGCTGCACTTTCTTACAAATTGTTTCTTAGTATCACCTCTCCAAGAAAAACCCAAACAGTGATTTGGTTTCTACTACTTCCATCCTTCTCTCTCTTTCTTTTTCCAACATTAAAAAAAAAGAAAAGGCTGTTGATTTCCAAACTGAGCAAGCTAAAGAAACTTGTTTGGGAATTATATCCCTCTATGTTCCTCACCTGTGGAATACATTTTAATTTCATGGCTATTCACTCCAGACCTGGGAAGGGATGGCCAGGCTGTACATGGGACAGCATAGAAGGTGAAGGCAATGCACTAAAAACACCTGGAATTGCTGAGGGGCAGTTTACAATTTAGGCTGAGATTGGCCTGAGAGAAATCAGTTATAAAAGTCTCACTTGGAGGTATAACCTGTATTTTATCCTGGTGTGTTATGAATTTGGCAGCCACTAAATGCACTGACCATCTACACAGTCACATTAATGCCCTGGCACTCATACCCTGTGATCCACAGTCCCAGTTCCTGAAAAATGCAAGAGACTGACTTATTCCAGAAAGGGCAAACCTGTGGATATAAAGTGAGCTTTTTGCAGTTTAAATCAGACTAATTACTCAAAGTTATCAGATGCCCACTAAATCACAGAGGACAGGGCTTCACCAATCTTGTAAATATCAAGAATTTCCTGAAGACAAACCAATCATCTTTGGTGTATCTATTCCTCAGCTGCAGTCTGGAGTTATTTCACTTTTTAGAGAGAAAAGATTATTGCCTCAAAAGCTCAAAGATCAAGTAATACCCCAATAAAGACATTACCACAATTGAGTTAGCAGATCCATTTTAAATACAAAGTGGAACTAAGTAACAGACAATTGCCCAGAGACAATTGTTAGATTTAACACTGTGTAAAGTTTATTGGGGAGAATCAATACCCTCTGCCAATGGCATTTAGAGCACTGAACACTGTGGAATATTTTATCTCAGACCCCTGAACCACCTTTACACTTTGATTCTTCTTTTAGAACACAAATCCTACAAACTACCTTTGCTCAAAAAAACCTTAGTGTGCTTTTAAAAGTTGCAATGGGCTAGACCAAAAAATAAAACTAAGAAATTATATCTAAAGAGGAAAGTAAAAAAATACAGAGTCCCATGTTAAAGACTTTTTGCAGTAAAAATTTTGTAAACTCACTTATTTGAGTTACTTTATTAGGGGGAGGGAGAAATTTCTTACCTTTGCCTTCTGACCTCATTTCAGCATCAGCACAGTTCACATGAATTTGGCAAGCAAGATGGGGCAAATAGAACTCAGTTATCAGTGAGACACCAAAAAGATGACATCTTACAAAGGCTGTAAATGAGGAATCTGTTCCTTGTCGTATAGAGTGGTTTTCCCCAGTGTTTTGCTTCAGTTCCCTCTTAGAATCTGTTTTTTGTGGCTTTGTACATGCTGTGAAAAGTTATTTTACAGTTTGAGGTTTAATGCCTAAACTTACTGAGAACTATTTTAATTATCTCAAAATATTCATCAAGAGTGTTTGCAGTTCATCACTTTAGGAAGTTTATTGATGAATATATCCCTATCTGGCTTTTCCTCAGTCATGTTTCACACTTTTCATACCTCTACTCTCTCAAGTATTAATTATCAATCATCTCTGAAACTGTTGCCCATCTGTCTAGAACATATTGATAATGAGATACCCAGGTTTAGTTAAAATATTCTAGGAGTGTTCTTGAAATTACTTTAGGCCACTACCCTGCTGCTATTCCAAGTGATGCCCACAGATATTCCCTAATTATGTTGTCCTTTCCTTTGCCCTGTCACCAAGCAAAGCCACATCTAATTTGCTCTCTGCTTTCTCCCTCAGCTCTTACTATTTTCCAAGCTTTCCCTTCTACTGAACTTATTTTTTTCCCAAGGACACATCAGTTTTTATTCCTCCTTTCCACTGTTACATTCAATTTCCTGTTTCCAAGATTTTTAGATTATATTGTATTATTTCTTCCTACTTGTGTTTGTAACACCTGATTTATGATCATCTGCAAGTGCTGTTAATATTCTTCTAACACACAGCCTCTCTGAAATCATTGATCTGGGACATTCATCAAAACAGACCACTTCATTCTTCCACACAACAAATGAAACTAAATGCAAAATTTGTTTGGCCAAAGAGACAGTAAAGGTGGAGTCAAAAGTAATGAAAGAATAAAAAAAGTACATTAGAAGCTCTCCCAAAAGCAAAACCAAAAAGTTAAAATCAGCAGCAAATGCTCAATGAGAAGGATGCTCAGGCAGGATTAGTTCTGCCATTTCTAGAACGACATCAAGTAAGAGCGTAAGGACACAGCAAATTCTCTGCATTCCTTTCATCAGCCAAACATATTTCCTGGTCCTATCACGTCAATAATCCCAGAACTAAACTGGACAGCTGCAGGAGAAAGTGGAAACTCCAAGGCATCTTTCCCTGCTTTTAGAAGCAAGCTTTGGCAATGGACACAGCGTGGTAAAGTAAAAACTCTGCACCATGACACGCCCCCCCATAAAGGCAGGGATGGGGAAAGGGCCTTTGCTGGAGGATGAGGTGGAGGCTGAAGCTGTTTACAATGACACTTATGACATTAACAGATTGTTTTAGTTGTGTGTTGCCCAGACACCCTTGAAAATTTACAGCTGGCAATTTCCTCTGAATGCCTCATTCCTTTCACTTCAGCCTCGCTCAACACCCGCCTTCTCTTTGCCTTATTTCCCCAGCCCTATTTTACTCTCTTCCCTAGTCTTTGCATTTACCAGTCCTACTTCAGTAAGCCAAGAAATCGTGACACTAACTTGTTTTTCTCTTATTTGTATGACTCCTCCTGCTATCAGAGCCTCAGCTTTCCTACATTCACAACCTCTAATGTTGGCACACCACCCAAGAAAATCTAGTTCTGAAAAACCAAACTGACCACAGCTCAAGGAGATGGTCTGCTGAAGTGCTAAAGAAAACTTACAGGAAGGGTGTTCAAAAACAAACAAAAAATTTAGAGAGTAGAAAATCCTGCATGAAAGGTAAAAGGAAGAGCACTACATAGTTTTTACCTTCGAGGTGAAAGCTGATAAGCACTGCTTGCCCATCCACACAACCTTTATTTTGTGACATTCAGGCTATGGTGGCCCATCCCACCCCCCATGAACAGTGTGTGCAAGGATTAGAGAAGCATTCCAACTATATTAACTCCCACAAACTGTGGGCCCTTGTGAAGGACAAACAGGCCACAAAATGTAGTTACTTCATTCTGCCCGTAGACTTTCCACTCCCTGCTTTGGTTTGTGCTACTGGCTCTGCCCTCACCCATCTTTTTCCAGGCTGAAGCAGCCCAGCTCCCTCAGCCCCTTTTCCACCTTGGAGCTGGACTCTGTTGGACTTGCACAGGGTTTTCCACATCTTTCTTGTGGAAAATCCAACCCAGCTAATGAGTGACCAGCAGAGAAAAAGAATCATTTCACTTGATGTCCTGCTTATGTTCCTTTTGATCCAGCCTAGTGTGTGCAGTGAGCTTTTATCACTAGCAGGCCACACTGCTGACCTGAAACCCAGGCAAATTTTTCTATTGATTTCAGCAAGGCCTAAATACCAGACTGAACATCTAATAAAGGAGCCAACAGACAGGGAACAGTGGCAAAAAACCAGCAAGCATAAGCTTGCAACAACTCCTGCTGGCATGTGTGTGGGACAAGCTGTGATGCAGATACACCCAGCCTGTTAAAAGAGCTGCTTTCACCAGCACTGCCCTGAGTTTCTGCACCAGCCTTCCCCTGGCTCCTCACAGGAGGGACAGAAGCGTTCAGTTTTCTCAGATCACAGCTTACAGAAAGCTAGGAAGGCTATTTCTAACAAAAAAAATTGAACATTTTGAGATAACAGAGCCAAGTGATGAGCCAGGAACTGTCCCCTACTCAAGCACAGCATTTAGCTGACAAACTGACAGCCAGCCCCTGTTGTGCTTGTTACTACTGCAATTTATGAAAACCACGTTTCCATCTGGGGCATTACCAACACCTGATGAACTTGTGAAGCTGCAGCTACTCTCAAAATAATGAGGATGCACTTAACAAACTGCTTTAAGGCTTCAGAGATTTTTCTCTTACACACACAAAAAGAAAATAGAAGTGAACTTTCAGCACAAACAGAAAGAGTTAAAAAAAAAATCTGACTTTTTGGTCTGTTACATCAGTTTGTTTTGAACACCAGAGCTAGCCAGAACATCAAAACACACATAGGAACTGTTTATTCTAAGTGCTAGAGTTACAGCCCTGCTTTTACCCCACCACCAGCTTGCTATGCTGTCCACTCTACTGGAATCACTTTCAAATTCAATCCCAGCAGCTATCCCAGTGCTATCTTGAATTACAGCACACCGCAAATCCAACCCACCAGAGCAAAACAAACAAGCTGAATTAAACAAAGCACTGTTACCAGCCTGACACAGATGTTAACAGGATGCAGTTACTTTTAGGCATGATAAAAAAAACCCCTAGAGCATTCACATTTTCATACTGCAGCTCTTCAACTCTGAAACGCTGCAGAAGCTTTTCCGAGAAACTGAACTGAGGAATTAAGTACAGGAATACATCACACTAAGCCAGGATTACATCACACAGGATCTGATTTGGCATCACACGGTCTGAGATTCTGCCCAAAACACAAAGGTGTATTTGAAGACAAGATTTCCCCAGGTGGCCCAGAAAGAAAGCAAAGAAACCACGTAACACACACCCACAAAATGAAGATTGGGGACCTGGAATCCCCACAGCACTTCTAGAACTGGTAAGGCAATCAGAACAGTGTGAGTATGTGTAATTGTATTTATTTATTCAAGTGTGTTATGGTTTTCATTTTACCAGCAATCTTCCAGGGATTACTACAGATGCCTAATTTTGAATCGTTGCATCACACAGAAGGTATGGATTAAAAAAAATCACATGGAAAAAATACAGGGTTTGAGCCCCCTCCAGTAGTTAATGGCTGAACACACATTATCTGGAAAGTTAGGAATCCAACAAAGGCTGCAAAAACATCCAGCTAAGTGTCCTTTTTGTGGCTTATCAGCAACAGCACAGTGCCTGTCTGCTACATACCAACTTCACACCCATGGTAATTTAGCCATTTATATCAGTGATTTCCTTCATCCCCCACCCCATGTCCTACAGTACTAATATTAGGGAAGGCAACTACACTGAAGCTCATTTTCCTATATAAAAAGAGCCCAGTGTTACAGTGATGTCAAGCCCTCTTTTTTTGGGGGCTGATCTCAAAAGCAGCCTCAGATAAAGAAACAAATGAACTGGAAAAAAAGAACCTTCTGAGAGGGCATCATTCTTCAGGTCAGTTATGAACTACTGCATGTGCTTTGCAATGTTATAATTTGACACTATTGTAGAGCTGTGTAACTTAGCTCATGTAATAATACAATGGAACAAACTCCCAGCATTAATATATATATAAATAAATATATATAATATGTACACACACACACTTGTTGATGAACTCTACCAGGGCAGCCCACTTGAACCCACAACTGATAACGAAATTATCTATGTTGATATAGGAGCACAGATGTTACTTTCTCCCTTTTTACAGTGGAATAACAGTTTGGCAAACAATATAAATACCAAAAACTAACCTCTGTGTATCCCACTGAATATTCTGGAGTAGGCTACACATCTGCTAAGGACAATTTAAACCCTTCCTAAACACCAGTACTAGTACTTCCAGATCTTTGCTATGCTTCCATTTTGGAAAAAGACCAAATCCAAACCAAAAACCCACCTAATAAATCACCCCCCAAAAACCCTACAAAGCAAAACCAAAAGTTTTGCCGTTTGCTCTTTTCTTCAGTTCAGAAATAAGGACAATGTAAAATGACTTGGTGAGCAAAGCTCAGCTTTTCTGACAGACTTCTTTGTGAAGTCTCGACCTGAACACGCACCACAAAGCACTATTTTTCCTTTTTAAACTGTGTCAAAGTGCTTAAGGATCAGCATCTCTCCCATACTCCCAGCCACTGCACAGGTGAACACCACCTCACACAACTCTACGTTTCCTCTGGAAACCACCAAAAGGACAGGGCGTTCCACAAATCAAAAGTATCACTTTTATAACAAGTTTCATTGATGAGTGCAACGCCATGCCAAAACCATAGTAACTCCTTCAGATTAGCTGATAAATACAAAGAGCTGGTTCCTAGAAGGGTATCTAAATACTTCATAACAGTAGCCTCATAAAAGTGAGTAATAAGCTCCTATAGCTATTGTTTTTTTTCAAATAAGGAGGCAAGGCTCTGAAGTAAATGCACACGTAGGTCCAGAGTACCTTCACTGATAAGCTTTTCCACGTGAAAGCCGGGGAGCACGTTCTCTGCTCCTTCAGGCAGCAACGAGATGTGCAGCCACAGCGTTTGTGCCGCCACACAAAACCCTAAGCTCACCCCCGTTTAGCTAATATGCTTCACACAGCTCGAGATTTAGATAAATCTAAAGCCAGCCTTGCCTGAAGCACACTTTGGAGGCTGAGGAACGCGGAGGGTACAGCAAGCTGGACACCCGCGGGACAGAGGTTTGCAGAGGGAACACACACGGCACTTGCAACCTGCCCAGGCTTTGGTGGAAGAGACAGGACTGCTGGGGTAAGGGGCAGTCGCAGCCCAGCCCTGGCTGGAGCCCCACCTGCTCACGGGGCCCACTCCCCAGCTGAGATGTTTTCTCCAGTCCTTCAGTCCCCGAGAGGGAGACCGGGGGGCCGATGCTTCCCTCTCCGCGCAGCCCTCACACACAGAGCGTGCCCCCGTCTCCTCGATGCACCCCGCGGAAACAGCGCCCAAGCCCCTTCCCCTCAGGGGGCCAGCCCCATGAACTCCTTCACCGCACAGACCAGTCCCCTCCT
>VZRZ01001218.1:0-40523 GCA_013398175.1 Climacteris rufus
GTGTGGTGCTGGGCAAGCAGGACCTGTTGACAGATGACGAGCCAGGCTCGGTTGCCGTGGGTGTGGAGAAGACAATCGTCCATGAGAAATGGAACTCCTTCCTCGTCCTGTAGGGATGGGATATGTCCAGGAGTGGGTGGGGAACAACAAAGCTGCGGACCACATCTTCATTGCTCATGTTTGCCTGCAGCAATGACATCGCCCTGATCAAGCTCACAGAGGAGGTGGAGGAAAGTGAGACCATTCAGGCTGCCTGCCTGCCAGCCGCTGACAAGATCCTGCCCAACGACTACCCCTGCTATGTCACCGGCTGGGGACGCCTCACGAGTAAGCAGGGGATCCTCAGGAGGGTCCTCAGGAGGGTTCCCAGGGGGTCCCTGGGGAGACGATGTGGGTGCAGCGTGTGAGGTGTGACTGTCCTTGCAGCCAATGGACCCCTGGCTGATGCCCTGCAGCAGGCTCTGCTGCCCGTGGTGGATCACGAAACCTGCTCCAAGTGGGACTGGTGGGGCAGCCTTGTGCGCACCACCATGGTGTGTGCCGGCGGTGACGGCGTCGTCTCTGGATGTAACGTAAGCGTTAGCACTGCTGGGTGATACTTGCCCCTGGCCTAGGGGATCAACTGAGAGCAGTGCTGGAGCAGTGCAGGGCCACAGATCCCATGGGAAACACAGGAGGGGAGGGGATGGAGTCACAGTGGCTGGTAGCTGGGTGGGACATGGGGTGTCTTGGCAGGGTGCCCAGGAGCGGTGGTACAGAGCATGTGTCTCCACACAGGGTGATTCTGGTGGACCCCTGAACTGCCAACGCGATGATGGGATCTGGGAGGTGGACGGCATAGTCAGCTTTGGCTCTGGCCTGAGCTGCAACATGGTCAAGAAGCCAACAGTCTTCACCCGGGTGTCCGCCTACATCGACTGGATCAATGAGGTGGGTGCCCCTTCCTCTGCCCCCTTGCTAAGGGTTGGCCATGCTACCCCTGACCAGCCAAGAGTCTCACCATGAGCCCCCCTGTGTCTTGTCTTTGGCAGAAGATCAGCATGAACTGAGGACACAGTGTGTGGCACAAGAAGTACTGAGTGTAATAAAAGCTAAAGTGCTGAGCTCGTCTCATGTGGTTCTTTTTGGGGTATGCAGTGGAGCAGAAAGATGGGTCTGTGTCTTGTGGTCCTGGGCTTCTGCCCGTTGAGCTGAGACTTTTCACCTCCCTGGGCGCCATAAGCTTATCTGCTCATGCATAAATCAAGGAATGTGTGTATTCCCCTGATTCCTCCTGGCGTCAAGGGAGCACACAGGAAGTGCCACAGCATCCGTGGTTCAGGCACAAGAGATAAGCTGGAATTGATGACTGACAGACAAATAGCATTTTACTCTCCATAAAAGACAGCTATAGCGTCCCCTTTCCAGAGGAATCCTCCATATGCTCTCTGAGTGTATGGAAGGGTCTCTCTCCGGGACTTCCGAGACGTCGGGGTCCTGTATCTTCTTCTCTCCATGGAGTTGAGTGATAAAGGGAACCGCCTGTACACCTTTTTCTAATTGGTAAGTTACATCAGCTTCCTAACCCTACATTTCCTTAGCTAGCTATAGTATGGGTACCTTTTTACTGCGCACTGAAATTACTAGTAATTTCCTTTTTGTGTTATTCCATGTAGTAATAGCCTGTTAAAGTCATAGTTTCATATGTGTTTTCCTGGGTCTATTCAATAAACCTGTTATATTGTAATAGGCCTGATCTCCATCAATAACGAACAAGGGGGTAACGGAGGTTCTGGGGTGCGGGTCGCTCTGATAGAATTAAAAATCCATTAGGTGTCCCTCACATTCATAACACCCATGTGCTGGGGAGAGCACTCTCCATCATGCAGTGAAGTTGGGCAGGGTCCTGGGGAGTCTGAGGTAGACAGAAATCCCACTAAGTGCTCCCAATTGGGAGTAGAGCCATGGCCAAAGGGTTCAAGGCTTGGGTGGTGGTTTGATGGGAGAGTGGCTGGAATCTCTTCAGGCTGTTGTTCCTGAAGGACTCTGGGGAACTTGGGGGGGGCTATAGGGCAGCTGGGTTGGCCCCAGGAGGTTTAAGGTATCTTGGTTGGCCCTAGGATATCTCAGGGCATCTTGCTGGTAGTGGGCTGCTTGGTGGCAGTGGATTTATAATGAGGCTCTTGAGGGAAGTGGGTTGGTCCTGGAGGGTCATCCTGCTACATTCTCTCCGCCACCTGTGCTGTCAGAGTGCTCCCACTCTTCTCTCATCTCTGCCAAGGATTCCCTGGGGAAGCAGCAGCCACCGCAGTCCATGTCATGGAAAGAAGGAAAGGGACAAGGCTGAGCCATCTCTGCCCAAAGTCACCCACACCCCTGCCAGGGTGCCCATGGGACACCCCAATCCTAATGCTCCCTTGGTGAGAGAACTTGGGAAATAAACAAGGGAGGAAAATACAGGGTCACCTTTCCCAAGGGAGAATAGGTCCAGGAGAGATGGGATCAGCCCTGGGGATCACCTGCACACCCAGGTGCTCTGTACAAAGATCGCCAAGAGAGGACAGGATAACCCAGAACCCAACTCCACCGGCAAATGGGGAAGGGAATGGGGAAGGAGACAACCATGGCACTGAGCTCTCACAAACCCCTGAGCACAGGCAAGGCCATCACAGTCACACCCCAGCTCAAGCTGGACCGTCCTTGGAATGCTCTGGGCAGTCCTAGCTCCCTGGGGCAGCATCCTCAAAGCATCTGAAATGATGCCCAAAGGAGCATGGAAATACTCAGTGACTGCAAAGGCAGATTGGATATTCTCAGGTTCCCTGAGAATCCCCAAGCACCCCTCAGCATAGACCTACACTAAGGCCACTGCACATCCCAAGGGTGGCTCCAAGGTTGCTTTCCCCCGTTAAAATCCAACACAGATACAGGATTTCTGACCCAAGGCCATCACCACAGCAGCTCCTCAAGTATTTTACCTTAGCTCTGATATTCCAAAGAATCCTCATCAGTTTCCTACTGTAACTCCTGTTTAACATCTGATTGACTCCTCAAAAGGAGCAGGATACCTGCTCCATAGGCTGGCACAGCCACATTAGAAATGACCAGTAACAGCAGAGCTTAAAAATTTACAAGAGTTAAGGTTCCTACTCTTCCATTTTCAGAGGAGCCTTCAGGAGGTGTTGAAATGGCAATGAGGAGATAGAACAGACAACAGCTGGCTAGACAACAGCTAAAAGATTTGCCTTTTAATTGCATTTATTAGAAACATCGATTGCAAAACTCATGCCATTCCATTTGAACATCAGATCCTGATCCCATCAGTTACCTGGGCAGCACAGAACACAAACACCATGATCAGCAAAGAAAAAACACTCTGAGGCCAAGCGTGGCCATGTCTTGAGGAGCCAGAAGTGCTCTCCTCTGGCTCTGTGTTTCAGCAAAGGGACTTCCTGCTCCATCCACAACATTTCCCACCAGCACAGCACAATCTCCATCTCATCTCTACTTCAAGGTACAGACAGCATCCGCAGATCACATTTCTCCAGATAAACATCTGGACACATGGACAAAATCCACTGGGAGCACTGACACCAGGTCATGGTGGGCACAGGTTTCATTCAGCCACAGGAAGTATCTCCAGCGCCTGGCAGGGGCCTCAGAGCCCATGGGTCAGTCACATGCAAAGAAGAATTTTTTACGGAGGAAATTGAAACATCCTGGGATCTGCTTGTACCTCCCCTTGGCAGAGACAGCATTTGCCACCTGGGAACAGCAGAGAGGTTGAGCAGCGGGATGCTGTCCCAATTCCTTGAAATCAACAGTTGCCACGCCAAGATAGTCAAAGAAGCACCACAATGACCGGAAAACAACAACAAGTTCCCTCTCCCTGTTGCGTCCACGTTGGACTTTTCTCCTACCCACGGAGAATAGAAAAAGCGTCTGGGGCACCTACATTTGTATCCAACTTTGGCAATATTGAGTCAACAAGGTACACAAAGGAAGACATTGATTAGCCAGATTTGCTCCACGTTCCCTGTGCATTGTGCTCCTCTACCCCCAGGATACACTCAGGGCAGCACCCAAATCCCATCAGCTTGGATTTTTGTGGATAAGACAAGGTATGTCATTTTTCAGCAATTTCCTTGGAAGGATTAAAGCCTGTATTGCCAGGATTACCCCTCACTGGAGAAACCTCCAGTGATTTTTGGCAGATTGAGGCCAGACACTTTTTCTGTAATTAAGCCTCTGCAGTACCTCCAATTAGCCCATCCCCAAACTCAAGGCTCAATATCCCAACTCCTTTTTTAAGTGTAGGCCTCCATGACCCAACTGATCACACCCCTGACTATTTCATTCATCACAATCACAAAAAGCAGGAAGAAAAAACATTTACCCTCAGTAACATGTTCAGCAGGTCTTCTGAATGGGCATATCGCTCCAGCACACTGTCTAGCATTTCCACGTACCACGAACCACTTGACTTCTCCCTCCAGGAGACAAAGCCTGCAAAGAAAGAAGGAGAATGTTACACCAAAGCCCATCTGCTGTTCTCATCCCAACAAGTTTCTGCCGCTTCAACAGAGCTGGTTGCCTCGAACAGCCCCTGACTTTGACCATGAAGGTCCAACTGTTTTGATAATTCCCCCATGCCCAGCAAAGGATTTGCACAGGCTGTTTCACCTGGAAAAGTTGAGTAGGAAACCAAGATGTCACTGGGTGTGGGTAAACTGGCAATGGCATCGGGCTCATCCACATTACCCAATGGAGCCTGAAATGGAGTCGCATCTGATTCCAAAGAACCTCCAGGAGCTTCATTTTCAAGTGAATCACAATCCACTACAAAGCCTTGATCTTTTTGTTCTGAAAAAAGAGCAACAAGACAGTTTCTGATGTTCATCCCACCCCAGCAACTCACAGTTGTACATCCAACTTTAAGAAAAGATGGGAGAAGAAAAGGACAAAGGCCCTAGAACAAAATAAGGCTTTCTGGCCCTTTGACTGTGCTGGTTAAGTCAAAGCCATTGGTGATGTAAAATTCGTCACTCAGGGCAAAGAACTGGAGCAGCCTCTCAGCACACAGTAAAAGAAGAGGCAGCTGGAGTGAGAAGACAGCTGGAAGAGAGGGACAGGTGACGAATAGAAAGGGAGCCAAAGCAACAGCCTGACCACATCTCCACAGCCAAACACTACTGAAGCCAACACAAAGATTCACCTCCACCACAGGCCTGGATGAAGAACAGTTTGGGTTTTCCTCTCAAACTCGGGCAATTGGACCCATTGAAATAGTTCACAATCTTTTCTATAGGAATGGGTTTTCCATCCGTTCCGTAAACACCTCCAGGAAACTGAATATGGCTTGTCTGCAAGAGGAAAATGCGGGAGCTAGTGACACAGAAGGCGAGGCCAGTTCCAAGGGAGCCTGTTTCCCATCAGGTGTTTTGTGGCCTAAGGCTATGAGAACAAATCCCGGTGTTTGTGGGAATCCCTGTGGCCAAGTCAGGGCGAAGGGACACCCAGGAGTCATTTGAAATGCACTAAAACCCAGCAATCCAACTTCTATTACCCAATTCGTTTTCCACTTCCTCCAGCAAAGGAGTTCTTCATCTTCTGGGAAAACGGGCACATACCACACACCATTTTCCTAAGAATCCCTCCCCTCATCCTTCGAGAACTGACTTGGAATAAACCAGCTTTATTGCTAATAGCATCTCCCTGTCAAAGCTGGAAAACAGAAGGACTGAATAACCACTGCAAGAGGTTGAGTAGGACCTCCCTTCGCTCTTTGCCCATCATTCAGTTCCAAATTACTAGCCTCAAGTTCCAAAATGGAAAACACTTATCCACTGGCACCACTGGATCAGACTACACCAGAGAAGCTCCTGTTTTCTTTAATCCAGAATGAAGGTGTAACGCTTTAAAATGAACTGCGATGGCAGAACAAGGTTTTGACAGACCACTTCCCTCTCACCCTGTGTGAGACCACAGGATGGGGAATTAACCCCTTCCCATGCCTAAGGAACAAAGGAAGAGATGGGACAAACCCACCTGACAGCCATGGGAAAGGATGACCACGATGCAGCAATCCAAAGCACTGTGGTCCCACCGCGACATCTTCTGCAGCTCCGAAATCATTTCCTGTGTGGAAAACATCACAATGAGAATTTTTTCTACAAGTTATGAGAAACAAGAAACAAGTGATGAGTTATTCTCATCACAGTGAGAATTTAGCTACAAGTTACTACCAGGCTCTGATCTAATTGAGCTGCCACGTGGAAGAATCCAGTTAACCTATGCCACAGGGTTACATGAACCCCAAGTACAGGTGGCAAAAGCAAGTATTTCTGTGTCTCTGCCCTTATTTAGTGCTGGCTGCTTTAATCACACAGATTTCTCACCTCTCTGCACTCTTTACAACACTGCAACACAAACCAAAACACACTTCCACATGATTTATCTGCTGAAATCTGCTGCTTCTGACTGGGAGCTGGTGGGTGAGCAGAGAACCATGCTTTACTTTCAGATCATTAAGTTCCCCCCACGCTTCCAGTAACAGCCAAAGATGACACAGACAGACATGACATAGCTGTCCGAGCTATCCCAAAAACACAGCCTCACCTATTTCCCTACAAATCACAACTAGAATTCAACATTCACGCAGAGGGGTGAAAACGTGCAAGGTCCTCTCTCCTTCCATGACAGCAGCAAAACAATCAAGTAAGTGGATGCACGTGGGTTATTGTTTCTTTGTGGGGGGTTTTCATCGTGCTGCTAACACGGGGCACATTTCCTAACACATTCCCATCACTTCCAGGGGCTTACCTCTCATCCCTCGTGTCAGCGGGACACAACCTGCCTCACCTGAGCTTTCAGATCCCGCCGAGTCAGGACAGCAAAGCGCAAGGCCTTGAAACGTCTCTCCAGCTTCTCACAGTCCACGTCAGAGCCTTCTCGGGTCGACAGATCCGAGTTTCTGGAGAAGTTGACATTGTTGAGGATCAGGCAGTGTCCGCAGGGATCTGCTTTCAGCTCATAAACCTGGCAGGGACACATCACAATTAAACTCCCTCTTATTCCAAGAGCTTGCTGGCTAATCCAGCTGGATACAATGTCAGTGAGGAATGGGAGTCCTTAAAGTGCGTCGTTTCACAGCTTTTTCATTTCTCTAGACTTAGGGATGCGTAGGGGCATTCATTCTCCACACACGTTCTCACCAGCAGTCAGGAACACAAAATAACCCAGTAAATTGGGGAAAACCTTTGCAGAAAACCAGCTGCTGTTTTACCTGCAGCATCTCTGACAGCAAGTTGAAGTTTCTGGGTATTCTTTCTACGCATCATCATCAAACCTCACCACAAGGAGCCAAGAACTTTTGTTATCACTATGGTAATCTTAAGGAGGATCTGGCTAAGGACTGACCCACGCCGAGAGCATCTGACCCTATTACAGCCTCAGAGCAATCGCTCAGGTAACACAAAATAAGAACCAGCTCTTCCAGAGATGTTTTCTGGAGCCACCCATGAGGCATGGAGCCTTTGCCCCGTAGGCAACACTTTCAGTCTACTCATATACTAACCAGGTCACGGCTTCTCCTGTCAACAGCTGAACCTACAACACACAACAGACACGGCATTTAACTCACCACACTCCACAATGAGACCATACCCCTAGAGTCCATGTCGTTCCCAATACATATGAATTCCCCTTTCCCACCATGCTGGAAATCAGCCTTTGGCATGCTGTGTCTCTAGGAAAGCCTGGAATGCGGCTTACCCTGGCCTAGTACAGGAGGTGTTCGAGGTCTTTCGCTCTGGGCTTGGACTGGGACAGACAAACATTCAGGAAAGGTCACATCTGTAATGACATAGGACAAAAATACACAGAATGAGTCCAAGCTCAAAAGCTTCTACTGCTGAAAAGCAGGACATACAGGCTGCCCGGAGAAGCTGTGGCTGCCCCATCCCTGGAAGTGTTCAAGGCCAGGTTGGACAGGACTTGGAGCAACCTGGTCTAGTGGAAGGCGTCCCTGCCCATGGCAGGGGATGGAACAGGATGAACTTTTAAGGTCCCTTTCAATCCAAACCATTCTGGGATCCATGATTCTCCCAACAGTCACTTCTAACAGGATAATAAAAATTATGACTTCATGGACTCTTGCCCATAAGCGAGAGCGATCCCAGCTGTCAGCCTCCTCATGCCGCTGTTTGCCAAAAACACACCACACTGTCAACACTAACTTTTATGCTGTTTTTCTTTTCGCGGCTCCAGCTTGACAGGACGCAGGTCCAGCAGCTGTGGCGGTGCCAACTGGGATTCACACTCCTGGATCAGCATCTCCGCAAGGTTGCCCTGCCCAGTGTCCCGCAGGATGGAGAGGAACACAGGGAAAGCCTGCTTCCCTCGAGTCTCCAGGTCGATGATCAGCTGCCGAGCTTGGTCTCCTCGGCTGCCAGTGCTCTGCAGAGGAGAAAAACCCAGAACAGCACATGTTCATGCAGTGCTTGGGTGACCCTTCCGATCACTCTGAGAGGGGGAACGTGAGATCTGCACCTAGGACATGGACATGAGGTAAACAACAGCAAAACCCAGTGGACAAAGTCACAGAGACCCCCAGCCCTAGCCTCCCTCCAACCACAATGGTCACCACTGGGACACCCAGCCCACTGCAGGATCTGGAAGGAAAGGGGGAGAGGGAGCACTCCCCACCTGGCCCCTGAGGACAAACAGGTGCCCCTGGGATGTCATCAGTGTGTAAGACAGGGTAAAACACCTCCAGGCCTGTCACCCGTAACCGAGGGCGAAAACACAAACACCTTAAGGGTGTCACCAAATTGGAATGGGGACATGAGGAGAAACCCCTATGTCTGGCACTTTCTGGGGCTGGGGACAAGAAGAGACAAGTGTGGAGGGTTCTCAACCTCCTATCTGCACAAGGACCAAACTCAGGCTTTGTCACCAGAGTGAAGGGACACAGGGCCATCCCTTGGGGCCTGTCACCGGGGCTAAAGGTACATGGGGTTCCGCTATGAGACTGTCACCAGGGTGAGGGAACCTGAGAGGACACAAGAGCATCCCTCCCATGTCTATCACCAGAGTGAGGGGAGTTGGGACCCACTCCCCAGACCTGTCACTGGGGCTCAGGGAACATGAGTTCCCTCTTTGGACCCAAGAGGACATGGAGCAACCCCTCCCAGGCCTGTCACCAGGGTGAGGAGACATGGGCCACGCCTCAGACTGTGACCAGGGCTCAAGGGGCACAGAACTCTCTCTTGGTCCTGCCACTAGGGCTCAGGGGACATGGGGACCTCCTTTTGGTCTGTCACCAGGGCTCACAGGACATGGGACCCTCCCTTAGGCCTGTCACCGGCGTTCAGGGGAGCTAGCCCCCCCATGCTCGTCCCCGGCTTTCAGGGGACACGGACCCTCCCTGGGCCACCCCAGGTGCCCAGTGATTCTCACCCCTCCCTGGGTGCTCAGTGTCCTGCTCCCTGTGCCCACCTGCAGCTCCTCCAGCATGGGCCGGGTGAAGAGCCCGCGCTGCTCCAGCGGCTCCCAGAGAGGCTCCACCCGCAGCGCCGCCACGAGCCGGGCCCGCCCGCGCCGCAGCGCCCGGCGCTGCTGCTCCTCCATGGCCCCGGAACTCCGGGCGCTGTCGGGCGCTGCCGGACCCGCCGTTCTGCCTCCGGACCCACCGATCAATCCCCGAAACCGCCGCTCTGCCCCCGGAACCGCCGCCGGGCACTTCCCGGAACCGCCGCTCTGCCCCGGAATCGCTGCTCGCTGCCCGGAAGCGCCGGCGCCTCAGCGTCCCAGAATCACACACTGAGTCAGGCTGGAAGGACCCTGGGGTTGTCCAAAAGGGTCATCCCAGAGCACACGAAACAGGTTTCCGTCCTTTTGTATTTTTGTATTTTGGGTTTTGTTTTGTGTTTTGTTTTGTTTTAATATCTCCAGGGATGGACACTCCACGCCCTCTCTTGGCAATGTGTCACCCGCACAGGAAAGAAGTTCTTCCTCATGTTCAGATAAAACTTCCTGTGGATCAGTTCCTACCCATTCCTCTCGTGGCTTTGCTGGGCCCCACGGAGCAGAGAATGGTCCATGCTCTGAGCCCTCCTTGCAGGCACTGACAGACAGGGATGAGGGCCCCTTTCAGCTGCGTCTCCTCTCGAGGCTGAACAGGCCCAGCTCCCGCAGCCTTTCCTCATCAGAGACATGCTCCAGTCCGTTCATAATCTCCACAGCCTCCGCTGGACCTGCTCCAGGAACTCCATGTCCCTCCTGTCCTGAGGAGCCCAGACCTGGACACAGCACTCCAGGTGTGCCTCACAGGGCTGAGCAGAGGGGCAGGATCACTCCATGACCTGCTGGCAATGCTCCTCCCAGTGCACCCCAGGGTCCCATTGGCCTCTTGGCCCCCAAGACACTCTGCTGGCTCCAGGGCAGCTCACTGTCCATGAGACCCCCAAGTCCTTCTCCACAGAGCTGCTCCAGCTGCTCCCAGCCTGTGCTGGTACTTGGGGTTGTTCCTCCCCAAGAATAGGACCTGCATTGAGCCTCATTACATTTCTCTCTGACAATTCTCCAGCCTCTCAAATTCCTGCTGAATAGCAGCACAGCCTTCACGTGGATCAGCCACTCCCCCAGGTGTGTCACCCACTCCTCCTAACTTCAGGCGGATCAGCCACTCTCCCCAGTTCCGTATCATCACCAAACCNGGGATGTCATCAGTGTGTAAGACAGGGTAAAACACCTCCAGGCCTGTCACCCGTAACCGAGGGCGAAAACACAAACACCTTAAGGGTGTCACCAAATTGGAATGGGGACATGAGGAGAAACCCCTATGTCTGGCACTTTCTGGGGCTGGGGACAAGAAGAGACAAGTGTGGAGGGTTCTCAACCTCCTATCTGCACAAGGACCAAACTCAGGCTTTGTCACCAGAGTGAAGGGACACAGGGCCATCCCTTGGGGCCTGTCACCGGGGCTAAAGGTACATGGGGTTCCGCTATGAGACTGTCACCAGGGTGAGGGAACCTGAGAGGACACAAGAGCATCCCTCCCATGTCTATCACCAGAGTGAGGGGAGTTGGGACCCACTCCCCAGACCTGTCACTGGGGCTCAGGGAACATGAGTTCCCTCTTTGGACCCAAGAGGACATGGAGCAACCCCTCCCAGGCCTGTCACCAGGGTGAGGAGACATGGGCCACGCCTCAGACTGTGACCAGGGCTCAAGGGGCACAGAACTCTCTCTTGGTCCTGCCACTAGGGCTCAGGGGACATGGGGACCTCCTTTTGGTCTGTCACCAGGGCTCACAGGACATGGGACCCTCCCTTAGGCCTGTCACCGGCGTTCAGGGGAGCTAGCCCCCCCATGCTCGTCCCCGGCTTTCAGGGGACACGGACCCTCCCTGGGCCACCCCAGGTGCCCAGTGATTCTCACCCCTCCCTGGGTGCTCAGTGTCCTGCTCCCTGTGCCCACCTGCAGCTCCTCCAGCATGGGCCGGGTGAAGAGCCCGCGCTGCTCCAGCGGCTCCCAGAGAGGCTCCACCCGCAGCGCCGCCACGAGCCGGGCCCGCCCGCGCCGCAGCGCCCGGCGCTGCTGCTCCTCCATGGCCCCGGAACTCCGGGCGCTGTCGGGCGCTGCCGGACCCGCCGTTCTGCCTCCGGACCCACCGATCAATCCCCGAAACCGCCGCTCTGCCCCCGGAACCGCCGCCGGGCACTTCCCGGAACCGCCGCTCTGCCCCGGAATCGCTGCTCGCTGCCCGGAAGCGCCGGCGCCTCAGCGTCCCAGAATCACACACTGAGTCAGGCTGGAAGGACCCTGGGGTTGTCCAAAAGGGTCATCCCAGAGCACACGAAACAGGTTTCCGTCCTTTTGTATTTTTGTATTTTGGGTTTTGTTTTGTGTTTTGTTTTGTTTTAATATCTCCAGGGATGGACACTCCACGCCCTCTCTTGGCAATGTGTCACCCGCACAGGAAAGAAGTTCTTCCTCATGTTCAGATAAAACTTCCTGTGGATCAGTTCCTACCCATTCCTCTCGTGGCTTTGCTGGGCCCCACGGAGCAGAGAATGGTCCATGCTCTGAGCCCTCCTTGCAGGCACTGACAGACAGGGATGAGGGCCCCTTTCAGCTGCGTCTCCTCTCGAGGCTGAACAGCCCCAGCTCCCGCAGCCTTTCCTCATCAGAGACATGCTCCAGTCCGTTCATAATCTCCACAGCCTCCGCTGGACCTGCTCCAGGAACTCCATGTCCCTCCTGTCCTGAGGAGCCCAGACCTGGACACAGCACTCCAGGTGTGCCTCACAGGGCTGAGCAGAGGGGCAGGATCACTCCATGACCTGCTGGCAATGCTCCTCCCAGTGCACCCCAGGGTCCCATTGGCCTCTTGGCCCCCAAGACACTCTGCTGGCTCCAGGGCAGCTCACTGTCCATGAGACCCCCAAGTCCTTCTCCACAGAGCTGCTCCAGCTGCTCCCAGCCTGTGCTGGTACTTGGGGTTGTTCCTCCCCAAGAATAGGACCTGCATTGAGCCTCATTACATTTCTCTCTGACAATTCTCCAGCCTCTCAAATTCCTGCTGAATAGCAGCACAGCCTTCACGTGGATCAGCCACTCCCCCAGGTGTGTCACTCACTCCTCCTAACTTCAGGCGGATCAGCCACTCTCCCCAGTTCCGTATCATCACCAAACCTGCTGAGGGTATATTCCATCACCCCGTCCAGGTCGTTGATAAACAAGTTTGGGGTTGTTCCTCCCCAAGAATAGGACCTGCATTGAGCCTCATTACATTTCTCTCTGACAATTCTCCAGCCTCTCAAATTCCTGCTGAATAGCAGCACAGCCTTCACGTGGATCAGCCACTCCCCCAGGTGTGTCACCCACTCCTCCTAACTTCAGGCGGATCAGCCACTCTCCCCAGTTCCGTATCATCACCAAACCTGCTGAGGGTATATTCCATCACCCCGTCCAGGTCGTTGATAAACAAGTTGATTAAGACTGGACCCAATATTGATCCCTGGGGAAGCCACAGACCGCAGACCTCTAACTGGATCATGCCCCTCTGACATCCAGGCAGCCCTTGATCCACCTCAACACTGAAATGCTGAGGCCTGAGCAAGATGGATCCTGGGCACTGTGTAATTAACACCATCAGTATTATTTAGCTAAAAATAGATAACAAAGATGCTTATGCTTGCTGTTTAAAACCAAACTGTCTGCTTGAGACACTTTCCCATAAATTTGTGTAGTTATCTGCAAGAAATGTATCATTTTAAGGAAACTTTCCCAACCGAAATGAATAGGGGCTTGTTTGTAGGGTATTTTAGGAGAAAACCCTCCCAGCCAAGGCCTGGGCTCTGGCCAAGCCCTGGCCCTGGCTGGTCGGGAAGTGTGCAATCAAATCCAGGAGTTTCTGTGCTGAAAATATAATCAAGTCACTTGGACTTGCTGATTTGGGCCTAGAAAAGCTGGACCCCTTTTTGGGCGAACCAGAGACCTCACCCACGGGTGGACGCACTGTGCAGGATTTCCCAGCTGCTGGGAAGGGCTCTCCAGGTCCTCGCTGCCAAACGGGGCTGCCCAGCACCTGCGGGCTCTGCGTGATGGTAAAGGATTGAGGCAAATGGTGATGTCTCTTTCTCAATCACTATCCTTTCTCTCATATAGTAATGATTAGGTGCACTACCTTGCTTATTTTTCCTTGTTGCTAAAGCTGAGCACGTAGTAAGCGTACTGTTTTGTTACATGTATAATTTTGCTGTTGTGTTGTCTCATTATTCCTGGTAAAATAGGACAATNCCCGGTGGAATGGGAAGGAGAATCCCAGTAAAACTTGTTTGTTGAGATAACAACAGTTTAATAATTGAAAATAAAGTAAAATACAGTAGTAATGGTAAATGATAACAATAATAACAGTAACAACAACAACAACAACAATAATAATAATAATAATAATAGGGAAAACATGTGATGCACAATGTAGTTGCTCACCACTCAGTGACTGATGNTAATTTTGCTGTTGTGTTGTCTCATTATTCCTGGTAAAATAAGACAATTCTTTCTGTTGGGGTCTGTGTCCTTTAAAGCGCCCCTGTCAATTGGCAAAACAAACGCCCATTCATCCAACCCAGATTCCCTAAGCTGACTGTCATGGGTTTAAGCTCAGCTGAAATTAAGCACCACACAGCTGTTTGCTCAATTCCCCCTTCTCTCCCCCTCCCACCCCGGTGGAATGGGAAGGAGAATCCCAGTAAAACTTGTTTGTTGAGATAACAACAGTTTAATAATTGAAAATAAAGTAAAATACAGTAGTAATGGTAAATGATAACAATAATAACAGTAACAACAACAACAACAACAATAATAATAATAATAATAATAGGGAAAACATGTGATGCACAATGTAGTTGCTCACCACTCAGTGACTGATGCCAGACCTCCCCTCCCAAACCCAGATTGGCCCCTTCCCAGTAACTCCCTCCAGTTTATACACTGGGCATTCTATGGTACGGAATATCCCTTTGGCATGTTTGGGTCACCTGTCCCATCTGTGCTCCCTCCCAGTTTTCTTTGTGAACCTCCTCAGTGCCAGAGCATGAGACAAGAAAAAAGTCCTTGACTTTGGATAAACATGACTTAGCAAAAAACCAAAACAGAATTACAGAAGATGTTGAGTTGGAAGGGACCCACAAGGATCATTTAGTTCAAGTCCTGGTCCTGCACAGGACAGACCAAGACTCGTATCATGTGCCCAAAAGTGTTGTCCAAATGCTCCTTGAACTCAGATCAGCTCAGTGCTGTGACCACTTCCCTGGGGGAGCCTATTCAGTACCCAATCACCCTCTGGGGTAAGAATCTTTTCCTAATATCCAACCTAAATTTCCGTGACACAACTTCATGCCATTCCCTCAGGTGCCATCACTGTCACGAGAGCAGAGATCGGTGTCTGTCTCTCCTCTTTCACTGATGAGGAAGTTGTAACTGGGATGGGTCTCCCCTCAGTCTCCTCTTCTCCAGCAGAGCCCACCAAGTGCTCTCAGCCCCTCCTCTTCCCCTCAAGGCCCTTCACCATCTTCACTGCCCTACTTTGGACGCTTTCTAACGCCTTAATATCTTTCTTACATTGCGGTGTCCAAACCTGCACTCAATATCCCAGGCGAGGCCGCCCCAGTGCAGAGCAGAGCGGGACAATCCCCTCCCTTGCCCGGCCGGCGATGCTGTTCCCGATGCCCCCCAGGACACGGCTGGCGCTCCTGGCTGCCACCATGCCCATTCCGAACCCAACCCAAAGCACCGTAACAGTTTCTAAGACGACACTAACTCTCCCCCAGGGCCTTACCCACGAGCATCCTCCTGCAGCAGGTCCCGCTTTCCCGGAAGCGCTCGGTCTCCATGGGGACGGCGGGCGGGCGCGCCGGAAGCGGCGGCGCTCGATGCGAAAGGGCGGCCCGTCCGCTCCCTCCGCCCGCGGGGCCTCGCCGGACCATGGAGCCCGGACGGGTCGGATGGATCCTGCTCTTCCTGCTGCTGCCGGCGTTGGGGGCGGCCGCGCCGGGCGATTTCGACCCGTACCGCGTGCTGGGGATCGGCCGGAGCTCCAGTCAGGCCGACATCAAGAAGGCCTACAAGCGGCTCGCCAGGGAATGGTACGTGCTGTCCTTCCGCCCCCTTCGCCCGGCCCCGGGAGCTGATCCCGGCGTCGGTTCGGTGACAGCGCCAGGCTCCGCGGCCGCGGTGGCATGAGCTGCTTCGCCCGGCTGTGCGCCCCGGCTTCCTCGCAGGCCGGGAGTCAGCCCGGAACACGTAGATACCCCATGCTGGCGATGCGTGCTGTAAAACCCCCTGGAGTCTGGCTACGGGGGAAAAAGTTCTCTCAGAGTCTTCTTACGAGGGAAAAAAGTTCTCCCAGAGTCAGGCTAATGGGGGGGAAATTCTCCCGGAGTCTGGCTATGGGCAGAAAAGTTCTCCTGGAATCTGGCAACGGAGGAAAAAGTTCTCCTGGAGTATGGCTGTAGGGAGAAAAATTTCTCCCTGGGAACTTTTAATACATAAGGGTTGAAGTCTCAGCTTGATACACTGATGTCCAAGGGCAGTTCAGTCCCTGTGCTGTGGAAAGGAAATCTGTTGGATGCACAAATGTCACGCCCCTCATGCGGGTGGTGTGTGGTGAGGGGCAGGCTCAAGGTATAGAAATAAAATTAATAAAATAGGCTCACGTGAAGCTCTTAGAGCCCACGTTGTTCTGTGTGAGGCATCCCTGAGGCCATGGCAGGAGGTGATTTATGGAAGAACCCAGTAGTTATGTAGGGCAGCAGCAAGGGAAGCATTACTAGAAAAGAGACACGCTGTGTGTCCTGGGCTCAGGCTGCTGGGGATAGTGCACAGAGAGGGACAGGTCCGTAGGCACATGGCACACATCCCAGTGCTGCATTTTGGGATGGGGTTTGGGCAGGGACCACATATGCTGGGTATAAATCTGATCTCAGCCTCGGGATGTCACTGCATACCTTCACTGCCCATGTCCTCCTCACCTCCAAACAGAGGCCGACAGCTCCCCATGACCCCATTGACCCCTTTTCCTCCGGTTCTGCCCATTAGGCACCCTGACAAAAACAAGGACCCAGAAGCAGAGGACAAATTCATCCAGATTAGCAAGGCCTACGAGGTAACACATGCTTCCTGTAAGCTAACTTCCTGCTTCCTGCTACTGCTAACATTAAGTGACCTTATTTTTTCATACATGGCTTTGTGCCTTTCCTGTGTATTTTTATGTGGGAAAGGTGCTTGACTCCATGGAGGTGGACACTAAACCCAAAAAGCTGAGCAACCCAAAAAGTTTGCTTAGCTTTATTGACAGAGCCACTGGAGTCACCAGCATGGTCTCTGCTGCAAATATTTTGCTACAGTTCTGCCCTGTTCTGCTAAAAAGCCTCAGAGAAGGAAGGAGTGGGTATTCCCTGAGCCCTGCCCGGCTGGGCAGCGTCTTGACTGTGTCACACATACATAAAAGCATTTTGGGGTGATGTAAGCACCACTAATCACCACAGAGCTTTGGTGACCTCAGATTATTCTTAGCAGTAGTTATTTGCATGTTGTTCTGGAAATTGGTCACCCCAGTTTGTGGCAGCTGAGCCCATGGAAATTAAAATAAATCCTTATTTCCCTACTAAAAAAAAGCAGTTTCTCTGCAGGGCTTCTGGCTGCTCAGTGAAACTTTTGGCACTTGCTGAACCCTCCAGATTCAAAGAGACTCTTGCAAAAGCCACTCCAGAAAAGAGCGTTTGTTCTCAGAACACAGGATGTTCAGACCCAAGGAGCTGTTGGTGACAGAAGTGGGTACAGCAGTCTGGATTTAGGGGCTCCTTTTCTTTGGGCTTTGAGAGTTTTTTACCCTTATTTACCACAGTGAGCCTGGAGGGATGTGACGGTTCCTTTTTCCAAAATATTTACCCCTCTGATGCGCAGCAAAGGCTGCACATTCCTTAGGTTATTTACTAAGGAATTACGGTCAGGACAGTTCCCCCTCATGGTTTCAGGCAATCGTTTTTCTATCATTTGCTTCCCAGATTCTCTCCAACGAGGAAAAGAGGGCAAATTTTGATCGCTACGGAGATGCTGGGGAAAGCCAGGGCTTTTCTCAGCAGCAGCATCGCCAGTTCCACCGTTTCCATGATGGCTTCTATTTTGACGAGTCCTTCTTCCATTTTCCTTTCAATTCGGAGAGGCGCGACACCTCCGATGAGAAGTATTTGCTTCACTTTTCCCACTACATCAATGAAATCGTGCCGGATAGTTTCAAGAAACCTTACCTCATTAAAATCACCTCAGACTGGTGCTTCAGCTGCATCCACATTGAGCCTGTGTGGAAGGAAGTTGCTCAGGAATTGGAGGCGTTGGGTAAGGCTGAGGTTGTTGAGGCTGGGTGTATGTCCCTCTCCCGGTGAGGCTACAGTGGTTGCCTTCGGGTTTGTGTGACCCAGTTTAACTTGTAGATTTCCTCAGGGATTTATCCTAATGTTTTCCCAAACATTCCTAACTCCAAAGCAGGGTTTTGGGCAAAGGAGCAGGTCATCAGTTTTCCACTGGGCACTTGGGTTGCTGGGGATCTTTCAGGTGAACCTGCTGCTCTCCTTTTCCAGGAGCAGGAATCGGCGTTGTTCACGCAGGGTATGAACGGCGCCTCGCCCATCACTTGGGTGCCCACAGCACTCCAACTCTGCTGGGGCTCATTAATGGAAAAATAACCTTCTTCCACAATGCTGTAATTCGGGAAAACCTGCGGCAATTTGTCGAGAACCTTCTTCCAGGGAATCTTGTTGAAAAGGTAGGTTCGAGCAGGGGTGTCAGATGCTGCTTTTCCTCTCTGCCTGGAGATCCCTCTCTCAGTGGCTAATCTGTTTAATTCGGGCTCCAAGCTGCTCTGTATCACGAAGCTTCAAACCCTGGAGCTGTTGGAAGCATTCCCACCACACAGCTCTGTAACACTTCTCCTTGAGGAGAGCTGATCCTGCTACTACATGGTCACACCAGTGACTTCTAGTGCTGGCTGCCCCCCAGCTGTGACACCCGACAGCTGCCAGGGCTCTACCGAAGTTATCCCTAGGATAGGAACCTGCTGGATTTGACTTCTCTCCTCCTTTCTCGGCATTTCATCCAGCAAATTACAGACCACTTGCTACCTCAGAGGTCACATCTGCTAAAAGTTATCGTCACAAAGTCCCATTGTTTTTTTTGTTCAGTTTTCCCTCAGACCTTTGAAACTGGAGCTGACAGCATGGGCCCTTTCAAAGTTATAAGTAAAACCTCCTGATTGATAAAATATTCCTTCATTTCAGCCTTCCATTGATTTTTGGCAGAGTCATAAAGTGCCCACCACTTCATGCCCACCCATCAGTGCAATGAGGCTGGGCCATAAAAAATATCGCCCCAATAAACAGTTAGGAGAATAATGGTGCTTAGAATGGCATCAACAGAGGCTGCAATAACTAAGAGGGCTGAGGGAGGTCAAGAGTAATCGTTTTAATTCATTCATTAATCAGGACTACCTGTTGGAAAGACCAACCTACAGTATGCTTCCTGCAACACCTGGACAGCCTTTTCAGGCATGGTCTTCATTCAGACACCTCATTGTAGACTGTTGCCAGTGTCTTACAGCTCAGAGGTTAAACTAACGTTCTGGTTCTGTTCAAAGATAACAGATAAAAACTACATCCGCTTTCTCTCCGACTGGAAGAAAGACAACAAGCCCCACGTGCTGCTGTTTGATCACATGCCAGTTGTGCCGTTGTTATACAAGGTAGTGTGATTTCTCTCACTGCGTTGTTGACTTGCTTATAAATCCAGATGTTCCAAAAGAAAACACCCCCTTGCTGTGAGTAGAGATGGAGTGATGTCTCCAGACACCACTGATTGGTTTGAGGAGAGCAAGATGATGTGTGCTGTTTGGAAATGGCATGGCCAGGCGACTGGCTTTGTTAGGAGTCTGTTTCTTTGTCCTGATAGAGTTAGCCTTTGTGGATGTGAAGGTGCAGGTGTGTTTCAGATGTGGCAGCAACACAGGTGCCTGACGAGGGTTGGGAATGAGAGATGTTTGTGGCATATCTAATTAGGGTTTCTGAAAATCTCATTTCCTAAGCAGCCCCTGATACCCTACAACATGTCAGGCTGTAAATAAAGCTGTGGATCTGTGGAGGCTTTTGGCACAATGACATAAGATGACGCAAAATGTGGTTCAGTTAGGGAGAGGAAGGGCTTGTACCTCTCGCAGCATATCCAAAGGCATTCAAATAGTGGGATGTGATCTTGGAGCAAAATCACTATGGGCACTTGGGGGAGGAAATGTTCAGTCTCTGACATAAACGTGTGCTGGGGATTTCTTCCAACCCAGCTGACAGCCTACGCCTACCGAGATTACCTGTCCTTTGGGTACGTGTATGTCGGACTCCAAGGCATCGAAGAGTTGTCCAGTCAGTACAACATCAACGTCTACTCTCCCACTATGATGATCTTCAAGGAGCACATCGACCGGCCCGCTGATGTTGTGCAGGTATCACTCAGAGCCCTCTGCAAAAGCCTAGGGAAAATGGACGCCGAGCTTTGCTGACCGAGCTGGTGATGAGAGGTTGGTCAGTGGTGCAGTTTGGAGGAAGAGTGTTCTCAGCTTAAACTAAGGCTTTGGAGGAGAAGGAGAGTGAGTGTTAGGACAGGGAAAGCTTGGAGGGCTCTGACCTTTTGGGAAGGGTAACTTCCCCAGTCTTGGGTGATAGCAGCAAGAACTACAGGGGCTGGCAGCCTTTCCCAGGATCATCCAACAGCTTTCCCCTCCTCCTCCTGCTCAGTGTTGACTTCTGCTTTCTTTGTCCTTGCCAGGCACGGGAAATGAAGAAGCAGCTAATTGATGACTTCCTTTCCCAGAATAAGTTCCTCATGGTGGCCAGACTTACCAATCAGAGACTGTTTCAAGAGCTGTGTCCAGTGAAGAAATCTCACCGCCAGCGGAAGTAAGTGATATGTCCCTCTGTTTTGTTTCCCAAGGCTCTAAGGCTGCTCCTAAAGTCACCTTTGGTTTGATTCTGAGGGAAAAGGGCAATGACTGCATTGGATCATGCTTGGCATCCACAGTGTCAGAGGTGTTTCTGGCTCATCAGGATTGTTCTGGCAAGAGGAAAGGGGTTGGTCATTCCCTCTCACCTCCAGACTGGCTCTTAATCGCCCATCTCATTGTGTCACCCAGGTACTGTGTGGTCTTGTTTACCGGGGAAGGAGAGAAGTTTGCTGAGGCTTATGAGGCCTTTTTGACTTTTGCTCTGGCCAACACAAAAGACACGTTGAAGTTTGTGCACATCTATAGTGATCAACAGCCAGAATTTGTGGACGCCTTGCTGATGGATGAGAAGTATCGTGGAAGACCAGCTGTGAGGGTTTCCTTTTATTTTTTTAATCCCTTCTTTTAGCCTGTCATTTAATTGATGCTGTAGCTTGATCTGACACCTAGTTCTGCACAGTAGTTTGAAATGAAATGTGTCTAGGAAAGAAAAAAAGCCCCTTCCTCTCTGATATTTGCCGTGCTTTTGGGTCATCCAGGTGGTCATTCTGGAGAGACGCAATAACGCAGGGAAGATTGTCTACAAAGCCTTGGAGGAGGACTGGCAAGGCAGCAAAGAGGACAGCTTCATCCTCCTGGATCTCCTGGACCAGCTGAGGACTGATCCCAGCCTTCTCTCATCAGAGGCCATTGTGGCAGACCTGAATGACGAGCTCGCTCCCGTAAGTGCACAGCCTTTCCAGATGCCTGACATCCATGTTACCTTTGTGGACAGTCCCACTATGGTTGTTCACAGGCATTATTTATATTTTAAAATACCAAGGCAAGACTCTTACAAGATTTCTTGCTTACGGAAGCTCGTGGCGTGCTCTGAACCTGTTGGGGCTCTGTATAGCAGTTTTGTCATTTTGCTTTTCATTCATTTTAAACAGATGTTCCTTATCCGATGGTTCTACTATATGCTGGACTACATCTCAGACTGCTGGGACAGTTTGTTTCACAGTAACTGGTATGGATTGGGCATCCACTGTTGGTTTTCACTGCTTCCCTGTCACCTTACTTTAAAACAGATCAATTTTTAGCCTCCTTTTGGGTGGGAGCAGGAGAGCACTCAAAAACTTGATGGTCTTTAATACCCAAAAATGAGCTGAGTTTCTGGGGAAGGCACACAGTGTTACTTGAGGTAGGCAGAAACTGAAATTTAGACAGAAAATGTCAATTCACAGACCTGACTGCTGCTTGAACATCTTCCCCTCAGGCGAGAAATGATGCCACTTCTGTCCTTGCTCTTCTCCGCGCTCTTCATTCTCTTTGGTACCGTTATTGTTCAGGCTTTCAGGTGAGTACACACCAAAATGCCCTCAAGGATAGGTCCTCAGTCCAACCTGAGGCCTTAAATGCACATGAAATCACCTTCCTCTGCAGTGATTCAAGTGATGCAAGGGACTCTCCACCCTCGGGGAAAGAAGAAACTGCCACAAAGACAGAGAAGAATGATGCAAGCTTCACCAAAGAGAGTAACAGGTTCCCTCTCTAACTTCTCCAGCATGTTTTCTGTGGAAGTGTTGCTTGGGGAGCAGCTGTGCAGGGAGGGTTACTGAAGAGTCAGGAAGTTGCACAGGCATAGTGCAGTTGTTGTGCAGGGCAGCGCAAGCACAGTGAGGAAGGAAGAAACAGTGCACAACCAGGACCCAGCCAGCAAGGACAGGAGGACACTAATCTGTTTATTAAACAATTCCCACCAAGTTTGCCCAAGACAGCATCTTCAGGGGATAGGTAAAGGTCTGACCCACTTGTTGAGGAAGATCCAAACCAGACCATTGCACCAATTACATTGGCTTTGGTTACAGGGCACAGGGATGGCTTGGCATAATGGGCTGGGGAACACAGTCACAGTTTCTCCATCCTCACTCATTCCCAGTTCCGTGCTCCCCTTTCACCCGGTCACTGCTTTGTTGCAGCAGGATTCCCAAAAAGGGCTTTGTTGAGGTGACTGAGTTAACAGACATCAACTACACCAGTAACTTGGTGCGCCTGAGGCCAGGGCACATGAACGTCGTCTTGATCCTGTCCAACTCCACCAAAGCCCCCCTGCTCCAGAAGTTCGCCCTGGAAGTCTACACATTCACAGGGTAGGCTGGGCCCTCTCCCGTGTTTCTGTTGCTGTGTTAACCACTTGTGTGACACTGCTCTGATGACGTGTGAGGAGTGAGGCCCACTCCACTGGCAGGAGCGAACGCTTCTGGTGAGCAAAACGGCCTCTGTCCTCATCAGTGGCAATGAGCCACGGAAAACCGAGTGGCTGTTCCCACCCAGACTTGGTGATGGTGGCTACAGGGGCCAGGTGCTGGTGCCATTTTGGCTGTACCAGTATTTCAGTAGAGAGCACGACAGTGCTGCACACACTGAGCTGAAAAAGGAGCTGTGGCAAGACAGCACTGCCCTGCCCTTGCTGATGATTCGCTACCTGTTCAGTATGAATCCAGCCAGATTCAGGATGCGTGCTAATCCCCCTATCTTCTCTACTCTTCCCCCAGGAGCAGCTCTCTTCATTTCTCCTTCCTCAGCCTGGACAAGCACCGAGAGTGGCTGGAGTATCTGCTGGAGTTTGCGCAGGATGCGGCCCCTATCCCAAACCAGTATGACAAGCATTTCCTCGAGCGTGACTACACAGGCTATGTCCTGGCTCTGAATGGCCACAAGAAGTACTTCTGCCTCTTTAAGCCTCACAAATCAGGAGATGAGGGGGGAACCCTGGGATCATGTGAGGATTATGATGCTTTACAACACACAGAAGCCAGAGGGAAATCCTCCTGCAGCCCGGGATCTAGATCCATTAAAAACAAATTACATAAATTGTCCTTTTGGATGGAACGCCTTCTAGAGGGTTCCTTACAGAGGTTCTATATCCCCTCGTGGCCTGCTCTAGACTGAGGTATTTTACAGAGATTCTAAGAGACAAACTTTTTATGAAGATGACAAGGGGACAGCTCTTTCTAGGAATACTCAAACAAGCGTGATGAATGGACCCTAGGTTTTAGATGAACTCTCCCGGAGCTGGCAACTAGAACACACTTCCCGTGTCTGGAGCCCAGGAGTGCAGCCAAGCACACCCATGCGCCCTCCACCAACCTGCTGTGCGTTTAGATGCCGTCCTACCGAAGAGCCAAGAAGTCTGTTTTGCCCTTCCTGTCCTGCCATATCTGCTTCCCGAGTCACTCCTGTTCCATCTCGTTTTACCGCAGTTGAAGAAACTCCTGACTTCCTTCGGTCTGGACCAGCCATGGCCAGTCATGCAGGTCGGGTTGCGGTTCTCCCTCCCCATCCCCATGTGCTTAGCCCATGGTGCATGGTGTAACTCTGGCAAGACTCTGCAGACCCTCCAGGCCCTGCCCTTCCAAAAGGCCTCCTCCCACCACGCTGTCGTACTCTTGGCTTTCCCCAGGGTAAGTGATGCAGAATCTGCTCAGGAGTATCTCCCTCGTAGCAGACCTGTACCTGGGACTCCCCCATGGTGCAGGCTCATAGGCTGTCTGCACGTTTCATGCTCCTTGTGTCATAGTTCCACCTGCAGCTTTACCAGCTGAACTGTAACAGGGAGGGAAAGGGTTTTGCACGGCCATAAAATACTGTCAAAGTGTTGAGCCATTTAAAATGTCATGTTGATTTTGCAGATGCCTTTTCTGCTTCTGTCGATTTTAGACAATGTATCCTAGAGCCATAACTTTACCTGCATCCTCAGATTGTAGGCGTGAGCTGCTATGAGTCAATAGATGTGTAAAAAAACTCTACGTAGCTGCCAGGGAGTCACCCAGGCTCCTTGCAAACACCCTTCAAGCTGTAGTACAAACCAGCCTTCTTTTGTATCGAGGAACCTTATCATTTAACAATTGTATTCGTGAAATGTTGCCCCAGAAGTGCTGTATCATCAGACTGCTGCAAGCATGTGAAGCTCCTTTGGTTTAGTCAGGGGGTCAAGATGTTGGGCTTCAGCCTCTTGCCCATTTCCTTCTTGCCCCAGACCTCCATTTCTCCACACTCAGGCTGCTGCCATGGCTTTGTGTTTGTTTGCTTGGGTATTTCTTTTGTCTTTTGGAAGTGGTGGGGGTGTGTGAGGTTAGAACAGCTGCACAGCACAGGGTTTGGATGATGCTTTGCTGTAGCAGTGCCCCAACAGCTGCTTCCAGCACCGCAGGGAAAGGGTAGCCCTCCCTTCACCGTCTGGAGGGAGGAGCAGGCTCGTGGCTGCTTAACACTCCTTGAGTGACCAAGGCAGCAGAGCATTTCTTTGTGGCTGGGACTGAAATCCTGTGAGGTTTGTTCTTCTTTTCCCTGCTCCGGGCTGACACTGGTGCCCAGGCCTCCTTCCATGGATCTGGAGCCCTGCAGCACCATCAGGCTCCAGCACTGCCAAAGCACAGGGATGGGAGCAGGTGGCCTTTGCCACAGGGAACACAGATTATTCAGTGAGCACGTGATGGTAATTCCAAACTCAGCCCTTGCCACCTTAGTTACCATCTTAGCAGAGCAGCCAGTCAGTAGGAATTGCTGCCAACCCCTGAACTAGCTGCTGATCCTGTACAGAAGCTGGGGAATGCTCCAGACATTGCATTCCCTACATGCTCTAGTTGCTCCCAAAGCCTTGCCTCACCACATTCCTTCCCATCCTGGGAGCACACTGGTATGCTCTGACCACCACAGGTACCTCAGACTCCCTGTAAAATGTGCTTCAAATAAAGGCTGTGATGCTACAAACCGACCATACGTGAGATTAATTAATTCCAGCTCAGCGGACTCTAGGCCACGGAATGAGGCACTAAAGTAGAGGGAAGAAGGTGAGGTCTTCTTCCTGCCCAGGATCTCCTGGGAAGCTCCTTTGAAGACACACAGGCACCGCTGAAAGAAAGCAGAGGGGGACTGAAACACTAGCCTGATGCTTCTAGACTTTATTTCCACCTGGCTGGAGCAATCACTGCAGCATTCCTGCACTTTTCCCACAGCTTGTCACGCAGGATGTGGCTGGAATAGGCTTTAGCCTAGCAGAAGGTTCCACATAAAGTCTTAAACATTTGCAAAAGCAGTAGAATGCTCCCTGGGTCTCTTCTGTCTCTTCATATGGTCAGGAAGAAGGAGGAAACCCTCGACTCAAGAAAAAAAGTGCCTAGTTATGCTACAGTGAGGGAATTCATCCCTGCTCTGAGGCAGGGGAGAAGGCTTTATGGCTTTCTTCACATCCAGTGCATGCGCTGCACACTGCCAGAATCCTTAGTTTTATTTTCTTTTTAGCACAGGTAACCTCCTCTTTCAGCTGGAGTTTAGCTGAGGGAGCGCTTGCATTGGTCCACCTGTGCCAGCTGCAGCTGGATGGGAGCACAGCTCCTGGTTTTTTACGGAAACTTTGCCTGGGTTGAAGCAAACGCCAAGCTGCTCTTACCCCTGGCTTAGTTGGCTGTATTGCCAGCATGGCACTCTGGGTGCTTGCTATCTTTTGAGTACAGTCAGAGCCTCATCCCAGGATCTGCCCTCTCCCAGCAGCCGTGAGCTCTCGCCTCCCATCATTTTCTGAACACTTGCGATTCTGTTCTGTGCATGGTGGTTTGTAATCCAAAGATGAGGAAATTCAGTCCTAGTGCACTGTCCTAGTGAGATCCGAGTGATGGCACAGTGCTCGGAGCTGAGGCAAAGGGATACAGGCCCCAGAGTGGAGGTTGTTCCCAAACTCCTCCCTGTCCCTGTCTTTGCCCTTCAGCTATAGCAACCAGGAGCCAGGACACAAGCGCAGCCTGACAAGTAGGACTGAAAACTAGGTACCTATTTTGCACTTTTGATACTGGGAGGGGGGGAATTAACTTATTTGGCAAACTTGTCTTTTTGTTTGTTTGTTTGTTTTTGGTTTTGTATTTGTGAACAGGCAGTGATGTAATTTTGTTTTAAGAGGATTACAGGTTCGCAAACAAAATAAACTATTTTAATGTGTGATGAGGTGGCTCTGTGTCTCCATGTACAAACTAACCTCACTTCCATGTTCTCTCACAAATTCCAGGAGTATTAAAGTGCTCCTGCCATAGGAAGCTCCTGGTTGTTTCACCAGCAGGAAATTTAGTCAAATAGCTCCCTACTCTCAGCAGGACGCCCACGCCCCCTTCATGCTCTCCATTCTTCATTCATTGTCCTGCTGCCACATCCTAATGGGACAAACCTTTTACCAGCGACAGTTTTTCCAGAGCCCTCTGAGCTGGGTAATTCTAGAGGCAAAACGCCAATAGCCTCAGCTATCCCTTTCCTAGGCCAACTCCAAAGCTCCAGACCCCAATTAAACAGTGTGTCCAACATGTTCCCTGCAGTTTCTCAGCTTAAAAGTACCTTTTCTAAGTGGTAAATGGCATTTATTTTGTGTTGCAAAGCCCGTGCTGGCTGCAGCTGGCCAAAGGGGACATGGAAAGCCTGGCTGAGGACATGAAGTAGCGCCGTCCCAAGGCAGGTAGGAACTGCTCTCACAGTGTCTTCACTCCTGGGAGAACACACAGCATCTCAAACAGTAGGTTTGCCCCCAGGAGGGCTGTGTTGCCTTTAAAAAAACGGCAAAATGAGGAATAAAATCTGTGAATATTCAGCAGCTTTCATCTACAGCCACCTGTGCCAGGCACACATCTTGCCCTCAGGCATCCTCAGACTCACCAGAGACATCGTACATCGGTGCAACTTCCACAAGGTCACACCCCACTATGTTCAGGCCTTTGCAGCCACGAATAATCTCCAAAGCCTAGGGAAAAAATAGATTTGGGATCAAGCAACACATCTGACCCAGAAGACTGGTCAGGGCTCTGCTTTCCCCATATTCCCATAAGGGAACCCAAACTCTATAGACCAAATCATATCAGTTCCACATTTTCCTCTCCTCATTACCACGAGGAAACACTTCTTGGCTTCCCTAAACTTTTGCTTTGCTGCACTGGTGGCACGACCTCCTTTAAAGGGAGCAAAACATTCCTTTCCTACTGTGAAAGGCAGCGGTGTCCCCCTTACCTGTGCAGGTGTGAGCCCAGCTATCTCCGGGGTCCCGGTACCCGGGGCATACGCAGGGTCCAGCCCATCGATATCAAAGCTGATGTACATCGGCTTGTTCCCCATCTGCACCCTCACCTCCCTCATCAGCGGCTCCAGGGACTTCATCCAGCACTCCTCTGCCAGGACCACCCGGAAACCCTGCCAGAACACGGACACACGGGCACCTGCTCAGGGAAAGGGGGGAAACGAGGAGCATCCCCTGCCCTGCTGGGGAATATCTTCTGGGAACAACCCTCATTCCAGGGCAAAGCTGCAGAAGTGCATCTGGAAACACCTTCCACTCCCCATACACACTTTTTTACTCTCTGCTCAGCTGACACTCAGCCGGGAGTGCTTGTCCTGCAGGACAAGCCACTGACATGCAACAAGAGGCAAAAAGTGCATTTATTTCCCTGCAGAAGCCAAGTAAAAATTACTGATGTGATGTTTAGGGGAGGGAGAGAACACAGCACTCGACTGCAGATCAGTTTACCTGTTCCCGGCAGTACTTGTATGGATCAGGGTCATAGGAGGAACCTCGGATGCCAATCTGTACCACGCGGCTGCAGTCCAGCAGCCCTTCCTCCACACAGCGCCGGAACGGGGTCCCGTGGTAGATCTTCTCCCCCAGAGCGGTGTCTCCAGTGTCGGTGTGAGCATCCACGTGCACCAGTCCCACGGGACCGTGCCTAGTCGAGACAGGGTGACCACGTTAGTCCCATCCTATGCACCATGGCCCTGCCTACAGTGGGGACAGCAAACCAGAAGCCTTCTTCAGGCTCTTTCCCAGGTCCTTTGTCTCCATCTCCAGATTAGAAACTTACTTTGCTGCCAGAGCCTGCAGAATTGGGTATGTTATGGTGTGATCTCCACCTGCAACAGGACACAGGGAAGAGGGAGAACACACTACAAGAGCTGCTCATTACCTTTGTTCCCAAGTAATTTTTTCCCCCATTGCATTTATGCTGCACTTATTTATGCATGCCAGGGCTTCATTTCCCAAAGGAAAACTACTGCTCTCAGGTGCACGTTGCTTCCTCTCTCCTCTTCTGGGTCCTGTCTTCTCTAGTCTTCCTTCTAGGGAGGACCAGAAATGCAGGACTGCCAGCAGGGACAGCCTGTGGAGCAAGACCCTTGATTTGGCTTATAAATAGACACTTGATCTGCTTCTGAGGATGCTGTAACTGGTGATTTGCCCCTCATTACTCTACGCTCACTTCCTTCAGCAATGCTAAGCTGTAACAGCTGCAAACTTCAATGTGCACCTAAATCAGGTCTCCTGCAAAGCCTAGCACTCCCTCAGCTGAAGGGACGCCAACGGTCAAAAGCTGCTCTTGCTTCGGGCCCTGCTCAACAGGATACCAAAAACACATCACTGGTTGTATTGTCAGACTGACCCGTCTTCATTTTTAACCCAAAGCAAGGGGCATTACAGAACATTTTGTTCAGTGGAGAGCCTGTGAATTTACCCACAATAGAGCACAACAGCCTGCGCAGGGGATGGATTCATCACTCGCCTTCTACCATGTCTGGATTGAATGATGAGAGGAGAAGGAGTGTGACCGAGCCAGGACGCAGTGACAGGACAGGGAGACACAGGCTTCTTACCCAAGGTGAGGGGCATGCAGCCGGAGGCCACAATCTTCTGGTAGGACTCCCGGATGAGGCGGCAGCTGTCAGGCAGGTTGTAGAGGTTCACGTTCACGTCCCCAATATCAGCCACCCGCAGGCAGTCAAAAGGTGCCGCCCCAGTGCTGCTGTTGTACCTCCTCACCATTGTGGATTCGGCACGGATCTGACGCGGGCCGAACCTGGGAGACGGTGCGGCTGGGAAGTGCTGCTGGGCTTTGTTCCCAAAACTCTCACCACAGGAGAGCTGTGCCCGAGTGGCCAGGGGGAAACACCAGCTTACCTGGCTGGCCCTTACCTGGCTCCTGGACGGTTGGATGTCCCCACGTCCAACGGCACACCAACAAACGCTGCGTCCAGGCCCTCCGCCGATGCCTGCATGGGAAGCCTCATCATGGAGCAGACCCCCACGGGCCGGGCAACGAGCAGGGCACTGGGGGGCACGTTGAACTGCGAGCCCCAGCGGGTAAGGGCTCTGCTCTCTGAGACCAGGGGCTGGAGGAACCCCGTGGACGCACTGGGTGAGGAGCTGGAGGTGGCCAGAGCGGCCCGGGGCCACAGGCTATAGCGTGAGGTGGTCACCACAGTGGTCATAGCCAGCTTGGGAGCGCAGAGCCCAGCTCCCCAGGGCAGCAGCTCGCTGCAGGCAGCCCAGAGCAGGGGCCTCATTCTGACTCACACGCTCCCACCCTCTGTCCCACACAGAATACAGCGAGGGGTGCTGTGGAGCCTATTCCCAGCTCAAGCAGAGTGCCAGCTGTCTCTGCCAAGCCTCCCTCCAGGGATCAAAGTGCAGCCGGACGCTCCACTGGCTGGGGAAGGGCAGAAATCCAGCCTAGCTTCCACATTCACCCTCCCAGCCACCCCCTTTCCCAATGGCACAGTCCTGGCAAACACTGGGAACAAACACGGCAGTGAGGGGCTTCGGCTTGAGCACGTCCAACAAGGGCCTGCACAGGGATTAGTGGGACAGGACGGGAGGGAGGTGCTGCGGGATGGCCCAGTTTGCTCCCCTCAGGCATTTGCAGACATAGAGCACGGCACCATTGGTTGCATTAACAGCTTGTACTTTTAACTTGCACTTCACAAAAGCACCTGGAATGCTGAAAAATCACAAAAATGTCTCACTAGCAGAAGGCACAAGGGAAAAAAAAAAAAACAACGAAAGGAAAGTCTGACCTCAGCAGAACCATGGGGGGAAAAATTCAAGCACAGAGAAAGCATTAAAAGGGATTTAAGGACCAGAGGGACAAGCTGCAGGACAAGCATTTTAGGCCATTTTTGAGGACAAAACAGTTTCCAGGCAAAGCAAGTTTCCAACACGTGGAGTTCATCAGCACAAATAAAACCCCAGTTGGGCAAATACAAACATGCTTGAAACTAGATGGCTCCAGCTCCTAATTCTGCTCCCTACTTGTGTGGAGACTGAACCTGGGAGAGAGAGGGAAAGGCAGAGGAATGATGTTCATGGCAGAAAGAGGGCTCAGGGTAGAGATCCACCACACAGCAACAGCATTTACTCCTCAAAAGACTCCAGAGAGTGTCCAGGGCACAGGAATCGCTCCCAGACCTGGGCACACACAAAGCAAAGGCAGCAAAACCACACTGCAAGAACTCGGTAATGTAAGAAACAGCACACGCTTTGGTTGGGTCAGGTCAATGTTGCAAAGGTCTTTTTTTTGCAACTTTTTCCCCCCAAGAGCTCATTTTCCCCCAACTCCCCAGGCTCTGTGCTCTTTGCTGCACCAAAATGACGTGCAGAACCCTGAGAGCAGGTACCATGTGATGATTAGGGATATCAGCCATTGTCATCCACCTCTAAACAGCAGGAGCAGACAGTGATTTACCATGCAGGAGAGTATGAAACACATCCCCAAGGCAAGGTCTGTTCCTCTTCGTGAAATTCCACTTCGAGTAAAACACCATGGTCCACAGCAAGCAGTGGAAAGAGCTGAATTCACATTTAAGACATCCTGAAACCAGTGCTCTACAGCTCAAATGGCACTGAGAGAACCCACACAGCCACAGAGCTTAACATTCAATTTATTGTGCAACAAGCATAAATAACTTCTCCCCAAGTTCCTCTAAACACAGTTACAGACATGAAATCAAATTATGTTTCATAAACATGGCTGTTGTTAAAGACTGATGTCTCCCATCCTCCCCATCAAAGGATATAACTTCACTGAAGAAAACATAGGCAGGTAAAAGAGAAGAGCATTACACTAAACTCTTTAGGCAAGTGCTGCTGCTCAGCCTCATTTTGTTTGGAGCATTATCCCTGACTGGAGAGTATGACTTAGCCTTGCACCCTGGCGCAGCCACCACCACACAGCTCCAACAGTTAAGAACAAACATAAGTGGGATTTGAGGACAATGTACTTCCACTATTCTGTGTACAACTGCGAGGTTTTTAGTGCTGCTGACACATTACTAGGCAGCACCTCACCAGGAAGTTTTCAGGCTGTCATTTCACAGCTCAGAGGAGTATGAGTTTCAGATCACCCCAGTTAGCCCAAGAAGAGAGAGATTCCAGGTCCCTCTGTCAGCTCGGATTTCTCAGTGTGTTGTTTAAATTGTTATGTTTCCAGGTAAAGCATGGCCAGACAGAGCCTGCTTCCACCCACCCCTCTGAAAGGAACCTGCTTCACTCAACACACAACTTACAAGTCGATTAATTCCCAAACAGGAGTAAAAACAACCACACACCTCAGGACACCTGCAAGGTCCACACACGCTCCCAACCAGAGGGCAAGGAAGCGAGGGCATTTCCTCTAGCAGGGGGAGAAAAGCAGCATGGCTAATGCTTGCTAGAAAGAAACTCAAGCTCCTAAACACAGGCCTGGAGCTTGATCCCTAAAGTACTACATGGTTCCAGGCAGAGAGAACGGACAGGTTCCTATGTGCCTTTAGAAAGTGCCATTTATGTGGGATGCTCATGTTCCAAGTGGTTCCTTCACCCAGAGCAGCTCTTCCAAGCCAGCAACAGGAATATTGCTGCCCAAAGGTCTTCAAACTCGAGGTTTGCCAAGAAGCACATCTTCATTTTGGTTTCTACCTGGCTCTTCTCCACCAGCCTGTTGGTGAGCAGGGCAGCTGCAGACTGGCAGAGCAGCCAGGCGATCATCTGGTCAGGTTTCAGGGTCCTTGATGCTACAACACTGTCACCCCAGAGGCTCAGGTACAGCACGTTCGCAGCAACTCTCGCAGACAACCTCTGCAAGAGGAAGGGGAAGGGAGACTAGCTGATCCTGCTGCACTCAGCTACATCACTACCATCGAGCACTGGCACTTCCAAAACTGCCTGGGCCTCCCCTGAGGCACCACGCAGTGAATTAGAAAGCTCTTTATGACTATTAATGTATATATATAATGTTGTGTGCAACCCTCCAATGTGAGGTCCAGTCCCAACACAAACATCTCCTGAAATCCTTTAAATAATTCAGCACCACTCGGCAAAGACCTTTCTTATGCTTTGATGCTTATGTTGTCCTTTGATCCTGCAGAGAGATCTGGATTAAATCCCGCACCCGCAGCCCTCCAAAGCAAAATGATCCACCAGGGATACTCCCAAAGAGGATATCTTGAAGGCAACAGCTTCTTACCTTGTTGGGATCCCTCTGAAGCAGCATCTTTATCACTTGCTTCACCTCAAGGGGCACATGGCTGGGCAGGCTTGGCAGCTGGTCCTCCCGGTAACTTCTGCTTTCCAGGGTCGAGTTCCCGTGGCCATAGAAAGGATTGGCCAGGCCCAGGATTTCGTAGGCGATTGCTCCAACAGCCCAAGCATCGGCTTTACTGTAGTTGATCACTGTGCCTGGACCAGGGGATGCTGTGATCACCTGCCACAGAGAGGGGGCTACTCAAATGAACAGCTTGAGTGTGGCCTCTGTGTTAAAATTTGATTTTCAATGCTCAACTCAGCATTTTCCCTGTAATAAACTTAAAGAGATTGAAACCAAAGATGGGTTTCATCTGAATGTGTGGTGTAAATATTCCCTATTGGCACGCTCTAAGCCAGCCTCTGGCACTGCTCAGCCCACTGAGATGCTGGGAGGACTTTGGACATTGCACCAAGGCTTTAGCCATTGTCCCTGATCAGCATTCCCAGAGTTCCAAGGGCTATTTCCTGCTGGAATTATGGAGACATGCAGATGAACAACCAACACCATGGCAAAGTGCTCCAGGTCCAATAAACAGTTAAGGGTGTCTTGGGTTTTATTAGGCTTATCATCAGAGAAATAAAAAAGAACTGTAAATAATTTCACAACTGCTTTGTACTTCAGCCAAAACCCACTGTTGCAACACAAGGACTGCCACATAAAATTCTTAATAATTACACGGAAAGGGGCCTGAATAAAGATTAAAGAGTAAATTTTGGGGGGAAAGGCTGATTCTGCCTCTTAACACCAACTGATTACGTTTCACCTGTTAGAGCTCAAGGTGTCTATTTGACACAACTCAGCACAGATGTTCACTAAGCCTAACTCAAGGTAGGACACAAACCTTGTATACCACCAAAACTTTCAGTCCCAACAGCAGGACAAGCAGAAAACCAGCACCACTAAACACTACTACCAGGAGGATTTACCTCAGGTGCCATAAGGCAGCCATTGCCACCCCGATCCACACTGGAGCTGGTGAATGGCAGTCTCAGGCCGATGTTTTCATCTGCCAAACAGCAGCCAAAGTCAGTGATGACCAGCCAGGGGCAGCCAGCTGTGAACAACATGAGACTGCCAGAGTCAGGGTTCAGTTTGGGAGGACCTGGCTGCACCAAACACCACATCCCATCAACACCCAGTTTGGTGTACCGTGCAAACTGACTGAGGGTGCAGCCAATCCCCTCTTCAAGATTGTTGGTAAAGACATTCAGCTCTAGTGTGAGGTGTCCCCATGGCAGGGAGTGGAAATGAGAAGAACTTTAAGGTCCCTTCCAACCCAGGCCACTCTATGATTTCATGACTCTAAATCCTGAGCCCTGGGGAACAGAGAATCCTCCACATTGTCTACCTGTTGGGCTTGTCTCCAGGAAAGCAAGGTGCATTCCAGTGGTCTGTCTCTCTCCCTAATACTCTTCAACCAAATTCTTCCTCTCCTAATTACACAGACCTGCCTGCCTGCTATTACTTCCTGCCCATCTAAATCTCAATCACACCAAAGAAGAGCTCAGGTAATTAAAATCTCCATTAAAGGCCGACAGGAAAACATGTCGATGGAAACGCTGCATCGGTTCCCTACCCTCCCAACCCATGTTTCATCATCCCAGGGTAACCTGGCCATGGGGTGGGATTTTAAGGGGCTCCCTGTGCTCTCTGGCTTGGGAGAGATGACAGAGCCAAGAGCCTGAAGCAAAGGCTCCTGCAGCATCCCAAATGTGGCGTTCCTAGATGTTCCAGTCAACACTGGCTGTGCTCATGCAATATATTACCTCAGCAATACCCTATGCCCATTTTAATGATCCAAAATTGCAGGCACAGACAGGATCAATGACTTGCTGCAGTGACAGCAAACACTAAGGTAAAAACTAAACCTGAGATTATTCAAAAGGCTTTTTTCCCCAAACACACAGCTGGGTGGGGCTTCCCAGAATACCTACATGACAGAATCACTTCTGCGAATTAACTGGCATTTATCCTCAGGGATCTGCGTACCAGAATCAAATTCAACCAGGACGTTGTCAGACTTGAGGTCTCTGTGTGCTATTTCATGTCGAACAAGATGGTCCACACCTTCCAAGAGCTGTAAAATCATCACTGTGGAGAGGCGAACATCTGGAGTGCTCTCCCGCAGATACTGGCGCAGTGTGCAGGGGTAACTAGGCAGAACAAGGAAAAACTGGGAATTAGCATCCTGAAGGCTTATCACTGGCAGTTCAACCTCAGTCTTGGCTCATTTCATTACTGATTCTACTCCATCTCTAGCAGCGTGCTCAGACTAGGGGTGAAGTTCAGGCTTAGACGGGCAGACAAACAGGGACAAACTCCACATTTTTCACTTTAATTTGGGGTAATTATTAAAAAGAACAGTTTGCTTTTATTGTGGAAGCACAGTTAGAATCTCAAGGACTTGGAATATGTCCTGGGAGGCATTTCCAAGAACATACTCTGCTGTTTGGCAGCAGCCCAGGCACAAGCTTTGCAGGGACAGAGTACCCAAGTCACGTTAACCAGCTTCTCTCCACCTACTTCTTCATCACCAAGAAGAGTGTGCGGCTGTGACCAATTCCTCTGGGATTCAGGCTCAATGGAAGAACGTCAGGATAGTCAACAAAGGCTCCAGGCAGCAAAGGGACAGAGGATGTGAACGCTCGGATCACCTGGATTATATTTGGATGAGGTTGCAACTTCTTCCTCCCAAGGACGGGTTTTCTGTGCAGAGGAAAGACACAACAGATTGCATAAGTCTCCCAGTCATTTCTGATGGATCACAGACACATTGCTGTTATTGCTGAAGTTACTTTTCATTAATATGGCCTGTCCTCCACACCAAAGGGTCCCCCAGCAGTGAGCAAACACGTTTGTTCTGCACTGGAAGCCTCATTAGAGGGAGATTAAAGGTGCACAGGGTGAATTACAGGACTGCACGTTAAGCAAATAGTCAGACACATCCTGGAATCCATTCAGCAAGGAAGAACGTGGACAGCAGTTTCACAGCCCACTTCCCAACCAGCATCTCAGCCCAGCCTTTCCCAGGTGGATGCAGAGCACCTGCAGCCCAAGCAGATCCACCACAGCAACAGGCATCTCCCAGCACCTTCTCCAGAATTCGCTCCAGTGCTTGAGCCAACCAATGCCTCACAGGGGCTCTGCTGTAACTGGATTTCCCTATTCACAATGGCTAAAGAGGAAATGAGGTGCTTTACCTGCACTACAAACAAAACTTTGATAAAGACCCTCACGCATAACATGCAGCCTTTCATTTTACTCCAGCCCCACTAACCCTTCCATGCTGCTAACAAAGGGAAAGCCAGTCACAGACTGCTTCTCCACTCAAAAAGAGCTACATCAGCTCTAAAGAATAACACCCAAATGCAATTACTTTGTTAGACATATAATAAAGGTCAACTTCACAGCAGGAGTTTCAATTGAGACCCTCTATTTTATGGCAGAGGCAGGAAGCTCTCGCTACCATGAAAAGCAGGTCTGTAACACAGACCTCTCATCCCCTGAATGTCAGATATCCCTTTGGCTGCTCTACTGCATTCCCAGACAGCCATGTAGGGCACAGCATTCATTATTCATTTGTATTGGCAGCTGGGATGGATTTGAAATTTAAATCAGACAATCTGGGCTGTGGACTCCATTGTTTCAAAAGGAACAAAAAGATGCATTTCCAAACAAAAAGATAGCTAACTTGAGGTAATTTAAAAGTTACCATGAGATTTTCCACCTTCATGCTGTTTGCTCACTTCCCACTCAGGTGAAAGAATGGGAACTGAGTAATTTCCATTTTCCTTCTCACCAGTTTTCCTGCACTAAAGCAGTTTCAGCCTCCCTGTCCAGCATCCATTTTACACCAAACCAGTTCTCAAACCTCATAGCCAAATTGTATTACAGTGAAATAATTTGATGTTTAATACACTCAAACTGTTACCAACTGCAGGGGGGCATTTCTGCAATTAAAAATCATCACGATGCAAATTTAAATGGTGTTTAACAGTGCCTTTACCTCAGCAGATGTAAACACATTTCCCACACAGGGAAGCTATAACAGGGCCACAGCCACCCACCAGACCCTAGCAGGACCCCCAATGCTTCCAAACTATTGATGCACCCTTCCAACTCCCTCTGGACCACACTGCTTAGCAATGCAATTCCCCGCATGCCAACAAACGTAATGATCTCCAGGTTTATCTGGAATAATAGCTTTCAGCAGCTATTCTAGAAAGCTCTGTCCATCTCCTTAACAGTGCAGATTGCTGCAAAATTAATCAATGGATAAAATTAGCAAATCACCATTTCCATAGTGTCCATACCTGCGGCCAGCGACAGCTCCGTATTCCCCAGATAAGGCGACGCCTGTGGCTGGAACAAGCTCTCGGCCCATGGCATTGACGATGGCTTCACTCGAGGAGCCAGCCTGCAACACAATCACACCCCACGTTGGTTTAAGCTCCGAAATCACCCAGACACAACACAAGCTGAAAGCAGATAATCCTGATGCTGGCACTGCATCTGGAGTTGGCTTGACTGAGACTAGATTCCAGGACTTCCCTCCCTTGGAAATCAAGGAAGGCAATTAACTACTTAGAGCTCACCAAGGGAGGTGGCAAAGCCTTTATTTGCAGGAAGAAATCTATTTGTCACCTCAAATGCATCCTTGTCAATCAGCAATCCAAATTACATCTTAACGCTCACTTTCAACTTCCAAACCCAAGTAGAAAAGCCCACAGCTAAATGCCAGGGTACTTCTGGAACCCAAGGGATTCCACATGTTGGCATTTTGGAAGATTCTCTTGAAATATTCACTTGTCACATCAATAGGGAAAGCCACATTGATTCTTTTAAACATGGAATAGCCACATTGAGGTGCTGGATCACCAGTCACCTGGGGTGGGAAACACTGGAGCAGATCTTGAACAGTCACCTCATGGCAAGGGGACCCAGTTACTGGCAGGTTACTGCCCATCCTGTGACAACTCTTCAGGAAGAAAACCCACCTCTGTCCTGACACTGACAGTGATTCCTAAATCACTGACAGCAGTGGCTTTCTGCTTCTCAGACCTTTCCATCAGAGCCAGCCCCAGAAAACCTTTTCTTCCCAAAACATCACGTCCATACCCAAGAGCTCCAGCAGCAGCAGCTCTCAGTGCCAATTCCAGAGGATGATGAATCTAATTACCTTGCTCTGGGACTCTTCACTAACACTCAACATCTCCAGTGTCACCTATCAACAGCTTTGTTGTGACACACTCATCCTGTGCTCCATAATTAGCGCTTTCAACAATTCAGTATTAAACATTCCAGTCAGAATTCCCCAGCAACAGACATTGAGGTTTCGAGGCCACCTCCTTACCGAAATGTTCCACATCATTTTGATAGCTAAGGGAAAAGCCCCTTTTGGTTGGTGTTTCACTACACGCTCCTCTTCAGCCCCCTGGGAAGCTGAGCCATGATCCTGCTGCACAGCTGGCAGACGGCTGCTCCCTACGCGATCCTGAGGACTGCGAGAGAAGGGAATAGCTGCTTCGTACACGGCGGCACTGCAGCCCTTCCCGATGGATTGGCCAATGAGATACTCTTCCAGCTTGAAGCCCTGCCAGCGGAAGGAGCTCAAGGGATCTTTCTGCGGCTTGTTCTTCCCAATAAACACTGTCTGAAAGGAATATGAACAGAAAAACCTGCTCAGTTATTTAAGACTTTCCAGTGAAGGAGAAATTGGCATTTCAGTGGTATTACACGCCCCGTTAGGTTGGTCCAACCTGAAAGTCTCAATCGGGTTCTAACCACTGGGCTCAATCACTGTAACCACATGGAAGATAATGTGCAGGCCATATATTTTTGTCTGATACAATTTACACCTAAAACAGTCTTTTCTAAAGGTGCCCTTTCTGAGTGAAGAAGAAGAACCGGGGAGTCATTTGCCAAGCTAGAATATAAATATATGTTGTCCAGAGAAGCTGTGGCTGCCCTATCCTTGGAAGTGTTCGAGGCCACGCTGGACAGGGCTTGGAGCAACTTGGTCTAGTGGAAGGTGTCCCTGGCCATGGCTGGGGGTGGAAGGAAATGAGCTTTAAGGTCCCATCCAGCCCAAACCATTCTATGATTCTGTGGTTTGTAAAGAAAAGTTTACCTGAATACTTCTAAAAACAGATGCATCATTACACTTTCCTCCCCCGCCACAAATAAATCAGGCAAACAGCATTTAAAAGAAAATCCAATTAAAAGCAACATCAGGAAAAACAATGCCCTTTTGTGGCAATCAACTGTGAGGCCGGTTAGTTTGAGGAAGAGTGAATCCATGATGGGAGAGAGCTGGGGAGGAAATCAAGAAATGTAGGAAAACTACACACAGGAGGCTGTTCTGGAGTTTCATCACAGTTCATGATCCCACAGGTCTGGTGGTGCTCCAGCTGTCATCACCTGGACTGATATCAGTGCCCTTCTCTGTGAGCTGCAGCCCCAATGTACCTGTGACCACCCTAGGGATGTGTCATGGAACAACGGGACACAGACCCAGAACAGCAAATGGAACTAGCCAGCGAAGGCAGAGGAGAGAAAGCAACCTGAGAAACTTCAGGGAATCTGTCTGCTGGTTGGTGGAGAAGGTGACAGCTGGCTCTGAACAACAAAGGTCTATTTTTACCCAGCAAATATGTTCAGCGCCATCCATCCCCTGGGCCCTGCCAGCATGGCCTAGCCCAGCACCGCGGGGTCCCTGTCGGTCTCGGGCAGAGGGGATGGACCTGGGGATCAATGTCATTGTCCTGGGACATGTGACCCCCTCACAAGGGACCTGACCCCCTTCCTCTTTGGGGGGACAGGGAGTGAGTGTCCTCCAGGTACCTGCTTTAGGGTGGTGAGGGGCTGCTGAGTGAGAGTTTTCCCCAGGACTATTTTTGGGTAAAGAGGTGCCTATGAGGCTGCCCCCAGCAGTCCCCGCCTTTGAGGATGTACTGAGGGCTGCTCATTGCAGCATCCCCCACCTTCCACGGGAAGAGATGGGGAGGTGTCTGGTGGGCTCCCAACAGTGTGCCCTTCATGGGGGTTGTCTGGGGGACTCCTTAAAACACGGCTCTCCCCTCGCCTTCACCAAGGGTGTCTGGGGGCCTCCCCACAACAGTGACCCCTCTCCCATTAACGGGGGGGAGTATGAGGGGCTCCCCACAGCAAGAACCCCCTCTTCCCTTTACGGATAATGTCTAAGGGGTTCTCCAGAGCAATAACCCCCCAATGGCCTTAATGGGGAGTGTCTGAGGGACTCCACATAGCAAGCACCCCTCCTACCCTCCAGGGGGCTAAGTGGGTATCTGAGTGGCTCCCCACAGCACTGTCTCTCTATGACCTTCACGGGGAGTGTTTAAGGGGCTCCTCACATCGAGGACCCCCCTCACCCCTTTCATGAAGGATGTCTGAAGGTCTACGCCGAGCAACGATCCCCCTGTGCCGTTCACGGGGGGTGACCGAGGGTGTCCCGCGTGCAAGGCCTCCCCTCCCCTTCACGGAGGGCGCCTCAGGCGCTGCCCAGGAGGAGCCCCGGGCCCGCGGCTCCCGCGGCCCGCTCCCCACCTGGATGCGACGACACGCCGCCTCGGCCCGGCGCTGCTCCTCCAGGCGCGGCTCCACCAGCCCTAGCGCCATGGCCAGCGCCAAGC
>VZRZ01001218.1:40563-53933 GCA_013398175.1 Climacteris rufus
GGTGCGCAGGGCGGGCGGCACCGCGGGAAGAGCCGCAGGGCCCGCGCCAGGAACAGCCGCACCGCCATGGCCGCCTCGACCGAGCGACGGGCGGGGCCCAGGGGAGCGCCAATGGCGGAGACGCCACGCCCAGCTCCGCGCCCCTGCAGGTCACGGGACGGGGACGGGAATGGAGGCGTGGAATGAGAGGGGAGGGGGGCGGCGCAGGGGGTATGGAGCGAGGCACCGAGCACGACACGGAGTGGAGCACTGAACAGGGCAGGGAACGGGACATGGAATGGGACATGGAGCGGGGCATGAAGCAAGATATGGAAGGGGACACGGATCAGGGCATGGAGCGGGGCCCAGAGCAGAGCATGGAGCAGGGTGCAGCCAAGGTAAAGCCTTGTGCAATGCAGGGCATGGAGGACACAGCTGGGAGTGCCTTGGCATGGAGCACAGCACTGCCCTGGGAACAGGCAGGGCACAGCCCAGTGTGCAGAATCATCAAATCAGAGAATCACAGATTGGTTTGGGCTGACAGGAAACTTAGAGCCCATCTTGTTCCACCCCCTGCCGTGGGCAGGAACACCTTCCACTATCCCAGGTTGCTCCAAGCCCTGTCCATCCTGGCCTTGGACATTTTCAGGGATGGGGCAGCCAAAGCTTCTCTGGGCACCCTGTGCCAGAATCCCTCCCTCCCTCTCCTGGTGCCCACGCTGTGGTATCAGCCCCACAGCAGGAGCATATCCAGCTTCTTATCCACCAGCATCTCCAAGGCTGTCCCAGCAGGACTGTTCTCAATGCCTTCATCCTTCAGCTCATATGGACACTAGAGGTTGTCCTGACCCAGATGCAGCTCCCTGCACTCGGTTTTGTAGAACATCATGAGGTTCCCATGGCACATCCAGTACCCCCCAGGCCTGCCTGGGCTGTGGGACAGCCCAGGGACCCCATTCCCTGTGTTTCATCACTTGCTACAACTGCAGGAGATAAACCAAAAATTGCTTTTATTTCTCTTGGGCATGGGCAGAAATGCTCAACCGAGCACTGGTTGGGAAATGTAATTAATTCATTTATCACTGTATTATAAATCAATAGTACAACCAGCAAATGGCATTACTCTGGAGGCACAAAACGCTCCAGAAGTCCTCAAAAATTCCATGTCCTCTTTTTCCCCGCAAACAAAATAAAAGCAAGGAAAACAAGCTGGGGAGAAACAAGCAAAGGACACAGTGTGATAACCATTCTGTTCCAGCAATCCACATAATCTGGATTAGCTCATTAATTACTTCTGGGACTGATGGACCTTTTCCTTTTTGCTTTCACTTCTCTTTAGAGCTGAAGGATCCAGCGTTTTCCCAAGCAATGATTTTGCATTATTCAGGAGTGGTTTCTGTACCAAGCCCAAAGTCAAGCCATGCATCAAACCCGTCTCTGTCTGCAAACTCCTCCATTGCTTACAGGGATGTCTGGAAGCTTTTTTTACTACTAACAGGGAATTTCTATGATTTGATTTTGGTGTTTCCTCGGGGCGAGATGGAGCCGGAGTCTGCGAACCAACCCTGAATCAGAAAATGAGCCAAAGGAATGGGCAACTTAACAGTATAAACATATTTCCCATTGTGTTGTTCCCAAAAAGTTGATTACATGCTGAGGAAATTAGGAAAACCATTCTCCCCTGCACCTGAGGGCAAAGACAGGTGGTGGCCGCAATGCTCACATCTTCTTCAGGTCCTCAGGGCCAAAGGAGAGTGGCAGCAGCTCCTCCAGCCTCTTGACAATGTAGGTGCCATCTGCTTTGGTGAGGTAGATGTCCCAGTCCGTGCCAAACTGGAGAAAAAGAGGAGGAAGAAGAGCATGATGAGAGAGAAGAAGAAGAAGGTAGAAGAACCTGCACTTCTTCCCCAAATTACTCATAAAAGCCTTTTTATTTTTAGGTTTACAGGGAGCATCCCCCTCTGTTGCACGTATTTTGGGTTGGCTTATCAGCATCACCTCCCCCAGAGGAGATCCTCTGCTTTTACCCCACCAGGGTGAGCCCTGGTGCCTCTGAACCTGCTGAAATCTGACCCTCGAGCTGAGCCCTGCAACTCATTAAATATTAACGACCCAAAAACGGGCTGCTGGTGCTGAAATGCCTGTGGGAGGAGGGAGACAACAGTGGGACAGGATCTGTGGGAAGCTCAGCTTTTGCAGGAAAACACCTATTTTCAGGCTTGCCAGAGCCAGAGCAATGACTCAAGGGCAAAACTCTGCACCCGGAGTAATAAACGCCCCTGGGGAGGGCAAGCTAATGGATTCCCACTGAACAGCCATTCAGGGTGGGAATACCCTTTCCCAGCAGATAATGCAATTTGAGGAGCCTGGAGTCAGCCCTGGGGCTGAGGATGGGGAGTTGCACCCTCCTTGGTACCTCCAGGTGTTTTATGGGGAGGGAAATGAGGGGTCAGGGAATGAGCCGCGGAGCCCCACACGAGTTGTCACCTCTCTCATCACTTGTCTGCAAGCGCCGCAGGGCGTGATGAAGTGGTCTCCCATGTCACTGCCAAAGGAGAAGGGCACAGAGCTCAGTCCTGAGATCAGAGGAGGGGGGAACACTTGCAAAAGACCTTCATGCCTCAATAAATACAGAGCCACAACAGATTTGCCCCCCAATTCCTCCAAAAATACCGTGCAAAAACTTCCTTTCCCTCCCCAAATGCTGCGGCTGCTGCAGCAGACACTGCCCCCAGGGAGAACCGGGGGCCCCTCATCCCATCCCTCACCATTCCAGCTCTCAGAGCACTCTCACCTGGCAATGGCCATGGCCTTGAAGTTGGTATGCCCCTCGGAGATGGCTTTTTGGATGGCGGTGCGCTCGGCACACACCCCCAGGCTGTAGCAGGCATTCTCCACATTGCACCCTGCAGGGAAGACCCCGGCATCAGCCACCCCAAACCCCACCAGCTCATTTTTCCTTAGGGAATTTAGAAAGAAAAACCATTTTCCCTGCCTCCCCTGTTTGTTTTCCCATCTGCTGTGATCTTTGGCTCACTCCGGGACAGCAGCTGCCAAGAGGCAGTGGGGGGAGGACACACAACAGCTGCACCCCAGGATGACCCCGCTACACCTCCATACATGACCCAGGGCTTGCTGGGGGCTCCCTAAAATCCCGGGGGGGGTCTCAGGCTCCCATCTTACCAGAGAAGATCTCCCCACCAGAGGTGAGCAGTGCGGCTCCCACTGGGAAGCGGCTGTAGGGGCAATAGGCGCAGTTTTTGGCCTCCCGGCTGCGGCGCAGCAGGAGCTGGAGATGGTCACTCTGGGGCTGGCCCGGGGCAGCAGCAGGGACCGGGCGCTGCCCGTCTCCCTCCATTCCTGCGTCTGCCTGCCCTGCCTGCTGACGCTGCGGTTAAATATTGCCTTACCTGGAAAATAGGCTGGCCGGGACGCTGGGATAACACCCCAGTACACAATTGAACCCTGGGAAGCACCACCAGGGGCAGCCCTGGCCCCCAAAGCATCATGCCCAGGGATTCCCACATCCTCTCCCTGCCTGCTGCCTCATTTTTCCAATTTCTCCTGGTTTTGTTTTTTACTTCCTCCTTTCTCTGTCCTGACAGAGCACTTTTCTGCCACCGTCCTGGAGGGTTCTTTCTTCCTCAGTTCAAAACTGGTTCTGTGGCTCCACAGGAAAATGTCATTAAATCATTCCTGAAGGGCAAGGCACAACAGCTCCTGATCAGTGAGATCAAAAGAAATTAATTTGATTGAAAAAATAAAAAATAATATATCTATATATATCAGATTTTCTCAGCCTTTAAACTACAGGCAGCAGGGAAACTTGTCTGAAGACACAGGTGGTTAAAAGCCTAATTTGGGATGCCCTCATGCTGGAGCCCAAATTCAGATTAGCCGGTGCTTCCATGGGAATCAGCCCACGCAGGGTAAAGAGCTCCTGGGTGATAATCAAATTGCTTTTTATTGAAAGATTTCTCTATTTTTCCCCTTGCCCAAGGAGCTTCCTGCCCCATTTTCTAGCTGCAAGGATGGGTGTAATAACCCCAGGGATTTATCACTGGGATTTTTGTGTGGTTTGTTGGATTTTGGGCGGATTTTGACCTTACCTGCTGGTTTTGCCAGCAAATTTTGGTGCTGGGTCACTGCTGAGGAGCCACAAGAGGCTGGGAAATGGCGTCCAAATTGGCAGTGGGTTCTGATGGGGTAGAAACTCCAGGAGCTGGAACAGAGCATGAGGCAGTGAGACCACCACAGGCACCATAAGAAACAAAAGCTGGGCTGCTGAGATCAGTATCATTCAAGGGAGAACCAGGAAACCCCCCTGCCATGCACGGTGCAGGTGCTTGTTCAATCTGGAACCTAATGATGACAGTTTGCTACTTGCCAGGGCAGTGAGTGAGAGAAGGGCTTGGCAGCCCTGAACTAGCCCACAACCCTTTCTTTCAGCTTTCAAAGTGTGAATTCAGCTTGTTTTCCCCTATATAAAATGCAGTGTAGATTCTCCTTTGCCCCCCAAAATCTGGTAGAAAAAAAGGAAAACCAGTCCCAGAATAGCTTGTGGGTAGCACTGTGGGATCAGACCAGTATAGAGGGACCACCTCCCCCAAATAATGTGGGACCTATAAATAGAGAAGCTTTCAGGGTAGGTTAAACCTGCCCTTTCAATATGAACACCAAGCAACTAAATACAGTCCTCACTTCTGTCAATGAGAGCAAGAATAGAAATTATGACAGAGGCTGACATGGAGAGAAACCTTCCTCATCTGCACTAATTCCCTAACTGCCATCTCCCCAAAACCATCATCACACCAGGAGCAAACCACACACCCCACATTTGCATCAGAAAAGCTGAAAAACAGAAAAATTCATGCATTTTTTATTATTTTGGCTGTGAAAACCTATGAGGCTGTCAAGGCCGTGGCAGTGAGAGAGTGGGGCTGGTGCTGTCTGTCTGTGAAGCAGCTATTTTAAGGTTGCATTTGCTTCACTCAAACTGTAGAAAACCTGGGAAGCTGCTGGGAAATGGCTTCCTGCTCCCTGCAACACCCCACTCAGGTTTTCTTTCCCAAATGGACTAAAAGTGAAGGCACATGGTGTTATTTTATCCCTTTCTCCTCCCCATTTTTCAATCCCAAGGCAAAGAGAGCATCACCAAGCCCGGGGATCTCCTTGCTTTACATCCAGGTGGTAAAAAATAAAAAAAAACAAGCAGTGGAAATCAGGGTTTGAGCCAAAGGCACTGACTCCTGAGCAGCCCCAGACTCCACTGCAGGGCTGAAATCTCACAGTGTTCCCCAAAAATCCCCCTCAGGCTGTGTAATGGAGAAAAAAAAATCCATTTTCCCTGGAGAGAAACTGTCCTGGGGTCTTGGCCAGAGATAAAAGCAACAAGTTAAAACCAGCTCAGCCCAAAAGGAGAGGAGCAGCAAGGAGGTCTGACTGGCTTGGAAATAACAAGGGGAAATGGGGAGGTTTGCAGGAAAACATGCCAGCAAACCTGCAGGATCTGCAAATCCTGGCACACATCCTTGCGCAACGTACTGATTTGGGGAAAAAAAACACCACCTTTTTGTCGTTTCAGTTTCAGAAGCCATCGTCCGACCCTCCCAAAATTAATCCCCCCCCGGATGGGAAATGAGGGAATTTCCCCCTACGCCGGTGGCTTTTGGCACCGGGAGTTCGCTGCTGCGCGGGGCTGGGGCCCTTGGCTTTCCCCCCACCCTCCTCTCCCCGCCGGAGCGCGGAGCGAGCGCGGGGCTCCCCGCGTGCCCGGGGAGGTGGAGCAGCCCACGGAGCGCCGCGTCCCCGCAGCCGCCGCCGTCGCTCCCGCAGCATCAGGCGCAGGCGGCAACCGGAACGCGGCGGCGGCTGATCCTCCGTGGGCAAGCGGATCGGATAGGGCGGCTGCACCCCTCTGCCAGGGTAGGGGCTTCACCCTCTGCGCGGGGGGTGCGGGGACACCCCCCAAACGGCTTCGGGGGTCGGGCTGGGGGGTCCTGCTGCTTGCGAGTGAGGCCGGGATTAGCGGAGCGGAGCAGAGATGCTGCCCTGGCGCCGGAGCAAGTTTGTGCTGGTGGAAAATGAACGTAAGTGCAAAGGCAAGAGCCTGGGGCCGGGGTTGAGCTACGCGGCGCTGCTGGCCGGCTTCCTCCGCTCCTGCCCGGACCTGCTGCCCGAGTGCCCGCTGGAGCGGCTGGGCAGCGTCTTCCGCGGGAAGCGCCAGAAAGTGGAGCTGAACAAGGAGGACCCGACGTACACGGTGCGGTACTTGGGCAACGCCGTCACCCTGCACGCCAAGGGCGAGGGTTGCACCGAGGAGGCCGTGGGCAAGATCTGGGCCAAGAGCGAGGCGGGCGCCGGCGGGGCCAAGATGAAGCTGACGCTGGGCCCCCAAGGCATCCGCATGACGCCCTGCGAGAAAGGGGCCCGCCGGCCGGGCCACGCGTACCTGCTGCACCGCATCACCTACTGCGCCGCCGACCGCCGGCACCCCAAGGTGTTCACCTGGGTCTACCGGCACCAGGTGAAGAACAAAGCGGTGGTGCTGCGCTGCCACGCCGTGCTGGTCTCCAAAGCTGACAAGGCGCGCGCCATGGCCCTGCTCCTCTACCAGACCTCGGCCTCTGCCTTCAACGAGTTCAAGCGCCTCAAGAGACAGAGCGATCTCCGCCACGTCCAGCAGCAGCTCCTGGGCGACGCCTTCGTGCCCTTGGTGCCCCTCCGCAGGCTGCTCAACGCCAAATGTCCCTACCGCCCACCGGCTGAGCGGGCCCGCTGTGCCCCTCGACTCAGCTCCATCCTAGAGGAGGAGGAGGAGGAGGCCTTTGGCGCTGGGGCACCCTTGGGGGACCCCGAGAGAGCAGCTGTGCTGCGGCTGGCCAGCGACATGAGAGGGTGCAGCCTGTGCGGCCCCCGGCCCCCCGTGTGCTGAGCGCTGCCAGGTCACCCCATTTCAGGCATGAGGTGCCCTCCCTGCACCCCAAGCTGGTGTTGGACCCTCCTCGGGGATGAATCTGGACAAGACAGTAGGTCTGTTTGCAGGAAGACCAAGGGGGGCAGTTTCCACCCCTGGGACCCACCCCCCGGCCCCGCACATGAACCTGCTCCCGTGCCTACTCCACAGTGGCCATAATAAAATTAACTTGTGTTTTCTGTGGTGTGATGGCGCCTGTGTCTCGCCTGGACCTTGGCAGACGGCAGAGGAAGAGTTAAGCTCAGCATCGAGGCAGTTTGGGGGGTTTATAATGAATTTACCCCCCAAAAGAGAAGCCAGGAGGAGGGGCTGTGGGGTCCATAGTGCTTTCCTGCGGCACTGAGGACAGGGAGAGCTGCTCCGCGTAGTCATGGCAACTTGATTTTTTAAGTATAGAGCTGGGGGGGGTGGTTGTGCTGCCTGCATCAGCGGAGCTGTGACGGGGGTTCAGCCCCTTGGACCCCCACTGTAGAGCAGAACTTGCCTGCACCACCCCCACCCCAACATTGGCACCAAGGGCCCGAAGATAATTAATTTTAAAAAAATTACATTTTTGTCTTCCCCTTTTGCTGCTTTCCCAGAATAAGCCATGGTAAGGAGAAGGAGTGGGGCAGGGTCTTGTATCCACAGCACAGGGATGGCAAGGACCTGCCACCTGCCATGGCCCTGCGTGGGGTGAGAGAGAAGGACCCTGCAAAGTGGGGCTGGGGGCTGCATCCTGAGGCTGAGCTCTCACAGTCAGGGGGCCATGGGGTTCTGCTGCGCCACAGCCGTGACGGGTTGTAACCCCCTCCCCAAGGCGATATAGGGCTGGGATTTGGGGAGAGAGCTCCTAATAGCCCGGCACGGACAGGCTTTGGTCTCACCACTGCCCCCCCCAACTTAGTAAGGGGGTTGGACACCCAAGGGGGGGTGGGCACGGGGCCCTTAGGATTCGGGGCCTTAAGATCTTAAGGGATGGCTGGGATTTGGGCTAATCCCCCCTCAGATACTGGTGAGGCTGGAGTTTGATGTCCTCGACAAGAACCCAGGTGGGGGGCTGCGACCTGTCCTACCTCCCCAAACTCCCGAGGATGAGGTTTATCCCCCTAAAGCCCCGTAGGGCCGGCAACTGAACGGCCTCCCCTCCGAAGCCCCTACTGGGGGGTAGTCTGTGCTCTCCGCGCCCCCCAGCAAGGCTCTGGGGGGTCCCCGCGCCCCTCTCCCGGCCTTGGCGGACCCGCGTCTCTGTGGCGGCGCCGGGGCTGCCAGAGCGCACCTCGTGATGTCATCACCGCGCGCCAGCACGGCGGGCGGTTGCCGTGGTAACGGCAGGCCCGGTGGCCATGGAGGGCGGCGGGCGGCCCTCGGCCGCACAGGCCGCACTCTTGGCCGCCAGCACCGCCATCACCGCCTTGCTCTACTCCGTCTACCGGCAGAAGGCCCGCGTGGCCCGCGGGCTCGAGGTGGGTGAGAGGGGTGCGACGGGGAAGCGCACGGGCCCGGCCCCCGGGCCGCGGCCTGGTCGCGCCGGCTGAGCCGCAGCCTATTTGCTCCCTGCAGGGCGCCAGGAAAGTCCGGTTGGACGGGGACCTGCGGGCCCTGCTGCTGGAGGCGCCCGGGCGCTGCGTGCCCTATGCGGTCATAGAAGGTAGGGGCAGGGCCCGAAGCGATGCCCCAAACGGGGGATCGGGGGCACATCACCCCACAGCTGCTCCTCACGGAGGGGCTTCCTCCCCGCCCCCTCATCCTGTGCCCATCAGCTCGTATACGCCCCGCCCAGCAGCCACAGACTCCTAACAGCACAAAACACGGTCTCTCAGCCCTCTTGCCGCCCATCTTAGAATTTTAGAATGGTTTGGGTTGAAAGACACCTTAAAGTTCATCCTGTGCCATCCCCTGCTGTGGGCAGGGATACCTTCCACTAGACCAGGTTGCTCCAAGCCCCATCCAGCCTGGCCATGAACACTTCAGGGATGGAGCAGCCACAGCTTGTCTGGACAACCTGTGTCTGGGCCTCACTACCCTTACAGGGAAGGATTTCTAAACAATATCCCGTCTAAACCTGCTTTCTGTCAGTATGAAGCCATTCCCCATGGTCCTGTCACTCCAGGCCCTTGTCCATGGTTTGTTTAATGAGCATCTCGTCTGCCCCTTGAATTTCCATTCCAGGTGTGGTGCGGTCGGTGAAGGAGACCCTGAGCAGCCAGTTTGTGGAGAACTGCAAGGGAGTGGTTCAGAGGCTGACGCTGCAGGAACACAAGATGGTGTGGAACAGGACCACCCACCTCTGGTACCTGCTTGGTGTCCACAAACATCTGGGGTCCCACTGGGGGTCTGACACCCTGAAGTGGCCTCAGGCATGGCACGAGTGACTAAGTGCCTCAGAGTTGGATTCCAGAGTGACAGCTGCCCTAACGGGATATAATTGGCTGATTTTAGGTTCATTGTTGGGGTCGTTCACAGAGGGTCTGGAGAAGAGCATGTCGAGTAACCCAACATGGGCAGAGCATGGATCAGCCCCACTTTGTTACAGAGGTGGCCAGATGATGGTATTTCCCAAAAAAACCCACTTTCAGAACAGAAGTTAGTTGGACTTTGGTGATATCCACATCCAGGGGACCTGAGGAGGGTCTCAGTGCTGCTGACGTAGAGCCCGCTGATGCGCTTTGTGAAGCATTTGATAACACTTACCAAACTGGGACGTGTGACAGGTGGTGCTTCTCCTCAGGGGGTGGTTTGTGACAGGTGGGAATGTCACAGGGAGATGAGGGGGAATTAGGTGGGGATGGGGGAAGCCCCCACTACTTGTGGAGCACTGAGTTGAGGGTGGAGTGGCCTTGTGGACACCTGGACAGTGCAGTGAGGGAAAGGGTATCGTTCACCAGAGATCCCCATCAAAGAAACTCTGCTCAAGGCACATCCCATCCAGCAGTCCTCAAAACCAGCAGGTCATCCCAGGCTGTGTTTCCCATCAGGGGAAGCCAGTTCACTTCTCCCCACTTCTCCCTTCCCAGGAATGACTATGAGAAAATCATCCACCAGAGAACCAACACCACCCCCTTCGAGCTGGTCCCTGCTGAAGATGGCGCTGGCATCACCATCCGAGTGATGAAGCCTCTGGATGCTGCTGAGCTCAGCCTGGAGACTGTGTATGAGAAATTCCACCCTTCTGTCCAGTCCTTCACAGATGTAATCGGCCACTACATCAGTGGTGAGCGTCCCAAGGGAATCCAGGAGACAGAGCAGATGCTGAAGGTGGGCACGGCCCTGACTGGGGTGGGAGAGCTGGTCCTGGACAATGCCACCATCAAGTTGCAGCCCCCAAAGCAGGGAATGCCTTACTACCTGAGCACCCTGGATTTCGAGTCCTTGCTGCGGAAACAAGAGTCCAGCGTCCGTTTTTGGAAAATCCTGACGGTCATTTTTGGCTTTGCTACCTGTGCTGTCCTCTTCTTCCTCCTGCGGAGGCAATACCGGCACCACCGGGAGAGGCAGCACCTCCGGCAGATGCAGGAGGAATTCCGTCAGGCTCAGGAGCGCCTGATGAACGTGGAGGGCGGTGAGACCCTCAAAAACGCCTGCGTGGTCTGCTTGAGCAGCACCAAATCCTGCGTTTTCCTGGAGTGTGGCCACGTCTGCTCCTGCCATGAGTGCTACCAGGCCCTTCCGGAGCCCAAAAAGTGCCCGATCTGCAGGCAGGGCATCACCAGGGTGGTTCCCTTGTACAACAGTTAATTTTTTGTGATTCTGTGGGAAGAGATGTTGGGTTTAAAGCTGCCTCTGGCAAAGGGGTTTTGTCACCTCACTTCTTGGGTGGTGAATTTTGGGGAAGGGGAGGGAGCGTGAGGGAGTGGGTGCTTCAACAGGGGGCAGAGCTGGGTCTGAAAAGATGACTGTGCAGCTGATCAGGGCTCATGCTGTCCTCGAGATTTTTTTGGGAGAGATGACTCCTTAAAAAGGTGAGGTGCTCAGGGGGAGACATAGCTTGAAGTTCTTCTGTTAAGGTTTGGACTCTAAGGGTTCGTGTCATGGTTACAGAGTCTGCAGCCCCTTACCCAGCTGATAAAGACATGGGGAAAACAAAAATAAAATGTATTACGGGTTCTCAGAGGCTGCAGAATTCCTGTGATGCTGCCAGAGGGCTGCGAGGCCCAATGGAGCAGGAGGGGCTGTGAGAGAGCTCGTATGGGGCGATGTGAATATGGGTAATTCTGTGATCCCCCACAAATGGTTTTATCACAACAGGATGTGAGGATGGGGTTGTGAGAATGCTGTGGCTGACGGCTGTGCTTGGCTTGAACTGGGATAGAAAATGGGGTGTGAAGTAATAAAATAGGATGAAAAGTGTGTTTGTGTCAGATTATTCCATGGGGGTGATGGGGGTTGTGCTCCCTTGGGTGTCCATGCTGAGGCTGGATCACCCCGAGCTGTGATGGAGGTTGGCTGAAGGGGAGAATTCTGTACTGGACCTGACAGTCACTGCTGTCCCCTCATGACACAGCTGGTACCAAACCCCCAAGATGACACACGAAAGGAAAATTCCCTTCTCTGACACCCCCATTTTGCCATAAATCCCATATGCACCTGAGAGGGTGAATGGACCCAAAGTGCTGCTGCAATTAACATTTGCTGGGGGGGACAATTAGAGAAACATTCTGGGGGAATCAGGGAGCCTCAAGTAGGAAGAGTTGAAAACCCCAGGACTGAGGCAGCCCCTGGGCCCTGGGGAGAGACTCCTGCACCGTTCAATGGCTGCGGGCAGGCAGAGCTGTTCACGTCCCCCAGGCATGTTTAAAAGGAAATATTCCCATTAACTGGCAGGAAAAACTGAATTTAACAGAAAAACGAGTTATTTCCTCGTTGAACATTAACCAGAGCAGCTGGGTGGTGTCCAAAAGCCATTCGGGCTGTGAGGCGCAAATCCACAGCTGGATTTTGATGAGTAGCAAGTCCCTGGTTGTCCCAGCACCGGGAAAGGGTCACACCCCACCAGCTGTAGATGGCGGTGCCTGCCTGACTGCCAGGCAAGGCAGCCTGGAAAACGAAATCCTGGAGGGAAAAGCCAGAACACAGTACAAAACACCACACTGCAGCTGGAAAACCCAGAATACAGATTAAAATGACAAAATCCTACTTGCTGGAAGAGGTGTTCCTCCTCTCCAGGGGACCAACCACCCCAAAAAGCCTTGTGGCCTCAGTGAGGACAGCAGGGAGCTCAATCCCCCTCCAACCGGTGCAAGATGGGGCTTTGAGCCTCAGCGTTTTGCCCAGGAATGGAACATCAGGTGAAGCCTAAAAATACATTTTGGCGGGGCTGTGCTTCCCATTGCCCTTCACCTCCAGTTTCCAAGCATTCTCTGATATCTCGGGCATAGCTGCAACCTTATGTAAGGAGCTGACAGTGCCGGGGGCGGGTGGGCGTGCAGGGGAGAGGGGCTTGCACAGCTCTGGGAGCTGAGGATTTCAGCAAACGAGGGGTTTGGAGATGGGAGCAGCCCTGGGACAGCACACCCCAGCCCTGGCACCACCAGGCACCCTGTCCTTCCTGTGCCCCTCGTCCTGCTCAGCTCCAAAATGAGCCAGGCTCCCAATTCCAGAGAAATCCTGTAACTCAGCCTTGCACAAACAGGTTTTTTGCTGCTGCTGCCACTGTTCCTCCTCTACACTTTGTGGGAGATACACCGTGGATGCCTGAATGCCCCAAACAGAGCTGTGGTCTTTCCCAAAATGTTATCCCCAACCTTGCCATCACTCACTTTACCAGGCAATAATCCTACTGACCCGTGCTGCTGTTGGCAACACTGCATGGAGAACCCCATGCAAACCTCACAACAACCCAAAAGTCTTCCTGCAGTCCTCCAGGAAACGCTCGTGCAGGGATGCATCGTGGGGGCCCACAGCCAACCACACCCAGACTGTCTCCCTATGTTGCAGCCCCGCACAAAGTGCCAGAGGCTCCAAGATGGCTCATTTCTGCTGGGCTCTGCAAGGCATTTGTAAGGCTGTGCCCAGTATTCCTGGGAACAGGAGCTGGGTTCCCAAGGGTTGCGGGCGGGGGGGGGAGGCAGTTTCAGTCTCTCCAGGAGTGTCTAGGTGGTGGCCACTCTGAACTCCCCAAATGTGGCTGTGGGGCATGCCAGGGATGCTGTGGGGCAGCTCCGGCCTCCCCAAAAGTGCTTTGGGGCAGCCTAAGCACTCTGAGGGTTCTTGTAGGGCAACTCCAGACTCCCCAGGGATGCTGAGGGGCACGTTGGGGCACCCTGAGAATGAAGCAGGGCAGCTCCGGGTTCCCCGGGGTGTCTGTTGGGCAGCTCTGGGATCTCCAGGGATGCTATGGGACACCCCGAGGATGCTCCGGGACAGCTCCGTGCTCCGCGGAGTGCCTGCGGAGCAGGTCCGGGCTCCTTGAGGATGCTCCGTGCTCCCCGGGGAC
>VZRZ01001218.1:59278-98546 GCA_013398175.1 Climacteris rufus
TGTGCTTTTTAACACAGGAATGAGAAAAACCCAGTGGCTGCCTGAAATCTTTCCATCCATTCCTGCCAGAGAATGGAGCTAGCCAAGAGGGATTTGGGATGCAGCACCATCCTGCTGGATGCTTCCCCCATCAACCTTCAGACTTTCTTGGGGTGCTTTCCCTATGCCTTAGGGTCTCCCCATGGGAAGAGTGGCTTCCGGTGAGATGGACCCCAAGTGTTCCTTGTTTGGGGGGCTGTGGGGGACTGCAGGTGCCCCTTCCCTGGGATCTTTGTCCCACAGCCCCTAAAGGCCACTGAGGCTCTGTGATCCTGCCTGATTTATTCAGGCAGGACATTTGGACACATATTGGCACCCAAAAATCTAAAACCAGGGGAAAACAATATATATAATCCACAGAGGAAGCAAAATTGGGGGAAAACAGGGCAGAGAAGGGTTGTCCCTGAGCTCTGTTGTTGTCTCCAGGGGCGACCTCACCCCAGGACCCCACAGGAAACTTTTGTCTTCCCAAATCTGGTCAAGCCATTCAGCTGCCCCGGCTTGTGCTGAACACTAGCAGGAATTTTGGGTGTCTCGCCCCAAGCTAAACATCTCCAGAGGACAGGGAAATGCAGCATGCAGCATCCTTCCTGGGCTCATCAAGAATTTTAAGGAGGGGTCAAGAAGACACTCCCATGATGTGGCTTTCCCCTTTGGAATATTCTGCAAGAAAATCCCTAAATTCCTCCTGCTGCTGCCTCGGGGAGCCTGGGAGTGGAGCTGCCTGCCTCCCCAGGCTCCTCACCTTCATTTTGCCTGGAGTTAAAATTTTCTAGGATATTCTAAACAGCCATTCCTACTTAAGAGGGAAACATCAAACATCTTCATTTACACACCACTCCAGGTGTCAAACTTTTGCATGACAGTAACAAGTGGGAGACACCTCACCCAAAAACAAGAGAAGTTCCAGTCGGACCCAAATGCAGCAGCAGATGCTCAAATAAAACCCAAACCTGAGAACAGCACCAGGCTCTGCAACTCTACCAAAGCCTTCTCAGAGAAATAATCAGTGTTGGGGGCAGGGGGGGATTATATTTTTTGGGAGGTTGGGATGCCTGTGCAGCTTCACATTTGGGTATTTTCAGACTCTCAGCGGGCAAGTGAGAATGGCCACTGCCTTCTTAGGGCTGCCCCAGTTCCCAGCCTCACTGGCTTTGTAAGAAGATTCCCTGCCATAGATTTTCCCAAGACAATTCCTCTCCTGAGTTTCAGCAGGATGTGCCTGTGATAGCAATTGCCCTGTTCAATTTCTGTTGGTGAGGCAACGCCAGGAATATGAAGGAATATGAAAGAAACCAAAGGAATTTGGGCTCTCCTCAACACTACAACATTTCAATTATTAATATATGTAGTATTATATAATCCTATATAATATTATATAATATCTATAGTATTATATAATACATACAATAATATATATATAATTTTTGCAGAGATACATGCAACACCCACATGAGCCCTTTCCTTTGCAGATATCCCACCCTGCTTGCCCTTTCCCAGGGGAAAAGGGGAGCAAAGTGGCTGCTGGGAACATCCCTCAGAGCCCCTGGTGCTTTGTGTGCACAGCTCAAAGCATCAGCCCCTTCCCAGGGTGGGGGAATAAAAGAAAATAAAGGAAAATAACCAAACCACAAAAATAAATCCCCTAACAGGCCATGTGACACCAGACTCCGAAATACCCGGCGGTGAGTCACGGGTGTGGAGATGGGGCTGATCCAGCTCTGACTCAGCCCGGGCAGCCGGTACAGCCTGTTTGTGTCCCCCCACCCCCAACTCCCTGTTTCCCATTTTTGCTTCAAACCTGCACAAATAAAAATAAATACTCTGTGACTAAGAGACACGTGGTGGAGCTCAGCCTGCAGCAGCCCCTTCAAGCCCCCCGAATTCCTGATGGTGCCACAAAGGCTGGACACACCAGTGTCCCACAAAGGCCAGGCCTGGGAACCTTTGAACTATTTAAAGTGTTTTTTAAAATATGTATTTTTGGGGGGAGAAACACACACACAGGACATCCTTGCTGATGCCATGGCAAGGAAGCATGGGATTTTCCAACTAGCTCTAATTAATTAGTATTTTCTCAGTTTAGCATCATTTTAAACATGAAGCACCAACTAATTCCCATTGGTCACAGACAAGGGAGGCTGACACAGGGCAAAGACTCTTTCCAGGATGGGGTGAGGCCTCATTCCAGGACACCACATTTGAGGGGTGGTGGATGCTGGTGGAGCTGGGATGCTACTCCCACGTGGGTGCAATCTGGTCCCAGCCCTTCCCAAGCCACAGCATCCTACAACATCTCCAAAGGGATGGAAAATAGCAACAGATGGTTGATTTTGGAGGAGATGTCTTAGGAAAGCTGCCCTTGGGTTATTCCCACTGGATCTGACAAATACATGGAGGTGGAACATCTTACAGCTGGGTTTAACCCTCCAAGGCATGTAACCTCCTGGAATTCTCTGGGTGAGGTTGATTCCAGCCTCATCTCAGGCTGATGCACTGTGCTGCAGGGTAAGGAAAAGCAAAAGGCAGGATCAGGTTGAGACCCTGGCAGCCTCATCAGCATCCATAACCTGTTTCCATAGCAACAGGTTCGGCCCCAGATGGGCAGCAGGTGCTGGGAAGCAGGGATGGGGAGGGGGCTTAGGGGGACCACAAGAGCAGCAAAAAATGGGGTTTAATAGGAAAAATCACTTTGCACCTTTGTGCCTTGGGTGCAAGGGGAGGCTGAGACTGGGCTCTGGGAGCTGTGACACAACACAAAACCTCCAGGACAGCCCTGTCAGGGAGACTGGGGAGCTAGCCCCCATTCCATCACCCCTGCTCAGCACAGATTCCTGTCAACCCATTCCAGGCGTATCAGCAGTCCCCGTTTAATTCCCAGCTGGGAAGCCAGGAGCCCCGTTACAACTTTGTCCGGCTCTAGCCAGGAGCAAACAGCCCCGAGATCCCAAAGCATCCAGCGTCCAGCCCTGAATGCCTGGGAAACATACACTTGGGGAAGGATTCGGAGGGAGAGCCCGGATAGGGATGCTCCGGGGGGCGGATGCTGGCGGCCCCAGGCTCCCGCCCGCGGCAGTGTTACACAAGGCTCCCGGCACTTGCATAAGCGGCAGCAGCATGTGCGGCCTCAAGGAGAGAAGTAAAGTGAGCACGGCCCCGAAGCCACGCCTTGGGATGGGATCCGTGGCCAGAGTCCATATCCCGCAGGAGTCTTGTGGGGTCTGGAGCAGGGCATCGTGCAGCCACCCCTAAACGAGGTGACACAACCCCCCGCAGCGGGACTGACCCCGTCCCTTCACCATCCTTGCTGGACAGACCCAAAATAGCAGGAATTCAACCCTTCACAGCTGGAGAAAGGCTGTCAGAACCCCCAAAGCCAGCGAGCAGCCTGCATACCAACCATATGGCATTCAAAACTTGCCTGCCACCACTTCCAGATCTGGAACTGGGGTTAACCCCAGAAGACGACCATTTTTTAAAGCCTTTTAACCAAGAGGTGCTGTGGAAGTATCTTGCAGGGCTTGGGCAGGGGAACAACATCATCTGCTCCCAGGGAGCCTCTACAGAGCAGGACACACGCCGGTGAGCATCAGCCCTCAGCTCCTAGTCCTCATCACAGGGGGAACAAGCACTGCCTTTAAACCAGCACCACATCACTTCAGCACCCAGGGGTGCATTTGGCCAACCCCCTGGTAATTTTGCACAGGGCAGCTCACTCTCTTCATGCCCTAAAACACATTTCTGCCCATTGTGGTTCTTTGGAACTGGCTCATCTCAACAGCTATCAACAAGCACATGGTGAGAAAGGGTTGTAAGAACCTGCAACCCCAACCAAGTCACGTTCCCCAAGGGATTTACACACTTTACAGGGTTCCTTTCCAAGATTTCCAGGTGCTGTGCCCACTGCATTGGGGCTGATGTTTTGACCCCAACACCTTCCCATCCCCCAAATCCACGTGTTCTTGCTACCCACACCCCTTGTTTTCATGCCTTGTGCACAGAAGGGAGTAAAAACAACAAAAAGCGAAGGGATCTCCTAATTTAATGAGCAGATAAGCTCACAGACCTCCAGATTAGCTTTTTAAACATGAGCAATATCATGTCTGTGTTTTGAGGAGATTTAATGATTTTAGCAATTAAAAGGGACCCCTAAGAGGCTGGACACAGAGGGGACAAGCATCTGCAGGACTCGTGTGCATCCCAGCCCAGCACAAACTTCTCATGGCAAACATGACTTTACAGGTGGCACAGAAAAGAGAAAACAAGGAAAGGTCTTTGCATAAGAGGTTGTATTTAAATACAACCCCTAAAAGCCACAGGCACACCCAGAGCTGAAGCAAACACTCACCAGTGATGCTTGGGCAGCGATGCTGGTTCCTTGCAAACAAGGGGACAAATTTCCATCTTCCTTCTTTGTATAGGGAATGATTCTATGGGGACAGCAACCAACCCAAAAGCAGAACACAACCCAACAACAACCCAAAAGCAGTCCCAGTGTTGGCAGGGTCAAATACCCATCCCTTCACTGAGACAGACAGACAGACAGACACAGACACATGCACACACCACCCTCAGCCTCAGGCTTTATATTGCCTTTAAGATAAACAAATCACAAAATCTCGGTGCAGCTGCCCTGGGAGGGGAAACAACCCAAAAGGACACAAACCCCAGGTGCTTAAGGAGCTCCCAGCACCAAGGTGAGCATCCAACCATCCAATTGCCACTAAAAAACATTGTTAGGGTGATTCTTAGCAAAGGGCATGTGTGGGGCCCCCAAAGCCCTCCCAGAGTCTCTGTTTTGCTGGGGTGAAGCAGAACTGTGGGAGGCACTGAGGGTGGTGTGTGAAATTGTGGGGCGGCCGGCAGCTATTTCTGCTCTGTGTCAGCACCCACTGACAGCACCATCCTGGGAACATAGCAAAGCTCCAGGCATCTTTTTTCCAAATGAAATCCACCTGTACATAGCTGTATTTTGATGTTAACCCCCAGGACTGTGAGGTATGGCACTCGCTGGTTCTGAGGGCAAAGCTGAGGGGTTTGGGTTCAAAGCAAGCTGCTAGCACCCTTGGGACCTGCATTTTAGCCTCCCAAGATTCCTCCTTATCTGATGGGCAGAAGCCTCTAGAAATCCCTTCTCCTTCCTTCTGCTCAGGGTCACTCTTTTTTTCCCCTTAATTTCTTGGGACTTGGAGCGAGACCCAAGCAAATGCAACTGATTGTATAACGTTTTGCTCAAAAAGCTTCTTAGTCACATATTTCTATTGGATTTCCCTTGCCCTTCACTGCTGATTACTGGAGTATTTATATATAAATAGAAGCTGTCTTCCCCATAATCTGCTTGTTTCTCCTAATTAACTCGGGGCTGCTCTCCTTGGACTGCTTAGCCTTTGGGTTTTGGGGGTGCCAGCACCCAGTGGCACTCAGTGAACCCAAATAGACCAAATTTCTGCTGGAATTGCTTTTTAGCTGGTTTTGAGGAAGCAAACGCCTCCTTACCAAATTTTATGTGCTCAATATCTGCCCCATCCTCCCAACCCCCAGCTCAGGGAAGCGCTCAAATATGATGTCTTCACCTTCCTCCCTCCTCACAAAACTTTCCCCTAATTTAAGGAACGTCTCGATTTGATAATTATTTTAATCATTATTACTCATCTTTCCCCTTTTCTTCCCCTCCTCAAAACTTCGTCCTGGGCCTGTCAATCACTTTAATAGCTGTTTACAACCTATCATCAAGTCTTGCATAACATCCACATGACTTCACTCAGATGCCTCCGACACCCAAAAGCTGCCCCTGAACTCTATTTCAGAAGTGATGGAGCCCACGGCACCAACCTGCTGCATCCCCCGCCGGCATGACCAGGGTCCTGGGATGGGAAAAATCAAAGTAAAAAACATCCCCAAAGCAAAACTATTTTGTAGTTAATACAAGACAACCCCACGCTCCTCCCTGGTTCAGGTTTTGGGGGCAAGGGTTTGTTTGGTGAGCTCAGATCCTCTCCCCAGCATCGCAGGTAGATGTTGCGTCTCTCTGGAGAGATCAGGAGCTAAAAGCTCCTGGCGCAGCCCCTGGATCACTGCGGATGCTCCCGGGGAGTTGCTGCTGCAGCGTGGCCTCTGCCCCCGACTCTCCTCACACCACTGGGACATACGCACACAAACCATAGCAAATTCTGTTTAAAATGTCGTTTTCTAGCAAAGTTCTCCACCCCGCGGCATCGCCCGTCGGCGGAGGGTTGGCGGAGGACGGGGGCAGAGGCGCAATCTGTGCTGGAACGGCTGCCAGTCCTATTCCTTCGGCAGGCGATGGCTGGGTTGTAGGGTGGGGGGGGACACGACGGCTCTTTTTTAAGCTCTCCCGTCCTCCCCCTCTCCCTCAGGTTTCATAACCCTTCAAAGCACGAAAAGGCTCCTTCGGTTCCCGGCTAATGAGTCCCTGCGGAGGAGGAGAAACAGCCCTGGCAGGAGGGAAGTTCGGCAGCAAAATCTCTTCACCGTGGGTATGTCGGGCAGGGGGAACACGGAGGGGTCTCTGAGGGGTCCCACCATAACCCAAATTTGGTCAGTTCTCTCCCCAAAACGCCCCTTGGCACGAGGCTGCCCAGGCTGAGAAGTCTCTCCCTTCCTGTGCGGACGCTGCGTGCAAGTATTTATTTACACAGCATAAAGGGGGTTATTTATTAAGCTACAGCTGACAACTGTATTCAAACTAATTTATCTTAATAAGACACTTGTGGTCACCTCGGCAACAGCACCGGGGTGCCCTTCCTTAAGGAGATGACTTAATGGGGTGAAAATCCCCTTGGATTCAAAGGGGGTGGGGAGGGGGCTCCGGAGATGCTGTTGCTGGAGATACCATCCCCCCCTCTTGGGAGACCTGCTCCATCCGTGGAGATGGAGCCCAGAGGGAGGAAACTGGGCCAGAAGTGTCTATTTTTTGTGATATGTGTATATATACAGAGGTCATCAAAAGCAGGAGGGCATAGGAGTGGGTCCTTGCTTGCCAAGCATAGCTCCTACATCCTGCTTTGGACTGGAAAACACAATGGCTGCTTTATTAATACCTGTCATTACAACACTAATTAAGGAAGGTGTGGGATGAAGGCAGGATTTCTGCTTTCTTGCAGTGACCAAGGTGACAGGTTAAACTGTTGAGAGAGAAACGGCAGCAGGATTTCTCTGCTCCATCTCCGCCTCAGAGAAGAATTAAACCAAATTTCCACCATTTTTTAAAATCCTGGATCCATCAGCTTACCAAATGCTGTGCAATCTGAGGTTTGCAAAACACAACTCCCCAAAACCTGAAGGAAGTTCCTTATCCCCTCTGAAACCCAGACCTAAACTCACGCACTAAATTATGATGGGGTTTTTGGGGGTATTTTACTGAACAGTTACATAACACTCCAGCCACTTCCGGTGTCCTCAGGGAATACCACCAAGAACCCACCCCAAAACAAAGGACTCACAATGGGAAGTAGAGCAGGCTGTGATTTACTGGGACAACAACACTTCTGCAACAACAGAGAACATGACTGTGCTGAGGCATCAGGCCAGCAAACCTGCAGCACCTGCTACACCACTGAGCATTGCCACACTGGGGACCTGGAGAGCTGACACTAGAGCAGAGACCAGAGGGATGCCCATGGTTCTGAAGACCTCAGAGAGGTGACATCAAAGCAGAGAGTGGAGGGATGCTTGTGGTTCTGGGGATCTTGGAGAGCTGACACTGAGAGCAGAGACCAGAGGGAAGCTTCTAGAGACCCAAGAGAAGTGAAACCAGAACACAGATCAGAGGGATGATCCTGGGGACCCCAGAGAGGTGACACTGAGAACAGAGACCAGAGGGATGCTCATGGTCCTGGGGACCTGGGAGAGGTGACACCATAGCAGAGACCGGCAGGGTGCTCATGGTCCCCAGCACTTGTTTCCCTCCTGTCTCACCCCCAGAGACACAGACATGAGACATGGGCAAGGGACAGGGCAAGGCTGCTACATGTCAAGGGAGGGAGGGAAGGCAGTGGATTCTGGATGGGCTCCAGAGGCATTTACAACCATGCTGGAGACAGTGGCATGCAACTCCCTCCACAGGCACTTCAATCCCAGGCACCCTGGCTCTGCTCCAAAGGCACGCATTGGCTGCAAGGGATCTCACAAACTCCTTCTGGGATCACAGAGGGGCTGAGGGAGCCCAGCACCGTGTGGATGTGATGGGGTTTGGTCCCAGCCTCCAACTGGCCCAGCTTGTTCATGCATGGCTGGGCTCAATCCTCCTGGCTGTGACAGCAGGGCTGCACTTCACACGGTCATTTGCAGCCCAGATTGCCTTTGATCCATGAGATGAGCATGTTGTCAGACCTTTGCCTTCTCTGAAAGCCATCTGAAATAGCAAGAGCCAGGCAGGAGGCTCAGGAAAGCGGGGACTCGGGGCTGAGGGGCTGCAGTGGGTGCTTGGCAGTGATTTGGGGCTAGGAAGAGGCATCTGCACAAGGACAGGGCAAGTGGAGCAGGCAACAAGATCTGCACTAGAAATTAGGCTGGGAACCAGAAGAAACCAGGATCAGAGGGAACTGCTGTAGCTAGAAGTGCTGCTCCAGTTGAAAATAATAAGCATCTACTGCAGGCAGTGGTAGGTTCCCTCCCAGGGCAAAATCTCAACTGCTGAGTGCAGGATTTCTCCCAGGCTGCTCTGTTTGCAGGGTTTGCTCTAACAAACACAGACATCCCTGCAGCAGAGGAGTTGAGCTCCTTGGAGGCATTTTCTTAAGGATGGATCCCTGCTCCTGTGCCCTCTCTAATGTGCCCAAGCCTCCCCTCTCCTCCTCTCTACACATTGCCTGGGTTGTAGCATAGCAAGTTGAACTCCAGGTTTTCATCCCAGTGACGGAGCAGCACAAAGAGCTGCTGGGCTGCAGCTTTCACCAGGGCCAGGCTGGATTCCTCTGGGAACTCCTGCGTGCTCAGCCATAGGCTGGCTTTGGCAGCCACCAGCTCCTACTCAATGAAGGAGGAAGCCGAGCTGTGCTCCAGCCAGTCCAGGGCCACAGCTGTGGCCCACAGCATCCCCTCAGGCTCTGTCTGCTGCTGCAGCTCCATATCCAAGAGCAAAGCTTGGACCTTGGAGCCATCAGTGTCCCAGCCCTGCCACTGTCAGGCTGGCACTTGGCCAAGGCCAGCACACTCTCTGGGGAGGAGAAGTGACGGATGGTGATGGCCGGAGGGAACAGCTCCTTCTCGCCTTTCAGGGCTCTGGAGATGCTCTCGGCTGCACTGCCCGAGAAGTGCCGAAGGCGGCCAGTGTCCTTCAGCACCGCTCCCCGAGCGATGTCTCCAGTGGTGGGACTCCTCCCGTGCTCATTGGGGACCAGGAGCTGCTGTCTAGGGTTCCATTTTTTGTGCTTTGTGGAGGGACTGTTCTTCTTCATGCTCTAGAAGCTGGAGGGCCTGAGGGACAGGCGGTGGCAAGCAAAGGGTGATGTCCACTTCAGCTTCTCCATGGGGATGTTGGCGGCATCGCAGAAGGCCGCATTCAGGAGAAAGGCACCGCAGGCCAGCTGCAGGGACACCTGCAAGGGATGGCGGGCACACAGGGAAGCTCTGACCCACCAACCACCTGGCTAGCTAAGGAAAAAGGCATGGATGGATGGAACAGCTCTCCATCTCTGAGCAGACCACTGGACATGGTTGTCAGAGACAGCAAGAGGAAGAAGGGGGCAGATCCTCCTCCTTCTGCTCCCCTGCAGTAACCAAGCAACCTCAACAAGACCCATGGAGGAACTGCTCACCAGGGGAAGGTATCCATGCTCTCACTGTCACCCCCGGAGCTGGGTTCGCTCCCTCTGCTTGGAGATTTACTCATGAAGCCTTTGGCAGCTCGAACCAGCAGCCTGGTTTTATTGAGGGTCAGCCTGTGAGAAGATGAAAAAGTGTCCATGACCTCAGTGCTGCTCCTGACACCACCCTCCCCTCCAAAACCATCCTTTGTCCCCAGACACTGGCACCATGCTTGGTCCCAGCTCCAACCACTATCCCTGGGTATCCCTCCTATCCCCCTGGCTTGCATTCACATCAGACTCACGCAGGTGAAAGGCATCTGCTGAGGCCAGAGAAAGGTCAAACTGGCTCACACCTGGCAGCAAAGAGACTTGATGGATTTTTAGGCTTGTGCAGGGGAAGAAGACAGGCTCTGGAGGGGTCCTGGGGAGAAACACAGAGTTGGGGGTAAAACAAGGTGCTACAGAAGAGCAAGGGGAGCAGAGTCAAGGTTCTGGGATATGGGGTGTCTTGTTTGGCTGCTCAATCTTTGGCAAAAGCTTCCTCTCCCCTTGCCTCATTTTTCCTACATGGATAATAAAATTCCCACTGCTCTTAAAAATTAACCGGGGGGAGATTTATACCAACAGCTACATCAGGCTTAGTCCTTTGCACCTCAGAATGAGTCAGGCCTTGTGCTCACAAGCCTAATTTTAGGTCATAAATTTTTATAAAACTCCTGAAAATTCAGCAGAAGCCCAAACCACAAACTTGATGCAGCTGCACCAAGTGCCAGCAGCTCTTCCCCTACCTTCGGGGCCATGGAAGCACTCCCAGCCAAAACCAGCAACCTCCCTCCCATGGCACGATCGGCTTAATGAGCCTCATCAGGGCTCTGCTAATTCAGTTGCAGCTCTGACAGTGCCAGACAAGGTCTGATCCAACTCATCTTCATTAGTGGAGGATTTGGTGACAAGCGAGTCTCTCACATCCCCCCTTCCTCTAATTACACCCGTTTCATCCTTTGTCTTATCCGCGTTATGGCTGCCAATTAATTCCAAGCATTGTCAGCAGCATGACCTGTGATTTGAGGGTTTCAGGGTAAATTGAAGCTTCTTCCCCATTTAAGGAGATGAGCCCCAGCCTGCCACGTGTCTTTGAGCACCATATCCAAAGAGGAAGGCAGAATTTAAAAAGACCAGAGAATGTCCCAAACCACTGAGATCTCTAACACCAGGAAGGAGATAAAACCCCAAGAAATCTTAACTCATGCTGTAAAATCCATTGTCTCCATTCTGGCCACAAACTGGTTGAGGACATCCAGGGGAAAAGCCACAATGCCTTCTGATTCTCCAGCTCAGGCTCCTTTGGTTGCCTTGCTTGGATGTTGCCCCTTGGCATGAGAGAAGGGAATGGTCAGTGTTAGAGAGGGACTGGCACACACACAATGGCAACGAAACCACAGAATGAGCATGATCAGGAACTGGAATGACAGGACAAGGGGCAATGGCTTCGAACTGGAAGAGAGTAGGTTCAGATGGAATATTGGAAAGAAATTCCTTGCTGAGGGTGGTGAGGTTTGACACAGGTTGTCCACAGAAGCTGTGGCTGTTCCATCCCTGGAAGTGTTCAAGGCTGGGTTGGACAGGACTTGGAGCAAGCTGGTGTAGTGGAAGGTGTCCCTGCGGATGGCAAAGAATGGAATGGGGTGAGCTTTAAGGTCTCTTTCAAGCTAAAACATTATGAAATTCTATGGTGAACTCTGTGAATCCAGACCTAAGAGGAGGTCCTGGCCACAGGAAGAGGCGATGGGAAGAGGAACTTACCACCAAGAGCTTGGCCATGGCCTTGGGTACAGATCTAGTGCCAAACTGAGCTGTGGCTTCATAGGGTTTGCCCTGAGCAAGGTTTCCCAGTGACACCTTCCCTGCCAGGACAAAGTTCCACTCCTCTGCCAGCCCCACATTACCTGTGTGAGTGTACTGGACCAGGGTGGGCAGGTAGGAATTGGTGCTCAGGTCCACGGGCACAAACGCCGTGTACTTGCTGATAATGTTACAGGCCTTGCTGGTGTGGACAGCGTTGAGCTGGAACTGCTGCCCAGATCCTGCCACGGGAGGGACACCAGGGTCACAGTTCATGGGCCCTGTGGGCTCTCCCATCCCTCGGACCCAGCTCCCAGACCCACCTCCATGCTTGGGGATCCATGCCCAGCAGGGGCTGTATCCCTGTATCCCTCTAAAATCTGCCTACTGCTTCTTCTGCTCTTATTTTACAAGCCCAGATGCACTTCATGGAGAAGAGGGCTGACATGGCCCAGGGTCATGTGTGGCCAGGGCAGTAATGTGGCTGTTGCTGGAGTTTGATGCCACCTCCCAGCTCCAGGTGACCAACTCCTTAAAAATAACTGTTACCTCGTGTGTGAAGCAGAGGAATCATGGAATCATGGAACATACTGAGTCAAAAGGGACCCACAAGGATCATCAAGTCCAACTCCTGCTCCTGAGGAGTGGAAAGGAGCATGAGCTCGGGAATGTTCATGTCCAGCAAAGCTGCAGAAGCAGAAGAGCACAAGGCGGCTGACGAAGGCTGTTATTTGCGAACTATGTGAGATATTCCCTGATATATCACCACCAGCAGCTCTTGTTTTAACTCCAGAGGCTGCTGGAAAGCCTTCCTGAGGTTAGGCAGGGTCTGCCTGCAGCCAGCTGTGCATTACTATGCTCAATGTCATACTTCTTCTCAGCGAGCTGCTTGAAGTCCCGGATGAGAGACTTGGCTGCCAGGTGGTGGAAGGTCTCACTCCACAGGTCTGCATCGCCATCTGCCTGCTTCTCCTGCTCCTGGAAGAGAGGGTGGATATCAAAGGTGACTTCCCACTGCATGGGCTTGTTCCTCAGCCCCTTCACCACTGCCTTGCAGAGGGTCCTGGGGGAGCGTGGGGAGCCGCAGCCAGAGCCTATATCCAAGTCAGGGGGCTCCCAGTCAGAGGAGGACTCCGTCTCAAAGGTGAGGCATGGATGCTGGGCAGACTCTGCAGAGAGGGGAGAAGCAGATCATTAATCAGCTCCCTGGGAGCTGAATTCCCATGCCATCATGAAACCACAATTAATCCTTCCCAATTTTCACACGTTGGCACGGAGCATGGCACTATGCTACCAAACCCCAGCACATACAGGTGAGGCTGGCCATGCCTCGCCTCTCCCAGTTACCCAGATCCCCAGGGCTCTGGCTGTCTGATGAGGACCTCAGGCTTGTGACGGCATCAAATAATTCCAAGCCCCTTTCTGGAGCTTCCTGCAGCCCATCCAGCAGTGAGAGGGAGTTGCTGTCGTGGCAGCAGGACATGCAGCTGCACTGGAGCAGGGTTGGGTGCCAGACACCTGTGCCACAGATCCTGGTGGCCGAACTGTGCGGGATGGCTGGGAAGGACTGAGAGCAGAGCAGATGTTAGGACTGGATCCAGCTGCAGGCAATGGCACAGACCCACTCTGTGCCCTCTGATCCTGTCTGTTCCATGCATGGACTTGCTCTGTCCTCTCTGATCCCATCTGCTCCCTGCCCGACCCCAGCATGGGGTCCTTGAAAATACACATGCCTTTCCCTCTTTGCCCATCCCTGGCTGGGATCCATGCCCAGACAAAACCCTCCACCAGACCTCAGGCTGTCCCCAAGGGACCCTTGGGGCCCAGGGGCTCCTTCCCCAGACATGCAGAAAGTGAAATATGAGTTTCATCCCTCCAGACGTTTTAATGAATTCACTTGGGAATCAAAGAAAAGAAGAGAGACAAAGATCAAGGACCAGTTGCTTAGTAACAAAAGGAGAGAGGTGCAGGGGATTGGGAAGAAGGCTTTTTTTTTTTTAATGAGACTTTTTCTCCACTTTCAGGAGACATGAGTCGCCCACTCCAGCACCTCTGGTGTCACATCCCACAGAGATGTTCCCCTCTGCAAGGTCTGGGTTTCATTCCTGTCCCCAGGGCTGTGGGAAGGTCCATCTAAAACAGACAGACTCTATATACCTAGCACAACACCAGTGAGGAACAGAGGTGGTAGAAAGTGGTGGATGGAATGATACTTTGTCTGGGTGACAGGCAAGGATATGACCTTCACCATCACCTAATTTTTGGTGTTCTATGAGACCAACAAAACGGTGAGTCTGACAGCTCCAAGAGCAATTTACCAAGCTAATATTGACATATTCTGCCAGACCCTTTCCATTCCAAACCTGCTCCTTCTCCTGTCTGAGCACTCCTCCCAGGCAGAAGAAGCCAGCTGGGAATGGAGCTGGGGGTTTAAGCTGCCCATGTCTGGTGCTGACTTTTCCTTTCCAGCATGGTGTATGTGGAGATGAGCTGAGGGCTTGGCTTCACACCCCAGAAAATGTCAAGCCCTGGCAGCAGGACTGGGAGATGGGAGAGCTGCTGGGAGCCCTGGCAGCAGGAGGGATAGCAAAACCAGGCTGCATTTAATTAAGAGCAAGACTCATGCTGTTAACTACTTACTGCCCTCCAGAAGGGAGTTGGTTCCACCCCTGTCCACACACCGAGGGCAGGAGGATGCTCTGGGGACCTTTCCAACACAGGGAATGTTGCTAGTACCCCTAAAACCTGCTTGTCCTTGGTCACTGATGCTGTTCAGCACCCTCACTGCTGTAGTCTGAGGGCAGAGGTTTCATCCCTCCCTGTGGAGACCCAGCCCTCCTTCCCCTTTGCCCCCTCATCTCCCCTGCCATCCCTCACCCAGTGATCTCTAACCCACAGCAGAGGGGAAAAGAAAGCCCTCGACATCACACTCTGAGTTTCCATGGGAACACAAGTGCTGCTGGTCTCCCAGCCCTGCAGATGCTGATTGCAGAATAGAACATCACAAAGATGGGAGAAAACCGTCCCTATCCTTCTGACAGATCAGTTGAAAAATCTGCCCAAATTCCACCTGTTGCAGGCAGGGGACATAACCCGGTTCAGCAGATGTATCAGCACACAGGTTCACATCTCGTCCCAATGCTGCATAAGGCTGTGAGATCCAGCTGGGAATCTGTTTTGGCAATGAATTCTCTTTCCTTGCTGGGCACAGAAGTGCCACAGCCCTGAGAAGAGTTTGAATCCTAAATTGTAGGGAGGTAAGAAGGGCCAGAGGAGCAGCAAGGTGAAGCACAGGCCACTCAGGGGAAGGGGAGCAGGGAAAAAGCAGGCTCCCATGGGGTGAGACTGCTATGGGATATCAGGATGGTAGTCTGCTCCCTGCTTGGCTCATTTCCCAAGTGTTTGTGATGTGCTGCAGAACTATATTATCTATATCAATATTTTAGGACTAGTATGAGTCAGACCCTTTCCCTCAGACTCTTATCCACCTGATATTTTCCTGCTTCTCCTTGCTGGCTCCCACCTGCAGGCAAAGCCTCTTGGGGATCACCTACCTGGAAATTCAGCTGCCAGGGCTCAGGGCTGGTCTGCTGCAGGTCCTGCAGGTGGGTTTTCTAGAGGGGGATTTTCGCTAGGGCTGTGCCAGGATCGCTGGCTGTGGGCATCTTCCTGCAAGTCTCATGGCTGGAGATTTGGGTGGTGCTGTACACCCACCTCCTGGATGGAGCCTTCACATCCATTCCTGAACGGTGGGAGAGAGGACCAGCTCCATTCCAGAGTGGGATTAGCCAGCACCACCCCCATTAGCTCATGGTGGGAGGCAGGGAGCCCACCCCAGGGTCCTGCCAAAGCTCAAGGGGTCACGCTCAGCCTTGCAAAGTTTTAAGCAAAGCAACAAAACCACAGAAGGAATAGGATCACTCAAAATTCCTGGGGATGTCAAGAGAGCAGGTTGGAAAGGTTTTGTCTGAGGAGTTTTCAGCCAAAAAAAGCCTGACTGCATTTCCCCAAACCTCCCTGGAGAAGACAAAGGGTTTACTGATGAAATTTAATTAGTGCAGACACGCTCCTGACAGAGCAAGACTAAAATTTGCCTTGGAAAGACATGATTTCTCATTGCTTTTGACAAGTTTGAGGGGATGCACAGCACAGCTCCTCTTGGAATAAAAGGCAAGAACATCCCATGAGTAACAAAGGTTTCCCCAGCTTTGGGGTGCAACCAGCTGCTTTATGCCACATGAGGCTGACACAAACACCCAGTCAAGTCATGGCAGGGAAGAGTGACACCCTAGGGACAGGGCTTTGGATCCAGTCCCCCCTGCTCCTGACTGGGAAGCTGCTTTGCAGATGCAGGGATGGTCTAGCAGAGCTCCCCATTTGCTTACTCCACTCTTCCTCAAACTGCATGGGAAGCTAGTAAATAATTATGTGACCAAATCTAAAGCTGCTTTGAAAATCCCAGGGAATCCAGCTCACCAGGGCTTCCCTTGATTTCCTGACAGGTTTGGATAAAACATCCAAACGAAACAGACTCTCTCAAGCCTCTGGAGATCTGTTCATCTCTCCTGCAAACTCCTCCCGCTCTTTGCAGCAGAAGACACCTATTTATCAGGCAAAAATTTGGAGGAGCAGTGACAGTATCTAGAGAGACAGGGACATTACCACCCCCCCATATACAGAGGAAACTCTGACCTGTGTCTGTGTCCAACTCTCCCCTGGGACCTCTGCCCATGCCCAGGTGGTCAGGGGGGTTCTCGGGGGGGCAGGAGCCCTCCAAGTCTCTGGAGTGGTTCCAGCTCTCCAAGCCTGCTCCCTGCTCCTGGGAGTGAAAGAAAACAGAGCTGCCTGACTCCTGGGAATGCATCATGCTGTACTGCCGCCTCTTGTCCTGGGGGGAAGCACAGAGAGGGAACAGGTCCCACAGTTGGGTCCATTCACTGCCTCCCAGCTGAGACAGGGTGCACCAGCACCTTTATCCACTATTTCTCCCCAACTCTGGTCCACCATCTCCCTTAAGGACAGAGTTCGGAAGCAGGAACCTCCTGACCATGCACAAAGACAAGACTCTTGTGTACAGCCCCCAACACCTCCCACTCCTGGGCCAGCCCCATGGACTCACGGATCTAGGTAGGATCCTGGAGAGGTATGGGGAGATGTTGCAGATAACACCACAGCCAACCAGGTGGTCACCAGGGAACAGGCAGCTGGTGCTGACAGAGGACACCAAGACCTCACTGCTCTCAGGAAAGACCCACTCCACAGACATGTCACTCAAAACTGGTGCCATCACCTTCTTCAGTGACCTGATCATCTGTGAAGGGCAGGGGGGAGAGGTTCAACACCAGCTGGACACTGTGTGACCCATGGTGCACATGCCATGTGCCACAGGGAAGGGGAACATTCCCTCAAACAAACCTATCAAACAAACCTATCAGCTGATTCCTACCCTCTCTTGACAGTCTGCTTCCTCTTAGTCTACTCTGAGACACCCCCCAGCATCCTGATCGCCTTGGCATAGTTATATTTGGCAGAGCTGAGTTCATGTTGGACTTGATGATCCTGTAGGTCTTTTCCAACCTAAATGACTCTTTGATTCCATGATTTTTTTCCCAAGAGCAGATAATGATGAAGCACAGGGCTGATCTCACACACGCTGCCAGCCCAGAGCAGGGTGGGAGCTTGTGGCCAGAGATAACCTGCTCTGATGTGAGGCAGCATCCCCTGCTCCCCTCCAGCACCCAGGAAAAGCTGTCAGACCTTCACCTGTCTGAAGCCCAGCCTTGTTCCCTGATACTCACACACTGATACTTTTGGAACAGCTCATTGCTGGCACAAGCCACTGCCATCAACCAGCAATGCTCTGCAGTGGAGAAGACCAATATCCATGAATACCTTATGGACAAACGTCCCAGGGACCCATCTACATGAGCTTCCCTGCATGCCAAGGGAAGTGAACACCAGATTTACAGGCAGAACAACTCAAATATTCCCTATTGTTCCCTGCTTTTTCACAGGCTTGGGAAGACGCATCAGGCTGTGTTTTATAAGGCCATTAATTGATGTCTAAGACTGCTGAATGTACCAAGCTGCTCAGCCTGCAAAGCTCTTACTAATAGCTCTTATTAAAAACCTCTCTTCACTGTCTTTGCTTTTAATTTACGTGAGAAATATGGATGCCATTCTGTCTTAGAGAGGTTTTTGTGTGCTCCAGTTTCCTGCACAGGGGGGGAGTTAGTGAACTCCTCCTTGTGAGATCAAGAAGGTAGGAGCTGGCTTTTTTGAGATATTTAGGAGCTAAAGACCCAATTCTCTCTGGGTTTAGTCATGAAGCAGGTGACAGGCTGGGCTCTGTCCATTCACCAGACGACAGATCCATCCCTACGCTGGATTTGAAGCACGCGGGTTTGCTCTTCACGGGGAGAGAGGGAATGGAGAGGCTTTAAAGTCAGCCTAATTAGCAAAGCCACCGCAGCGCATTCCTCTCGCTCCAACCCCGAGTCCATCTCACCCAAGCAGTACCGGGGCTGAGCCTGACTTAAAACTAATTGGCTGCTTTCATGTCGGTCTCTCTGCCCTCACCGTGTCTGAGGCAGAGCTGCCTTTGGAGGCAGAGCTGCCTTTGAAGCCAGAGCTGCTGTATTGTGACTATCATGGCCCTTCAGCCCCACACAGAGGGAAACGCACCCTCCTACTCCCTCTGACAGTTGGAGATGGAGATGCTCTTTAATCCACTCCTGCTCGCCCACCTGCTGTGAGGGGGAGTTGGGAAGGCAGGGCCAGGACGGGGAATGAACTCACTGGGAGCTGTGGCCTCCCCCTCGCTGAACCAGAGCATCGTTAGAGCCCCACGGGGTGATACCTGGGGAATGGGCTGTACCTTGGGCCGCAGCCTCTTGCCCTCCGCCACGAACTCCGAGATGCCCCAGACAGAGCAGCTAAACCCCAGAGCAGCTTCCTGGAGGCATTTGGCCTGATGCCAAAGCTGTAGCACCTGCAAAGGGACAGAGAGAATCAGGATCCACAGGAAAAATCACTCCCCAAGCCCGACACAGCTCACACATTCCCTGTAGGCAGAAACTCCCTTTGGCATCCCTTATGTCCAGAGGAATAAATCAGTCCCTCTTTTAGGTGACTGGCAGGAGGGCTGGGAACCTTACAGTGCCTAAAGGGGCTCCTTGACAGCTGGAGAAGGACTTTGGACATGGTCATGGAGTGGCAGGACAAGGGGGAATGGCTTCCCACTCACAGAGGGCAGGGTTAGATGGGATTTTGGGAAGAAATTGTTCCCTGTGAGGGTGGAGAGGCCCTGGCACAGGTTGCCCAGAGAAGCTGTGGCTGCCCCATCCCTGGAAGTGTTCAAGGCCAGGTTGGGTGGGGCTTAGAGCAACCTGGGATAGTGGAAGATGTCCCCTCCCATGGCAGGGCATGGAATGAGATGGGCTTTAAGGTCCCTTCCAACCCAAACCATTCTGGGGTTCTATGAACAGGCAACCCCCTCCTCTCAGCAGACCCCAAACCCTGTCCCCAAACAGCAGCCTTCAGTGGTGACACGCAGGGGTTCCCAGCAAGACCTCAAGCCCTCCCCTCCTATGCAAACACAAGATGCTTTGCTGGCCGTGGTCAATAGCAATAAATATCCAGCAATTATCTCTGCTCATAACTTCTCAAGGAAGGAGGATCAAGCCAGGCAAAGCTGCTCCCCTGACTCCCAGCTCTGTGAATCAGGATTCAGTTTGGGCTGAAGGCTGTAAGTCAAGCTGCAGCCCAGGCAGAGAGGGCAGTGGTAGGTGGGGATGGATGTGCCAGTAAGCCAGGAGGATGGGAATGGGTGGAACACGGCATTTGGCCAGGGCAGTGGATTGCTGAGAAAAGAAACGCCTTCCGCAGCAAACTGCATCTTCATGAGGGGCTTTTCTCTTGGAGGGTTTTAATCCTCAGCTGGCTGCAAATCCTAGGCCAGCCTCACACCCCTGTTAAATAAGGCTCTGATCTTCTTTTAAGATGGGCCATGGTCAAGACTCTCCCTCATGGTCACCTGAGACCATGCTCCAGCTCTGATTGCATTTAACCCTCCCCTACACCTCTGTAAGAGCGAGGGATGGGATGGTGGAAAGCCCTGTACACTGGGAAGCAATCAGACATTCGTGCAATTACAAACCCACAGAGCAGCTTCCCTGATAAGCCCTGAAGTCTGAGAGATGGAAGAGGAATCAGGATTTCTTAAACTTTTCATACGTTTCATGCCTGTTAAAGAGGCAGAGGAGAAACAGAACAGCCTGTGATCAGGGCTGGGGAGTCAGGCTGGGAGCTCATGCACAAATTAGCCACTTTTTACATTGCTCCCTTTCAGCGTATTCAATTCTGCACAGCCCCATCCTGGAAGCAGCTGGGGCCAGCCCCAGATGTGCTTTAAAAATTTTTTTCAAAAAGCAAGAAAGATTGTTGGCATGTCAATCTCTCCTAGCAGGAAGCATCAGCCGAGAGCTGTGAAGTTGTCAGCTCAATTATCCTGCTTTTGATTGTTTAAAAAGCATCTGAACTTCTGGGATCTGTTCCAAACCCTTTGAGGTCCTCCCATGGCTCATAGCAGCAATCTCTCCTGCCTCTGTCTCTGAAGTGGGGACATCTGTGAGATGGAGCTGTGCTCAAGCAGAGGCACATACCAGCCTGTCCCAGGTTTCTGGCCCTGCAGGGTTGAGTCTGGCTGCCATCCATACCTGGTGGAGCAGGAGTGGTCCTGCAGCAGCTCCAGAACCTTTCCAGTGTTTCTGAGGGCCCCACCCATCACCAGAAAGAGCAGCCAGGGGTGGCCCCTGTGGAGGGGCTGGCGAAAGACCCACTTCAGGGGGGATAAGATATTGATGTTGCCCATATCAGCCTGGATCCTCCTGATGCTCTGGCAGGCAATGGCCAGGCTCTCCTGCCCAAAGGAAAGTGCAATCATCAGCACCAGCACCCTCCAAGCACCAAGGAACACCACAGGAGAGCCTGAGGTAGTTGAGGCTGTTCATTCTGAAGAATGGAAGGCTCTGAGGGGGGACCTTAAAGCCCGTTCCAGTGCCTACAGGTGCTCCAAGAGAGCTGGAGAAGGACTTGGACAAGGGCCTGCAGTGACAGGACAAGGGGCAATGGCTTTAAGCCAAAAAAGGGCAGGTTTAGATTAGATATTAGAAGGAAATTCCTTACTATAATGGTGGGGAGGCCCTGGCACAGGTTGCCTAGAGAAGCTGTGGCTGCCCCATCCCTGGAAGTGTTCAAGGCCAGGTTGGACCAATCTTGGATCACCTTGGGATAGTGGAAGGCATCCCTGTCCATGGCATGAAAGATCCCTTCCAGCACAAACCAGGGTATGGATTGTGGACTTACCTACCTCACAATATGCCTGACTGGCAGGAAAGAGGCTCTTGAAGGTGGATCCAAACCCAATGACATTGAAGACACATGCTGGCATCAGGCTTTTGAGAATGACCAACAGGGCATCCTGAAGGGTGGAAAGCAAACAGATATCAGCACACTTGCACTCTCCCTGGCTGGCCCAGCTTCACCAGTAAAAATTCTGCCAAGAGCCATCCCATCTCACCTGATCCCCACCTTCATTTGAAAACAAACCAACTGCTTCTTTCCCAAGCCCACATATGACCCTGCTCTTTCAAAGTCCCTTGATGATATTTGGGACCCGAAGCAGTGAGGAAAATGGGGAGTCTTTGGAAACAAAGAGCTGAACAAATTTTTCTGTTTGTTTTTAAGGGATTCAATTTGTGCTGGCAACAGTGCTGCAGCACTGAGCTAGTGGGTGAGAAGCAGAGTGTGAAACTGAGAAGTGCGACACGCAATGCATCTCAATGCCTAAACTTGCAGAAAATAAACAAACAGCTAAAGTTACACAAAAGGAAAAGCTTCCCCCTTTCCCAATTCTCTTGTATTCATAGCTGGCTTCAATTAAAATAACTGGGAGAAGACAGTTTTAAGCTATTTTCTTTACCAGAGGTGGTTATCTAACATTCCTGGCCTTTACATAAGGGAAGAGCAACTTGAATTGTCAGTGATGTCATGGACAAGTGCAGGACGGAGCTTGTGATCACAGCAACTGGGCAAGAACTGCACAAGGAGCTCTTGAGCTTGTAGGAGCAATTATGTGGCAGGAGAAGAGGCCAATTTAAAGCAAAGTGTTTATTTAAAGCAAAATGTAAAGCAAAGTGTTCAGGAGCAGCTCAGTTCTATTTATATGCTGATCAAGGCAGACTCCTGCCAGTCTGCCGAGGCCAGCAGAAACCCTTGAGCCAGCCCCTGCAGGAGCTGCCAAGGTCAAACAAGCAAGAACAGCCTCCTTGAGTTGTCCTACCAGTGGCAAAACCAAGTGACCGCCAAGGGACCCAGAGAACCCCCTCTTGGGACCAGCAGAGATGTGGTGCCAGGTCAATCCAGTTCACAAACCCTGTAAGACTCAGCAACAACACAGAGCTGGAGCATTGAAAGTCAATGGAATAATGTATAAGAACAGGGCTGCCCTTTAACAGGCACTGGAGTACTTGAATCCAAGCTGTTATCTCAAACCTACCAGGAGATATTTATACCGCTGCTCCCAGATGGCTCCTGGGATGCTGGTTCTTCAGATCTCAATGCTGACATCCCATCTTGGAACCCATTACAAGGGAAAAATACAAATTTCCAAATATTTCTCTTAAAGCACTTCCCAAAATGGGCAGCCAATGCCTGCTTGCTATTTCAGCATGCAGAAAGATTTATTGCTTCTTATGATAAATATTGATCTTGATCCTGTTGCACTCAATAGCTATATGGCAACTCAATAAGGAGGGATGTTTGCTTCCAGAAAACTCAATTCCCAGTTATTAGTGTAGTTTCACCAGCAAGCACCATCACAGCCTGGCTCTTCTCCCTGGCTGCATCACGGTGGGAAAGGACTGGCTGCAGGAAATTTAAATCCCTGAATTTTCCAGTCCAGATACTTTAGATGGGTGCCCTCCTGCTCTGCATGGGCCATTCCATCCTACCCCTGACTGTATCTTGAGGCTGCACAGTTCTGAGCCCTGTCATGCCATGAATCCAGCCAGCTGAGGATGATGCAGAAGGTTCCATCAAGCAAAACCCACCCAAATCCTCTCAGAACAGACCTTGCTGCAAGGTCCCTGGTGTCTGCAAGTGACAAACAAGGATGGAAGACTCAAATGAAGGACAGTGGATTTCTCCCTTGATGTATTTCCACCAAAATCTCCTCTATCTCCCCCAAAATATTTTTCCCAAAGGACAATAGTATTTTCCCTGTTTTTAGAGCCCTCCTGCAACAGGGGTCCCATTTCAGAACCTCTCAAAGAAGGGGTCTGATCCTGCAGGTCCCCATCTCCATGGGATAATCTTGCCTCCACAGAGGCTGCAGAGACTGTGGTGCCCAAAACCAGCTGTGCTGCGAGTTGGAAAGCAAAAATCCACCCTGGGACAAGAATCCCAGACTCCTAAAGGTGCTGGGGTAAGGGGGTACAACCTCAGAGATATCCTGTTCCCCTTGGGAACAGCCTCCCTATCCCAGGGGATGTGCTGCAGCCATCCTCAGGCTCCTCAGCATCCCAATCCTTGTTGCTGAAGGTGTCTGTCCTTCAGCAGTTCCCATGGAAACTGGAGACAGATGGGAAAGGAGATGTGCTAGAAGATGGACAAGCTCAGGAAATGTCTGTGGGAACCTCATGAGGTTCAACAGACCAAGTGCAGGGTCCTGCACCAGGCTGGCACTGGTTAATAGCCAGTGTGACAGGGGAACTTCAGACCCACAAAATACCCTGACAGTGCCATTTTTTATCTAGAGGTCTCAACACAACTCCCATAACCATCCACCAGGCTGCTGGTGTTCATTTGTGTTTGGAAAAGGGATGTTTCACGTCTAAATAACTTCCATGGGTGCAGAAAGGTGCCCATCAGCAAAACTTCTCCTCACACATGGTCAGCATGTCACTCCCCTTGGAGGTCCCTGGAGGCTTCCCCCCTAGGGAGCCATCACCCAAAGCCCTCCTGGAGACAGGGAGAACTGGAAAAGGGATGCACAAACCATGCCATCAAGAGAGGGAAGGAAAACGACTTTGCATCTGATGTGCTGATAGGAAGAAAGGGAAGAGAATGGGGGAGAGTCACCTTCGCTGCAGGTACCGAACAAGCCCCACAGTTGAGATGACTAAAATACAGGGTATAATTACCCCCCATGCCCTGATAATGAACACTCATCAGCTCTCAGCCCCCCCACTGCTCTCTCTCATTCATCCCTGTTGACAGGCAGGTGCTTCCCCTCCCGCAGATACCTTGGCACGGTTGATGTTCACACCGCTCATGCTCCTCCTGAGGTCTACCCGAAAAATAAACTCTCCTTGGGCTGTCTGGAGATCTGGCTGGACAGTCCTCAAGTCTGGGCAGAAGTTGAGCATGATGACAGGGTGGTGGGGGATGTCCTTGTTCATCCGCTTCCTGATGATTTCCATCTGAAAGAAAGCAGGAGAGAGCTCAAGAGGTTGATTTTTCTGCACCATTTCACTTCGAGGGGAATCAGAGAAAGGCTAAAAATGTACGTGCATGTGGGCCAGAATCTGCTTCTTCTGGCCTCAGAGGTGACAACACCATGGTGTGCTCAATGTCCCTGTGTTCTGTTCTGTCCATACCCACAGTATTCATCATCTCTGGAAGTGTTCAAGGCCAGGTTGGACAGGGCTTGGAGCAATTTGGTCTAGTGGAAGATGTCTCTGCCCATGGCAGGGGGTGGGATGAGATGAGCTTTAAGGTGCTTTCCACCAAACCATTCTGGGATTACATGAAGCAACTGCACACTCAAATAAAAGCCTGGAGAAGAAATCAAAAGACTTGGCCCTACATAGCACCTTGCAAAACTGATTCTCCTAACATTTCATTAGATCCTTCCTGAGAAACTGGTTCATTAGCACAGCTTAGCATCCCACCAAGGCACACCAGAAGTTTTCTCCATGGTCACTCACTAATGAAGTGTGAGATGCAGCCCTTAATGTGCTGCATTCACCGCTCCAATTCATTCCTGCTACCTCTGGTTTGCTGCTTTTTCTGCCCATTTCTTCTATCACTTTTCTTTGTAGGGACTGAAAGGCTTTGGAAAGCTGAACCGGCTGCTCTGGACATGGTTTGACAGGAACCTGCATAATCTGTCTCTGCACTGCACACAACTCTAATGGCTCTCCACATTTTCTCACCTTCTATTTCAAGTATTCATTACAAATGGGATAAAATTAATCTGGTAAAAACCTCTTGTGATGGGTTTATAATGAGCTGTTATGTGTGTATCAAGCAGTAACAGGTTCACGGCCTCAGCTGCTTTGGAGAGAGCTCCAGGACCCCACATCAGTCTGGCTGTGGCCTTTTATCCCTGGGTCTGAGTGTGGAAATTCCTCCACAACAGCAGCTCAATCCTCAAGGACTTTGTTTGCATTTTTTCCTGTCTTTCTGGCTGCTTTTCTTGTTGGTTTCACCAGGAGTAAACCAGACCTCAGATAACCAGGCTTGTTTCCTCTGGCCGTGGGTCACATTCTTCAATCTATGAATGACCAACCTTTGTTTTCTATAACTCACTAACTCCCTTTGGCTCAACACACACACACACATGAGCTCTGCTTTCAGCTTCTCTGCTTGAGTGCTGCTTCTCTGACCCTGTGAAAAGACAGGTCCCACTCACAGGAACAAGCCAAGCTCCCACTCATCCTCCTGCCTTTCCCTTCCATGCTTTGGCATACAAATTAATCAGCTGCTGAGAAATCAAAGGGCTTTTTTTCATTCCCATTTTCCTCCAGCCATATGACATTATTTTGTTTAACAACTTTCCCAGTTTGTCACATTTTAGACTAGAGTGTTCCTTGCTGCCTCTGTCCAAAGACTGAACTGTGGCCCTGGACCTATCCACAGAACTCCCTGGAATGCTCTTAAGCATCCATGACATAAACTTCCTGTGTGGTCAGGATAAGCCCATATTTTGGGATTTCTCACTGACTCTGGAGGGAATTTGATGGGCAAACCTTCAGTAAACAGCTTCAGAGCTGCTGCTAAAGGTCAGCCAGAAAAGAAAACATCTCATCTCCCTTCCGTTCCCCTTCACCCATTATCCAATTACAGTAAACTAATCAGATTTTGTTGAGGGGAGTTGATTCCAGATTGCATCCATCCCCACCACCTGCAGCTGACAGCATCCAAGCCTTTTGCATAATAAACTGAGGGAGGAGAATTAATTATAATTTACTGCTGAAATTTCTGGGCTAATTTAATTTAAGCCGAGAAGTGCCCAGTGTCCTGCCCTGAGCAGCAGCTATTCCAGCCCATCATCTACCCCAGAAATTCCAGGCATTTCCTCTGCTCCCTGCAGTTGTTTCCCAGTCCTCCTGGGGCACAGGTTTCCTGCAGGGAAATGTCTCCAGACTGATCCCCCCTTAGAGAATTTGCATTGCTAAAGACACAGAAATAATTAGGGAGCCATCCAAGGTGTAGCATAGGAGTTTAATCTCGTTCCACCTGCCACATGCTGAACATAATTAGAGGAAATGCCTGCAGAGTCCCGGCCCTGTGAGAGAGAGCAGAGCACAAAGGGAAGGAAGGAGAGGAGGGCTGACAAGGCTCTAGTGAAAGAAGAAATCTCAGCAGCATGGGGAGGTACCCTTGAGGCAGTTCTGGGATGTCTGCCAAGAGAGACCCAGGATCAGACACGTGGAGAAGGAGTTTTGGGGGAAATGAGCATTCCTGGGCACACAGAAGAGCCCTGGCTGTGTAAAATAGGAGCTGACACCACCAGCCCCAGCTGTGGCCACACAAGCACAACCTGCCCCTTAGGGGAAGATGCCCACCCGGGAAATCTGGAGGGCTCTGAGCTGTTCACTCCTCTCTGCTGATCCCAGACATGCCAAAGTGCTGGGCTGTCACTCATTCCCTCAGAACTGCTGGAAGATGAGGCTCAAATCCCAACACAGATATTTTTCTCTTTGCTGCTCAGCAGAACAAAGAGAAGTCTCTCCTACCTTGTCTTCAGCTCAGCTCATTATTCCAGGGAAAATCACTTCTTTCTGACAGCTACCCAGAAACAGTAAACATTTACTGAGCAATTAAACAAATATTTTATTCTATGTCATTGCAATAATTATAATACCCTTAATGCTATCACAATGCACCTCTCTAATTATGCTATGCTAAACTTGTACTAATCATACACACAATAACCATCTCAGAGCTCCTTCCACTCTCAGTTTATCAGCAGCACTGCTGAATTTTCCCCTCTTCCTTCACACAAGCTCCTCTCCAAGGGAGGATGCTGCAGGTCTCATCGAGATGGTATAATAGCTGATGCTGGAAACAAGGTATTAGCTACCAGCTCAGCTCCAGTCCATGGAAAGCCTCAGCTAACACCTGAAGCTTGTGTTTCTCACCTTTTTCTTGGCACTGGGGTCTTTCTTAGTGCCTTTAATGAAATCGTTCTTCCCCTTCAGGTGGCGTTTGTACTCTGCAGGGGTCATGTCACCTTCTTCCATTGAGACATGGGGCATGTGGGGCTCTGGAAATGCAGAGATTTGTGTGAAGAACAGTCTTGGCTACAGTTTGGGTCTGGCAGAGTTGCAGGCACCCTTGGTTGGGAGAACTGTGAGCTTGGGTAGCTCAGAAAACCATGAGAGGGGCCAGGATTACCTTCCAGGAAGCCTAACCTTGACAATATTTGCAAAATGAGTGCTAATACAGCCGGTTCCAGAGCTACAGATGAGGATCCCCGGACAGGGCAAGACCAGCACAGCGGAAGCAGAGCCCAATTAGCACTCGGATGGATCAGGACCTCCACAGGTCTGTCAAAGGTGTGTTTGTTGGCCAGCGTGATCACAATGCTCTTGGCAGAGTGAGCTGAGGGGTCTGCATCTGCTCAGATCTCGTGGGGGGGGGCTCTCAACTCCTGCCCAGGGGAACCGAGGTGCCGTAGGGATTGACGACGGGGAAGACCAGACAGCAGAGATGACAAGGTGGCAGAGGACAGGAGCCCATGTTAGCATCAGCCTTGTACTGGTAAATCCACCCCAGCACAGTTAAGTTGCCAACACAGATTTACACTGAGGAGGAAGAGTTTGGACATTGCCTTGGGGGGGTGACAAAGCAGCCTTGTGCAGCAGGACAGCCTCGGTGCTCCTACCTGCCAGAAACATGGCCCCCCGATCTCCAAGTGGAAGCTGAACTCCTACTCAAAGGGGTTGGTGGCCTCACTGTCCAGCAGCTGAGCCAGGCAGAACCTGCTCCCTTGCTCCATGCTCCCTAATCCGCAGAGGTGCTTGTCCCTGCCATAGAGATAAATCCCAATAAACCCTGTGAACATGTTCTATCCCCCCAGGAACTGCAGGTCTGCTGGAAAAAAAGCCTGCAGCCACTCTCCAGCCTCCTGCAACTCCTGCTCAGCCAGCCCTGCATTCCCTCAGAGTCCCAGCCAGAGCCCACGCCATGGTTTTTCGTATGTTTGGAGCTGGTGGCTGGAAAGGCTGCTGGCATTCTCTAGGCTGGGCTGGAGGACCCTGGGGACACACATAGCTGGCAGAAGGATGCTCACCACCCCACTGGGCAGTGTCTGCAGCTCAGAAGAGGTGCTGATGAAGATGGAGACACTTTCCAGGGGAGGAACCATGCCCAGGTTCGCCACAAAAGCAATCCTTTCCAAGTCCTCATCCATCATGGTCCTTCCTGCACAGAGTACCACACCAGGTGTTGCAACCACGGAAAGTGCTCCTTTTGAGGCCTCCCACAACTCCCCAGCTATGGATCAAACACCCAAAGCTGCCCCCACTGCACACATCTGCTTTCTTTGAAGAGCCCCAGCTTCTGCATTATTCCTTTGGCTGCTCAGAAGCAGTGGTGCTTTCCAAGATGGGTAAGACTGACAATTTTGGCAGGGACATGAGCACCACAGCCCCTCAGCCTCCCAAAAGGAACTCCCCCGGTGCCACGGCACGCACCAGCCAGCCACCCCCCACCACCTCCCTATTTGCCTTCCCTTTCTTTACTCCTCACATTCCGTAAAGCACCCTCAACCCCCTCACCACTTCCATCACCAGCTCTTCCATGGGGGAGGCTGGAGCTGTCGAAGTTGGTGTCATCTGTCTTGGCTTTGTCTTTGATCTGCACCATCACAGTGCACTGGGACACGGCTGCCTCGAAGCCCACAACAGTCATGCCCTCATCCAAGGGGTACACAAAGAGACCTGCCAGCCAGAAAGGGTGTTAGCAACACCTACCACTTCCTTGGACCCATGAGCCAGGTCCCTCTTGGCACTTCCCAAGTAGGAAAAATCCCACTTGTGGGATTTTTCACACCTAAAAAGTTGTAGACTTGGACACGATATACTTGGTTGTGCTTCCCACCAGCATCTAAAGGTTTAAGGCACACACAGAAACCCACCACTGCCATATCCTGGCTCTAAAGTTCCCATTCCAAGCTTCACTCCTTGAAACTCGCCTTCCAAAGCCTGGGGTTCTGGGTTGTGGTAGGTGAGCAAGGCTGACATCCCAAAGGCGTAGCCGCTGACGCAGGATGTCACCTCAGATGAGGTGAGGGGCAGTCGAGAGAGGGTCACCTGGTTAATCAGCCTTGGCATCTTCACAGGAGTCTGTGAGTGATGGTGGGAAGCTGGAGAGAAAAAGGTGAGAATGGATGTGGAGCCCCAAGTGCCCAAAATGTTTGCATGGCTCTGCCACCTCATTTTGAAGCCCTGAGGACAGAAAGGTGAGTGATCTGGGACAGGATGAGACCTGGGCTTGATGACTGCAGTGGTGGGGATGGGGATGGAGCAAGGCCCTGGTCAGGATGGAGTGAGATCCCAGTGGGAACACACAAGGAAAACCATCGTCCCAAATCCCTGTTGGCATGAGTGAGGAGGTTTAGATCAAACCTCCCTAGCAGGGGACAGACAGCCCTGCAGGTCCACACTCCCCAGTTCCCACAGTGCTGGACTCTGGGCAGAACAGGTTAACATCTTTTTCTGTCCCTCTTTCTTCTCATTATCCTCCACACTGACAACTTTCTCCAGGATAAGACTATGATCATAAGAATTTTCCTTTATCCCGGGCAATGAAGAGCAGGCAGCCAAAGTCAGGCATCCTCCTGCCCTCCCATGCCCTTGCCCATCCTCAGTCCTCATCCTCACTGATTTCGGGGAGGTGCCACGGCTCTGCTGTCCTGCATCTCCAGATCCTTCCTGCACAGGCTGACTCATCCCTCCCTGTGCTCAGCCGACACATTCAGATGCAAAGTGGTTCCTTCTGTCAATTACATTCCAACACTTTTTCCTGAGCAGGTTTTCCTCAGTTCCAGCTCCTCTCCCTCAAGCCTCAGAGGTTTCAAAGGAGACCTTTCAGGTGGATTTCAGGGCCCCATTCCGCTCCCCCGGGGCACTGGGAGAAGTTGCTAGGCAGCAGTTCTTCCTGGCTGGCTCTGCAATGCTTTATGAAGTGATTTACAAGGCCCAGGAGGAGCCAGAAGCACTGAAATACATCATTTTCTCATTTCCTACCAGGCCTGCGTTATTAAAACCCACCTTTATTTGCAAATTCCATGGTAGACATCAAGGCCACGAACTTGAGGAGTGCTCAGGCAGGAAAATGGCGTTAAGAAAGGAAAAGGAAACAACCAGGGAGGGCAAGAAGGGCTGTCCTGGATGGGGGAGAGCAGCCAGGGAAACTGAGAAAAGGAAACAGCAGCAAAGGTGATGACGGAGGGCAGTAATCCCAAGGCACGCCCCTGAACCCCAGCCAACAATCTCAGCCATTCCTGATTTAATCCACCTCTCCTTCCACCACAACTGCTGCTCACACCAGGAGCTGCCCAGGGAGGTCAGGGATGCATCCACGGGGATGTCAGGAGATGAACAGGAGTCCTGCCTGAGTCAGGGGAGACCATTTCACACTGGGATGCTCCAACCTGTGCCAACAGGGCTTGGAAAGTCAGGAGCTGGCAAGAGTTCACCTGCCACAGGGAGAGATAACGCAGGTCCCCTCACTGTGTGATGTGGCAGAGGCCAACAAGGTATTGGGAAGTGATTACATGCCAGGTGGGGAAGGAAGGAGGGGTAATTATTATACCTTAGGGAAGAAATAATAATAGGAAGATGCTCTCTACCAGGTGGAATTCATTATGGGGCTGCCAGAGGGGTGAATTTGGGCTCCAGGAGTGACTTCACTTGAAAGTGGGGACTTAGGGCAGAGCAATGGGTGAGATCCAAGCCTCTCACATCTTCTGCATCCATGGGAGATTGGGAACATGGCTCCCATGGAAACCACTCTGCCAGCAGGGATTTCTGCATCACTTGGGCCAGGATAAGCACTAAGGGACCCTTGGTGGGATGCAGAATTCTGTGCCATGTCCTTTTCAAGCCAGATAAGAAAGTTGCACCTCTCCTGCAGCTCCAAGATGGCTCAGAGGAGCCTGGCACCAGCCCTGACTGCTCTGTCAGCCAAAAAAGTGGCCCCAGAAGGACAGGGAGGGCTCAGAGGAGTCTTCCCAGCAAAAACTCTTTGAAAGGGGATCCTGTCAGCAGAGCCATGGGGCTGCTCCACACAGCTCATGTCACCAACGCCATCAAGTGATTGCAGTATGGAAAGGGAGAGCAGAAACGCTGGAGTGAGGGAGAGTAGTGGGAATGCTGAAATCTCTCTCCTGTGCCCCCCAGGAGCTCAGCACCAGCCCCTTGCCTGCTCCCCATCCTGCCTTTGCTGCTCCAGGACATGCAAGCAGTCTCCATTCTGGTCACAGGGCTGGACTGTCAGGATGGGAACTCACAGGACTCTGCATATCCCAAAGCATTACCAACAGCTTGATGTTGTACAGGGTATCCCTGCAGCGACCCAGTCCTCAGCACGTCCCCTCACTGCCACCAAATGTGTCCTACCTCCTGCACACAGCAGGAATGGGACCATCCCGTGGACCTGGCCAAGGGCCTCATGACCTCACACTGCATATGACATCCCAGGAAAAAGGGAAACCATTGCTAAATACCTTCAGCCATCAAAATACTCTACACCTGTAATCCCAACAGCTAGGAAGCAGCTCAGGGCTGGGGACAGACATTGTCCCTTGGCTAGTTGTGCTCTGGACCTGGCACACCAGGATGCTACTGGATTGATCTTTTTTTTTCCCCCTTCCTTTGTAAGTGCTCTTTCCATGACATTCCACCGTTCTTCCTGGCCATGGAGGTGGGAGAGACAAGAAACATGCTCACCCCACTCCAGGTAATACCCTCAGCCAATTCCTGTTCCCAACTGAGAGGGAAGCTGCTGATAGCTCCTGCAATGTCTGTGGACAGTCCCCATGACCATGCAGAGAGCTCAGGGCTGCGATACAGAGCACAGGCTCCAGCTCCTCCACAGAGTTGCAGGCTCCTGTCCCAGCACTCCCGAGAGGCTGGGGATGGATTTGAGAGGATTGGAAAAGGTGTTTACGTGCCTGAAAAAGAGGGATGGTGCCTGGAGCACTGCTCGGATCTGCCTGGGTGTCCGTCTGTGTCTCGAAGCACTCATGGGCCCTCAAAACATCTTTGCCTGACCTTATGGAGTAAAGACAGTGGCAGAATAATGCTCCTCTGAAGTGTATTTGCATGCATTGAATAGAAAAATAGAGCAAAACTGTGAGCACACAGCCTGCCTTCTGCCAGGACTCGATGCCCAGGAGCACGTTGGGGTCCCAGCTGTACCACACCACAGGGTCTGTGGCATCCCAACCGCCAACAGCAACAGGGAGAGCCAAACCAGGAGTTGGGATAAAACCCAACACAGTCCCACTCAGCCCTGCTGCCTGAAGAGCAGATACCAGGGGCAGCCCCAGCAGCTTCAGTCCCCCAGGATGAACGACATGAAGGCAGTCGTGTGAGGCTCAGCCCTGGTGCCACACCTTGCAACAGATGAATTTTTGGGCTGCTGAATCGCTGCCCCACCCTGCTGTAACCCTTGACTGGCCCTAAACGGGTTCCCTTGGAGATCTCACCTCCAGGTCCGAGCTAGACCTGGGGTATATCCCCACTGCTCAGAGGATGCCTGGTTTCCTGCAGCTGGGTAAAATATTCCGTCCACATCGTCTGTCTCAATCAACACTGACATCCAGTGGCTCGCTGGGATGACAACAGCCAGAGCGCCCTGTGGAGATGTACAGGTGGACAGACCTGGACAAGAATGCCTGTTGCACCACAGCCTTCCATCAGTATTCCTGGGCAATCACCAGAGGGAAGTGAACTCCCACATGTTTGCAAATCCAAGACAGGGGAAGCCCTGCGCTTCCCAAACTTTCAGGGCTCTCAAGTAGAGCCACACTTGGGAATTCTCCCTGGTTTTCAAGGGCAGCAGGGCTCAGGGAGAAGACATGGACACGCTGCTGAGGGACTCCTGACTTCACCTACCTGACCTACATCACTACACATCATGACTAAGACATTCATGACTAACACATGCAGGACCCTTCCAACTGCTTTTCCCCAAAGTACAAGGCTCAAATCTGGCCGGGTAGCTGGGATCAACCACCAAAACATCTCTAGGAAGCAATAGGAGGAAACTATGTTTGAAGAAGCACACACAGCACTGTCCTGTCTGGAAGAGCCATGGATCTACCATGGCAGACCTGTGGGATACTCTCAGGAAAACCTACAGGAACTGTTCTCCCATCTCCAGCCTCCCCTTGCCTCAAACTGCAAATGGGGTATCCCGCTTGATGGAAAACCAGGAAAACAGCCACTGTAGGCCCCTCAAAGGGCGACAACATGGCCCCCCTGCCACAGCAGTGACAAGGACTGCTGGCCAGAGTCGCACGTTCCTTTGGGGTGTCCCCAAGGGCACCCTGAGGCCTCAGATAAGGAGACTGGGGAATGGTTGGGAAGCAGCTGCTCCTGCCAGAAACCAGTGGAAGCCACCAGGTTCCCCTTCTCACAGTGACCCAGTGCCAGGTTGCAATGTGATTGACAGCCCTGGCAGAGACAGATTTTGGGGACTGTCAGCCATACCTCTGGTAGGTGTCTTGGGCCACCAGCCCGGCCTCAGACTTGGGTTTCAAGGATGTGGATTCATGTCCCAAGCTCCTTCCTAGAGCTGTCAATCACCTATTTCTGATACAGGGGTTAGCTAATCCCCACCTCACCAGGTTTGCAGCTGCAGGGAAGATCCCTGGGCTGAGCCAGAGAGGAGGTGTTGGCCCAGACACCCTCAGCTGGGTTAAACCTGCCAGACAGGCAGCTTCCTGCTTGGGATGCATCCGGATCAAGGAGACACACAGGGCCCCCAGAAGCATCACAGCCCTTCTCTATCCACCCCTGTCCTGCCCTGCCCCAGCAGTGTGGCAGATTCCAGCCAGGTCTTGCTGATGTGACTCTTACTGAGGGGATCAGCTCTCCCTCACTCTCCAAGGCCACTCCTCCTTCCCCAGTGTGTCCACAGCCACATGCAGAAAATCACGCTATGAAAAGCCAGAGTCCATAAAGGAGACAGAGGAGTCCTACAACTTTATTCCAATAAAGGGAGAGAGTGTCCCCTGGGGCATGTCCCTGTGGGGTTTCTCTCTCGAGGTTTTGGAGGATGCAGCTTCATTTTATCCCAAACTCCCGGCCGCAAGTCACCCTCTTCCTTTCCCCGTTGGCTGAGGTACTAGGAAGATCCAGACTTCCCGAACCGCCTACCACATATTCCCCCCTCGAACCTGTAGTTTTCCCTCAAAGTTCGAAAACTCAGGCTTGTGAGGACCCATTTGACTATTTCAGGAGTCAAACTGTCTGGGTTCTGTAACAAACCTTCGGCTTGAGGTTGGTAGAGACATTAAGACCCATTTCAAAGATGTTAACACCCATACCCTCACACATTGAACTGTTTGTAAAGACATTAGCACACGTCTTTCCTATCAGTAGGGGTATCCCACTTGGCTGCCCATGACAGCAAGAGCCTGTCACCCCCAGCATCATCCCCCCCATCCATCCCTGTCCTCTGCCTGCACAGAGATGGAGGCAGTCATTACTAATGTCTGTACAATTTTTGGGGAGGGATGGGATGCTCCCATACAGCTGGGAAAAGGCAAGGCTGGGAAGCAGCAGCTTGCGAAGTGTGGGCTTGTGCCTGCAGAAATATTATGACAGGAATTTCTTCAGTGAGCAGCTTTGTGCTGGGATAGTGCGCACAGAGTTAGGAAGTCACACACACACACCCCCCCACACCCACACCCCCACACACACACCCCTCACACCCACCCCTGCGGAGCTAAAAAGGTGTAGGAGCAACTGGAGAGTAGCCTCTGCTTTTCTTACCTTTCCTGGGAGACAGGAGGAGGAGAAGGAAGAAGGGGATGGGGGGGCTGGAGCAACTTCACCCACTCTTACAGCCCCTCTGCGGCTGGGCTGGAGAGGCAGGAGGAATCCCGAAGGCGACAGTGCTTTTGCTGCGGAGGGCTTTTGTCTCTGCAAGACAGGGAGAGAGGGAGATGAGGAGAGAGGGAAAGGGAGAGAGAAAGGGAGAGGAGCGAGTGCCAGGGCTCGGGGTGGGGGAGCGCTGCACCACCAGCCACCTCAGCAAAGGTGGCATCACCCTCCGGACCCTCGCCACTGGGCAGCGGGGCTGGGGGAAACCGGGGGTCTGGAGGGTCCCGGGGGGCGAGGAAGGGTCTCAGCGAACCGGCTGCAGCAACGTGTGCCCCGGTGGGGAGGCTCTGCCCGGAGCCGGGAGGGTGTCTGACTCCCCAGGAGAGGGGGACTTCTAGATCCCCAGCATGGGTCTCTCACCCCCCACCGCTGACCCAAAGTGTCTGGAGCTGTCCGGGTGACCATCACCATCATCATCGTCACACAGTGGAGCCATTTGTTTTGCCAGGAAGGTAACCATGACAATCCCCTGAACATTCCCTCCCCTTGCTCCCATCCTGTGCCTGAGGGCTGCAGAAGAGGGAAAGGGCGAGGGATGAAGCCCACTCAGGCAGAGGAGATGCCCCCGAGCTGGGCTGGCTGGTGGAGAAAGGAGGCTGCAAACTCCCCTTACCCACCCCCATGATTTGCCTCCCCAGGATTTTCTGCAGCAGATGCTGGGAGTGGAAGAACCCACCGCATTCACTTCTGTCCTCCGTCTTTTAAAGGAAGAAAAGCACCCTAAAGCCCCCCAAAATCAGGATGCATCACCCCTGACTGACCTCCTCTGCAGCCCTAGGCTGGATCTCTCTTCCCCCCTCGCTGTTGTCCCCATTCTCATCTCAGCTCATCCACCCTCTCCTCCCCAGGAACACCCAAAGCCCCTCAACCACAGCCCCCATCCATGGCAGTCTAAAAGGATCCCCCCATGGGAGCAGTGCTGTTATAGACAGATGTCCTTGGTGGGCTACAGTCCCTGCCCTGGGAAACTTACACTTTAACACAGGAAAAACAACTTGGAGAAAGGGGAAACTGAGGCATCTGGAGGGGCACAGACTTAGACGTCATGCCAAAGAGGAGCTGGACACCGAGCCTGGGTCAGAGCTCACAGAGGGTAAAGCTCCTCTTTTTCGACCTGGTCTCCAAGGACACATCCATGCCGTAGGATCGGGATGACCAGACATGTGGCATCCCTAATGAACCATCCTGTTCCCCAAGAATGATGTGCTTTAGGGGAAATGGCAAAACTCAACGAACGAATGCCTACTGAAAATTTTTTTCCCAAAGCCCAGCTCCCAGGGCTGACTTCAGCCCTGAACCTCCAGAATTTATAGTTCTTGCCAGATAAATAAGTCAGCCATGGAGAAACTCATGTTCCATGTTCCCAGTGCCTGTAAATGTTTGTTTACCATAGCTTGTGGCTTCTGGGAAGAAAATAACATATGTCAGGAGAAATCCTGGGATTCAAACCAACAAATCTGGTAGCTGTGGTGTATTTATTTAGAAAATAAAGCAGGTTCTGATACAGAGGATGAGGCAGGTATGAGACCTTGGGAGGATACACATGGAGTTATTTTGGGAGGAATTAATATTTAGTGCTGATGGTAAAGCTGCATCACCAAGGGCATCAATGATATGTTCAAAAGTGCTGCCCAAAACAGCTCACAGGGGCCTCCAGCTCATGTTTGTTCCTCTTCATCCTCTCCAGGTTGGTTTTGTCCAGGACACCCCATGATCGATGAGGAAGAGCCCCTCCCAGGAAGCAGCAGTGAGGAATTGGATGGGTATAAATGACACAAAACTGGGGAGGGGACAAGCTAAAAATAGTATTTGAGCTCACCTCAGTGCCTTCTCTAAGCTTGTGGCTTTACCCATTTGGGGCCAGGCAATAGCAGCATCTCTAACCACCACAGAAGTGTATTTTCAGTCCTGGTTTGTGCCTGGACCAGTCTTGGGTGATTATGGGACTGGCCAAGCACAGGACAGGTTTTCCAGGCTCACTCAAGTGTGCAAGTGCGGTGCTCTTGGGCTGGAAGTTTCAGACAGGGTCAAAACTGAAAAAAAGAACAGAAAAAAACAATACTAACGCAAATCTCCTGCTGGATGGACAGTAAGGAGCACCTCCCATGATCTCCATGCGCCGCTCTATGTAAATGCCGTTTTCCTCAGCCTGGAATGATCTGAAGAAATAATCACCCTGTTGGTAGATGATGATGACAACAAATGATGACATAGGGCTGGACATCTCCTCTTCCTCTTCCTCTTCCTCTTCCTCTTCCTCTTCCTCTTCCCAGATTTGTGTTTGGGCAAGGAGACTCCGACCTGCTTGGTGTGTAAGAACCACAGATAATTCCAATGAAATTCCACAGTGCAACCTCTGCCCTCATGAGATCTCTCATTCCAGCACAGTCAAAGTCTGATGGTGAGGGGAATTAAGCATTTATTTAAATTAATATGAATATTTATCTCATGTTTAACTGAATAAATATGCAATTATATGACAGCAGAGTCTCCAGCAAAATCAAGGACCCCACAGGAAACCCACACCTCCAGGAACCCGTCCCTGCTCCAAAGAAAAGTCCTTCCTCATGGACAGAGCAGAGAAACACCAACCACGGTTACACCTCACTAACAGTCTCCACAGGCCTGAAAATCCCAAGGCATTATTGCAGCCAAGGCTGAAGAGCAGAAAGGAGGAACTGGAAGGATCCGCCCCAGTCAACATTGCCTGACCACAGCTGTCCTCTTGTCAGTGCCTCCGTTCTCCCCTCTTTAAAATGGGGCTAATCCAAATTCAATATGTTTATGGGAGGTGTGCCTGCATGAAAACATTAAATTGGGAAGCAGGAGCCTGTCAGCCTCTGGGATTTCCCACATTCATCTTTATTTTTACACTAATTAACTAATTAATGTCTCAGACTTGCCTTTGGCTGCCTGTTCTGTTTCAAATGAAAATCTCCTCGCATTCAGCATCCTCCTGTGATGTGTTGCCATGGAAAAAAAAGCCATGATGTCACTTCCACAAATAAAGCTGTCAGATCCCAAAGTCCACGTGTGGGGCTGGGGAGGGATCCCAACAGACTGAGGGACACAGGGCTCCCACCTCTCAGCAGGAAACTGAATTAAATGAAAAAGCATCAGATGAAAATATTTGATAATTATAGGGGTTTGGTTTTAAAGGAGAAACACAGCCACAGACAGAGGTGTGATGAGAAATGGTGCAGGGTCCAGCCCTGCCTGGCTAAGATTTCTCAGCACAAAAAGAACTAACAGCTCAGATGAAAGTTTCAGGCTATGGGAACAAATGAAGTGGTTCTGTGTCTTCATTAAAGGGGAGGGGAGATATTGAGACAGGGAAATAATCCTCATCTTGGGAACTTGTGACTGATATCTGTGGGCTTGGCCACTTTAATGATCCTGCTGCATAGAGTAGAAACACAAATTCAAGAGCTGCTCCTTCAAAGAAGGCTCAAGGAAGGGAACAGCAGCCTAGCGTGGAAATCCCACAGTCTCTTTCCACACTTCTTTCTTTTCTACTTTCCCTTTTACTCCCCTTTATTCCAGGAGCTTTATAGAACAGGCTTGATACCGGGTCTAAGCCGGCTCCTGCCTACAGCAGGAGACAGGACAGAAATGACTCTTCCCTCTCCTGCCACTTCTACAGCTCCGTGACTAATCCTACAACTTTGTTTTCACCTCCATCTCTGTTCCAGAAACGGAGCTGTGGTTCCCTCCCAAATGTCACAGTGTCTGCGTGATTTTCTCCCAGCCTCGGCTCCCAAAGGGACTCCATACCATGGGAAACAGAAGCCCCGGCCCCACAACAAACAGGGAGGCAGATGCCACACCAGACAGGGGTCCAAGCCTCAGCCCCAGCCCCACACCATACGGGGGGCTGAGCCCCACATGTGAGACACAGGCTGAACCCCAGAGCCCCAGGGGTCACAGCCCCACATGTGAGACACAGGCTGAACCCCAGAGCCCCAGGCCACACAGGGGCTGAGCCCCACATGTGAGACACAGGCTGAACCCCAGAGCCCAGGGGTCACAGCCCCACATGTGAGACACAGGCTGAACCCCAGAGCCCCAGGGGTCACAGCCCCACATGTGAGACACAGGCTGAACCCCAGAGCCCCAGGGGTCACAGCCGCACATGTGAGACACAGGCTGAACCCCAGAGCCCCAGGGGTCACAGCCCCACATGTGAGACACAGGCTGAACCCCAGAGCC